>CM077104.1:6624637-6647120 GCA_039619505.1 Cimex hemipterus
GAGAGAGAGAGAGAGAGAGAGAGAGAGAGAGAGAGAGAGAGAGAACGAAAAGTATTGGTACCCCCCTTCGCGCTAATAAGTAAAGTCATACCGATTACGTTTGAACAATTGAGGTGTTAATACCCGTGCCTACAATGCCAGTGCCGCCACCCCTTTGACGACACATACTGAGCCAAACCCGCTTTAAATACATTCATTAGGAACACAAAACACTTAGTAAAGATCTTAACCTAGTTTGATTGCTCGGAGAGGTACTGTCAATTCAGCCACAATCCACCTACACATATTCAACACGCACGCCAACACGCTAATAAATACATTCATTTCCGATAAGAACAACTCTTGTGGGAAGGTATCAAATGCAACCATGTGCAATCACTTATTCCAGCAGTTCGATCCAATTTTTGCTCCTTTAACTGCTTTTTTCGAGACTCACGAAGGCCCATGTGGATGGAGCAGTCTAATAAAACTTTCATGTTATTTATTAGCCACTGAAGAATATTGACAATTGAATGAAGCCTAGTGCATAAATGTAATTTATTAGAGTGAATTCCTGATCATGATGCCTAATGGGGCTCGTAAGGTTTTTCAGCAAGTTATATTTCTTGTCTAAGGTCGTAGAGCTCTTTTTATAAAAAGGGTTTTTTTCTAGCACTATAGCTCAAAGAAAAATTTCGTCGGGGGGCAGCAACACGGCTTCTGCGCATATTCTCTTTACTGGGTAGTCATGTAGGTTCCTGTGGCCAACCTCATTTCCGTGACAAATACACTATCAAGTTTACTTAGCCTGGTTTTTCAATCTGAGGAATACACCTGTATATCCGTAATAAAATTTAGTGCACGACACTGAATTTAAACATCTGAAGTAATATTTTCTCGTTGCTCCCTCATTTAAAGTTATTTACCAACTTCATTACATTAAGGACCGGCTTGGTTTTGGATAACTTACTGTCTATAGGCGACTGCCTCCTAAGCTTAGAATCAAAGGTAAGGCCGGGGTATTTATGAGTGCACACACTGGAGGGTCATTCCATTCATCCCGAAAGGAGGGTCGTTATGCTCCCTCCTCAATCCGGGCAGTGAATCTGACAATAATTATTATAATTAATTACGCCCGTAATATGGTCAAAATATTGATCGATCTGTGCGCTTACAGCTTTTTTCAATAAGTTTTCTATCAAAAATATTTTTGAAATTTAAAAAAATTCTAACGCTTTGCTGAAAATCGTCCGCACGTGTTGCTTTTTCTCAGTAAAAACCAACTGGCTGACTCCAAAACCACACTCAAAACGAATAAATAAAAATGACATTTCGATATGAGAAAATGTCTAAATGCTAATACATATTTCATTTATTTCAAATCATTGAACATATTCTTATCATCATTAACATATAAAATGCGTGCAGATGAAATTAAATGCTTATGAAATGTAAAGTCTTTCGAAATAAACACAACTTTAACGAAAACCTTTTGCCCTTTGTACTTTGAAGTTGGTGGTGTTGATTGGTCGACACATGTTGAACTTTGAATCCTCACTGAAGATGGCCTGGAGGCGAAACGCGTATGAGCGATAATATACTGACCCACTAAAGTGATGAGTATCACATAGCTATTCACTGTTTATCACAACAAATATATGCACTGTATAGAAAGGATTACCTTACGGAGGTGGTGTAAGTTTCCTCCTACGTTCCCTTAAAAAAGAAATAATATAAATAAAGAAAGGTACCGAGCGGAGGAAATGGTACCAACGGATATGTAAGCCTCGTTCTAGGTGGGTTTTGTGGCTGAAACTGCTGGTCATTCGGTCAGGACAGCGTCAGAAGGCGGGATGGCGGCCCGGTCTTGTGAGGAAGACAATTCCTAGAATAGCCGGCTCCGGACACACTTCAAACGTCCCCATAGTTGCTGCATACTTCTACCCCTTCAACTATTCCCCGTCCCGCCTTTGGCCCCCATGGCTTTTAGGAATCCTAACAACTTATTTAGTTTAATTAAAACAGCTGGCAGGGCCTTCATCGCATACGACGGCCCTGGGAGAAGCCGAGATTTTTTCCTGGAGCGTATTTCCCCCCTTCCAAAGGCCGACCACCTCTCCACCCCATCGCAAGTGAATACAGATGCGATGTTTATTCTAAAGAGACATCTTTCTACCAAACTCCTCCTTGGTTATTTACAAAGAGATATGCGGCTAGAGGCTTTTCGAGGATTCGAGGAATAATGCATTTGATGAAACAGTGGTCGATAGTCCTTGTCTGAATTTTCTTGAAAAAATTTCAGCACGTTAACAACAAAATAGAACACTTTGTCAGTCAGTTAGTTACACGGTCGAATCGATGTAGATTCAACTATCGTTCAAAAAGTAGCGACAATCCTTTAATATCCATAATTTTACTCGATCAATTCAATTCAAAAGTTGTAAGTATATTAATATGAGATTTCTTGTTCATGTTTTTAGATGAGCTTACCGAATCGTCGTACTCGATCATCCTGGCATGCGTCCTCCACATTTCTTCTCTCTATCGCTTTTTAGCATTTTACCATAATTGTTCCACAAACCAACCATATACGATGATGTGGCAGTTTGAAACATGCAGGTTTCAATAAAAGGCAACGAAGAAATTAAAAATCAACATTGTAATTCAATTTCATTCTTCAGACTCTAAAGCATCACTCGTTATGATAAACATAACTATCATACAGTTTCTCCAATATTTAATTGACTGATGTTCAAAATTTTTTTAACAAAGAATGAGATAAAAGGCCAGTGAATAATTTATAAGACAGACATAATAATTTATGTCGTAATTTAGTAATTGGAGAGGGTGATAGGGGAAATTTTTGATATTCACTATACATCTGTCTGATAGGTACTGAATGGTTCCTTTCGCCAGTTATCATCAGAAAGAGTGAGCGAGTCCATGATTTAATTGAAAGTGAGTGAGAGAGAGAGTGAGGCGAGGGTAAAATCAGAAAGAGACAAAGTGAGGGAGAAGATGAGATTTCAGTGAAACGCAGTTAAATCGTGGTTAAATACTGAAAATTAAAATTTGTAATTTATAGTAATTTTATAATATCTTATATTATACAGAACATTTGTTTAAAAAAATGTATTCTGTTTGTAATAGCAGTATCGAACAAACAGCTATGTTAGAACAGACATTTTTCAAAAATTTTTAATTATTTCCATTGGACTTTTTTATTTGTTAAATTTTACTTAAATAATGTTAAATTTCGTGTTCGTTAAATTATTTGGACCGTTTACATTGAAAACATATCGTTAGAAGGGATGTAGAAGAAGAAAAATATAAATTAGGCTATATTACCGGCAGAAAGAGTTGATTGTTTGAAAACATACGGGACGAAGGTTTAATTTCAAGAGATAAACATTGCCACATGTAAACGCCCCGGGTATCTATTCGGGGCAAAAACAAATGGTACGTTTGAGGCGCAGATAGACGTCCTCCGGCTGTTTTCGGATTATTTGGTTAACATTGGAAACGACATTGGCAACATGTTTCGCAATAACATTTGTTTCGTCCCACCTCCCCTGGGAAAATACGACCGGTAATTGATATTATGGAGACAATTGGGTTTATGGTAGTTCGTTTATAATTCCAGGAAAATATGTAATAAAAATGTTTATTCTCAACGTTTACTGCCTCTCTTCAAATATAGTTAATAATAATTTTTTTTTTGTTGTACAACTAAGCCAACAACATAATTGGAAAGCTTAAACAAAATGTAATATGTTATTGGGTTGTCCGGAAAATAATGCAGGATTTTAAGTTTTCATTAAAAAAAAATCTATATAAAATATTCTGTTTACGTTTACAGGATTACTCATTTGTATGAATGTCAACACTTATTAATCCTCTTCCAAATGATATTGTTTGTTTACCTCTGTAGCATTCCGCTACTTGGAAATAATTCAGTCATCCTTATAATGTCAAAGCGAGAATTTCGTACGATTTTCTTTTACGAGTTTAAACTCGGCCGAAGCGGAGCCCAAACGGCTAGAAACATTAACCAAGTCTGGGGCGAGGGTTGTGTTAATGAGTGCACTGTGCAAAGGTGGTTTAAAAAATTTCGGGAGGGAGATTTCAGCCTTGAAGATGAAGAAGGTCGTGGAAGGCCTTCCTCTCTTAATGATGATGTTCTGCGATCAGTGGTGGAAGAAAACCCCAAAACAACTGTTCGAGAACTTGCAGAGCAACTCAAAGTCAGTAAAACGACCGTCGCTGACCACCTCAAGGCGATTGGAAAAGTGAAATCGGAAAGGGCCCATTTTGTTGCATGACAACGCTCGACCACATGTGTCACGTGTAACGTCACAAAAATTATTGGAGCTTGGCTATGAAACTTTGCCTCACCCACCCTACTCTCCGGACCTCTCGCCTACTGACTACCATTTTTTTAGACACCTGGACCACTACTTACAACACATAATATTCAAAAATCAAACGGAACTGGAAAATGCATTTATTGACTTTATCAATTCTAAAAATTCTGAATTCTACTCAGACGGAATTAATAAGTTACCAACACGTTGGGAGAAATGTATTGAGAGTATGGGAAATTATTTTGATTAAAGAACATTGCTTTAAAGTAACTAGTTTCTTTTTTTTTTGTTTAATACCAAAATCCTGCATTATTTTCCGGACAACCCAATATAAAAATATTTATTATTTTAGCTAAAATTGATCGGTTTCGAAAAAACTCTTTTCGTTAAGTGCCTTTTTTTAGAGATGTGAATTTAAAGTAATCCGAAGAAGTAAATATGTATGTAGTACATGCTTATACGTACTTCATATCATACAGGAGAGCTTAACGTGAATGAAATTTTAAGTGTCTTGCCGGGATTCGAACCCAGAATCGCTAGCGTGGCTAAAACGATTCGGATGCCATAACCATACGGTCCCACATATGATAATAACCGTAGTTATGTATATCAATATATCAATGTTACCATATATCATTATGCATTAAAAATATTTACTATTTATGCCCCTTTAAATTTTTTTCATCATATATACTTAAGGTAAGTAGGATAATATAATATAATAATAATAAGATAATATAGATTTTATTAAACTTGCCAACAGAGATCACAGTTTGTATATAGAAGACATACATGAAACTTTACTTCTTCTTCTTGTATATACTTGCTGACTCAAACTTGCTCATTCTCAATCAGTCACTCATCCTTGTCTATCTATCATACTCAATTGATCTTTTGCTCACTACCATCCCCTTCTATATGCCGGTGAGAACTGGACTGTCTACAGCAGACAGGTTAAACATCTCAATCACTTTCACTTGAGTTACCTCCATAGACTCCTTCACATCAGATGGCAAGACGAAATCCCAGATCCTGGAATGGGCTAGCATCTCCTGCATTTATACCCTCTTGGAGAAGGCCCAAGTCAGATGAGCTGGGAATATTGTCAGGATGCCAGATAATCGCCTATCAAAACAGGTGCTATATGGAGAACTGTGTCAAGGTAAACGCTCAGTGGGAGGAGAAAAGAAACGATTCCAAAACTCCCTGAAAACACTTCTAACTGACTTAGGTATTGACCTCAACACTTGGGAGTCTCTTGCTTTGGACCTGGCGAAGCAGGCTCACTCAGAAGCATGTGCAGGGTCATGGTCACCTTCGAAAACGAAGGACGAACAAGAACAACATTCCATTTTACTCGAGAGATCTCATACTTACATTCTCTCATGCGCGCGCGCGCGCACACACACACACACACACACACACACACACACACACACACACACACAATAAAATTGTTTTTAAGATATGATTCAATATTCAATGGGACATCTTAGAAAATCAGGAGTGTTTATAAACAGATTTGTGAAAAACACCTTTTAAAAGCTGCCGCTGATTACACTACCGCTGAGTAGGAAGCACATGCTTAAAAAAAGTGTTTTGAAGACAAGATAATTTAAATATTTTCTCATCGAGAATACAACACAAGGGGCGTAATTGATTCTAATGCCTTGTCCCGCCCGTAAAACTTTTTCTAAGTAGAAAGCCGCTCCCTCTTATTTATCCTTTGATGTCTTTGCTTTTAATTACGCGGTTTTTTACTCCGGCTCATAATACTTTTAAGTCTTGTTTCATTTTTTCAATTATTTCACTTGTTTTCTTTCTCGAGTTTCTTTGAATTCGGCGAAGATGAAAGGGGGCGGAGAGGAAAGGTTAGACGTTAAAACGTCGGAGGCCCCGCTAGAGAAATATGAACGTTACTAATGACCCTAATAACCTTTTTTCTTTCAATATAAAGGTCGTTCTTAAAAATATCTTTATGGCGTTTGTCGTAAGTAAACGGGGCCGATAATTAATACCAAAACTTTACCTGAACGGTTAATTTCAACTCTTTGAACGTATTTTTTTGTTAAATATTGAAAAGATTTGAAGAAGAAAATGGAGATGTTTAATCAATTTAACTAATTATAAATTCAAAATGTTTAATGATCGGCAAAAGTAGGACCTAATTATTTACTAGCCTCGAAAAACGGAACGACTTATCCACATTTCAAAACTTCGAAAACAAAGTTCTATTAACCTCTCTAAACTGAAAAATAGATATCGTAATGAATTTACCAAGCCTCTTTCATAAAACAAAGAAGTTTTGAATCATGATTTATGTATTCTTAATTTGACATAGCCTTTTGATATTTATTTATCATTTTTATTTATTAAAATCACAGTATTTCTAAAAACAAATAAATACTTTTATTAAAATGTATGAAACCTGCAGAAATATTGCTTTAATTAATTGAACATTTAGAATTCATTAAATTCGAACCCACGACTTTTTCGGCGAAATACCCCGCTGCTCTGCGACTTGACAGGTCGTTTGAGTTCAAGGGGGAAGGATATCATGCAAAAAAGGCCAGAGGCGACGGCGGGAGTTAAACCCACATCCCCCAGAGGTCGTGGGTTCGAATCTCGCTCGTGACACTGACTTTTTAATCTCAACCAAGACCTTACATAAAGATTAATTATTTTGAAAGATGTGTAGAGATTAGTGACCGTTAATGGATACTTATTCAGATATCGTGAGATGCGGTCTGGTGTGATGTAGGTATCAGAAAAACATTTTCTTTATTGTGCCAACGTTTCGATCTTTTATTGAGATCATCTTCAGGGCTCAAAGTGTTTGTCTTCTGTGTAATTGTGCCATGTCGTGTTGAGAGGGCCCGGCACAAAAAAAAAGATCGGAACGTTGGCACGATAAAGAAAATGTTTTTCTGATACCTACATCTCACCAGACCGCATCTCAAGATATCTGAGTAAGTATTTTGAAAGATGTTATTTGGCCAATAGTACCACGAAATTTAATGAATTACATAAATATTAATTAATTAAAAGATGTTATTTCATTAATCGGACAAGAAATCTAATGAATTTAATAAGTAAAAAAGTATTACTGCAGTAACAGCTCCCCGTCGCCACTTCAAAAATCGCTGAGAATCGAATCCTGTTTGAAAAATGGCAAAAAGGAGGGGAAAATTCGAAAGGTTGTAGGTTGAGGAGATGATGATCGAAGTCACGATAGCTCAAGTGGTTAGAGTAGGGACGTTTTGAACTGAAGGTCGTGGGTTCGAATCCCGCTCGTGGCACTGGCTTTTTTCATCTCCGCTAACGCCTTACATTTAGAATTCTATTGAACCAAATTACTTATAATAAATATGTAATGTGGTTGGAACAAGTCGAATCCATAAAATTGAGCCAATCGATCCGAACCAGAATTCCCCTTAAAATTCACATATTGGATCATTTAAAATGTTGAATACGCATGGTATTTGAAATATAATTTTATAGTTGTTGGGACTTTTTTAAATCTTGCTGTTTTATATCTCCAATAAAGACCTAAAATAAACATGTAAAAAAATACTCCAATTTATACTGCAAAAAATATAACATATTTAAAATATACAGACTACTCGAAGAAAATATATGTCCAGGCCCTTTTTGGTAATGGAAGATAGAAATTGAATTTGCGGGGAAAAGGGTTCAAAAAGTGGCTTGGCTGCACTATAGACTGAGAGAAAGAGAGGAAACGTAAAAGGGTAGGTTTTAAGAAATAAACAGAAAATAAACCAGTTCAATACTCGGACAAAGGGGCTCTGTTTGTACATATTATACACGATATGAATAATGCAAGGGTTGTAGCCCATATCAGTAAGTCTATTACTTGAAGGGGTTGTGACAGGGTGGGAACTCAAAGCGAAGAGTTACCTGTTAATATTCTACTAGGCACAATTACTCCACTAGGCTTTACAACAAAGGGATTTTAAAACACACAGTAACAAAATCCAAAAGCAGTGTCCTTTTTTTTAAATTACTTTTTTTCCGGAGCACATCGATGTGACATGTGTCTATTCCAAATGTTAACTTCTTCATATACGTCCCTAGGTTCATCTACTTTCAAACGAGTTTTATTCCATTTAAAAAATGATTATAGTTATATTACATTAATCGTAATATTCATTTGAAAACAATGATGATTTGTTGACTTGACTGATGAAATCGATGACTGGTTTAGTTAATAAATTTGGAGTTTGGTGAAGCTATGATACAATTTTCATTTTGAGATTGCATCATATGTCATGTATATTAACAATAAATATTATACTAGCATGCACGATAGACAATTACCTGATTTCATAATTTATGAAATAATCCGAAATTGTTCCACGTTGTTGCTGTTTGATATAGTCAATACTGACATAATACGAGCACCTGGCCTTATTCTCTTGATAGCCATAAAATCAAGCCATATAATAGAAATAATTGTACTTATATAATAGTATTATAATTTATTCATTCCATAAATTAAAATAACACGAATATACACACATGTAATATATATTAAGCGAGAATACTGATAGGAGCATAGTCTATTTATGATGTAACATTTATAAATTCCATAAATATTCCATAAATAATTCCATAATTATAAATCCATAAAACCTTATAAATTCTATACAGGGTATTACAGGGTTAAATGTTAACTGTTAAATGCCATGGTGGATTCAAAAAAGAAAACGTAGTTCAGTGCCACCAGTACGAGGCTTTTGTCTGGAATTTTGAAATATTCATATTTTTTTAAAAGTTTATAATCAAATTTTGTTTGCATAAAATCGTCACTTCCCAAATCTAGCGTCAATAAAATAAAAATCTAACCTTTATTTCGTTTCTCTGCAATAAATTTTCCGCAAGGCAATAACATTTCGGTTTTCGAATGAACAGAAACTGCTCAAAAAACCGAATGGCAAATCCCATGTTTTTGTAAATACTCAATTATGGCTCGTGCTTTTCCATTTCGACTTTTCTATCTATATTTTCGCGGATTTCATCAAAGTTGCTTTATTTTATAAGTATTAAAAGGACATACTCAGTTTTCCATATTTCAGAACTTTTCTTAATGAAATCTCATTTGTATAGTTAAAAAACCCAAGGGGAGCCGCAACACAAGAACATCGTACATTTCATGTTTTTAATAAAAACATTTATTAGTTAGTAACAAAAATCAGATCCGTTCTTCTCAGAGTATGTACATAACTAAAGAGAAACTACAAGGGAAATGAAACTTCATTAAATTATGCATTTTTTTGAAAATTAACCGACAACTTTTTTTCGAAATGCTTTCCTGCGTATTGTACACACAAGGGCGAACGTAGAGCAAACTATGGTGATTGCATGGAGATTTCCTCCCTTCTTTCCCTCATGTCGTCATTTTAGTTTTCTCTATGAGCTGTTCCCTCGTTTGCACTGCACTTTTAGAAGTTAAGCAATCAGGGCTTCTCGCTGGCCAAGGCGCTAATTTTTGTTAGTAAAAGTCTTCATTAAAAATATGACATTAAAAAATGACCCTCCTTGGTTTCGAATCACGTTTTTCAACCTTACAAAGGAGATTTCATTAAGAAAATTTCTCCAATAATTATAAAATAATCATCATTGGAGAAATCCCCGGAAATTTTTATGAAAAAGTCATTGTACTAGCTACAATTCACAACTTCTAAAAAAACGTGGCTTTTTCCATTTGTCATTTTTTGAGCGGCTTCTGTTAAATTGGAATCTCGAATTTATCCACGCAAACGTTGTTATCATGTAGAAAATTTAGCTAGCGAAATAAAGGTCAGATATATATTTAAATGATGTTAAAATTGGGAAATTTCGATTCAATGTAAAAAAATCTTATTTTAGAATAAATACACGAAAAACTGAACATCTCAGGAAATAGCCAAGGTAGAGTCCTCGCTCTGGTGTCATTAAACTACGTTTTAAGCGGGGAACACTTTCCCGATGCAACGCTATGCGACGCTACCCAACGCCTGGTAAATGAAGTTATTCCGTTGGTTTGATAAATTTTCTTCCTAACCATCATAATTTTTATAAAAACTCATACATTTTTGATATCATTTAATTTGAGCTGTATTAAAATGAGAATGTTGTAATTAATATAATGAAAAAATGTTATGTGACACAAAATGTCGAAATAAACTACAAAAAAAAAAGAAAAAAAGTGTCCTGTTCTGACACTACTCGATGAAAATGGTGTAATTGTATTATCAAAACTATGAAATAAATAGCTAGTTAAATTTTATGAGGAAAACCATGAAATCAATTGTTAATTCAATTTATGAGTAAATCCATGGCATAAATTGTCAGTTAAATTATATGATGAAAACCATGAAATCAATTGTTAGGTCAATTTATGAACAAATCCTTGAAATCAATTTTTAGTTAAATTTTGAGAACAAAACCGTGTAATAAATTGCTAATTAAATCAATTATATCAGAAAATAGTATTCTGGTGTTTTGATCAATTTTCAATACCAAACCATTAAAATTATTTAAAAAAATAAAAACTAATGAATTTTGAATGATTAAATTTGTTTTTATTAAAATAAGTATGTTGTAATTAATATAACGACAATAATTCATGTAGTTTCAATAAAAATATGAGTGTCCGGTTCAGTTGTCTTCGACTGTACTCGACACTACCCAACGAAAATCTGGACAGTGGGGATCTCTGAGCGTAGAGTAGGGTAGCGTTGCGTGGAATCGGGCAGATGTGCATGGGGGTAACACAATCTTATAGTAACTTAGATTTTGGATCTGCGTAGGGTAGCAATGGGTAGCGTCGTATAGCGCTGCTTCTAGTGTGCTGCCCGCTTTATTTATCGAATCCACCATGGCAGTATTGCCATTTAACCATATAACCCTGTAAAGTTGAAATTTATGTACACCACACACTGAAAAGGGGAGTTGTTACTGCAGAATTTAACGGAAGGAAGTGTTGGAAGGGGAGCTGTACAATTTTTTCGTCTCATTAGCAGTTTATAACTTCAGTGCAAAGTGTTTGAATTTATGGTTCGCATAGACTTCGCCGAAAATGGTTTAAATGTGTCCGGATCAAATACGACCACAAACGCCTTTCATAGGAGTAAATTTATTAAACGGAAAGGTAGGTGCAATAATTGTACAGGAGGAAAGAGGAGAAGGGCTTGCGTATTTTCGCTAAAAGGACTTAAGTTTCCTTAAGAAGGTTTTTCCCCGGAGATATGGCGAGGGGTACTGCCATGTGAAAAGAGGGTCGAGGCAGGGGCTTAAATTCTCAAAAGCTTCCTCTCTCCCCGGCTTTTTCAGAAATATCTGTGGCTGTGACAACAGACAGTTGAGCTTCAAGGGGACGGAACAGTCGAAGAGGAGGGAAGACAAACAAGATCATAATTAATTCCTCCTCTTAGAGAGGCTTAGGGGAGAAAGAAAACATGGGATTATACAAGACTCCGTCTATCCTTCCAACCCTCCTCCACGAATCCGATCTAATTCTAATTCCTTCTTTCTTTTAGCGTAAATCATATTAGCTAATCATCAATGACCTCTAATAAAACTTCGTGTTAAAAAAATAACGTATTAATAATTACAAAGTGAACTGAGCTTAATATTAACTAAACGGCAAATCTTAAAAATATATTTAATTAAAAAAACTGAAACTTAAAATTGTGTAATTATGTTGTATTGATATATTGACTTGCAATAATACATGCGCACATAGTAACGAAAACAAATAATTATATAAATTTAATTAAATTCACTAGTTTTCGTGGCACGCTTGACCAATTAATTAATCTTTCAATTAATTAAGTTTTTTAGTTGAGAGAAAAAGTCAACGCCACGAGGGAGATTCGAACCCCCATCCTCCGGCTAGAGTCGCCACTTGGGCTATCCTGACTTCGATCCACTCGGAGCTTTTTCATTTCAACCAATACCTTACATAAAGATTAATTAATTGAAAAAAGTTATTTGGTCAATCGGAACACGAAATATAATAAATTTAATAAGTAAAAGGAAGTATATCTTCACCCCTCTCCGTGCCCCCTTTCATTTGTCGCCGAGAAACAAGTAGATTACACGACATTTGAAAAGTGGCTAAAAGGAGGGAAAATTCGCAAGGGTGTAGGATGACAGTTGGTGTCCGAGTTGATTGATGTCAGAATAGCTCAAGTGGTGTAGCAGCGGCTTATCTATCCGAAGGCCGTTGGTTCGAATCCCGCTGGTGACACCCCCTTTTTATCTCAACCAATGCCTTACATAAAGATTAATTAAATGAAATAGGTTATTTGGTCACCCGTGATCACCCATTCCCCACACTCACAAATTCCTATTTCCACTCTCCGTTTTATTCCAATTCTGTACAATTAATTGAATAATGATACAATTAAGCTTAAGCTGATAAAATAATTAAAAAGTTAGTTTATAAATACTTTTATTAAATAAATTTAAATTAAGCTTTTACTGTAATTTATTGTGGCCTAAGAAGGACTTTCGTAAAATCTTAACTACGGCCACAAACGCAATAGGAATTTACCTATAAATAAATACTAAGATCTTAATTTCATTTTTATTGAATAAATATGGTAATCAATATTTTATATTGAAGATTATAATTAATTTATGAGTAATAAAAAAGTTAATATATTTTAAATTCAAGGGATTTCTAGGGTAGGCAGTTCGTACTATTTGAATTGTTAATACCAATGCAAATAAATAAGAAATGGAAATTGGAAATTAACTCCCTTCTAAAAAATCCATTAACGATTAATGTTTTAGTGTTTTTTATTATAATTAAGTGAAATAGTTATATATTTTTTGGAAATACTTAGTTTCTTGAAGGATAAAAAATTTGAATGAATAAGGTATCGTTTGACGCGGGGGTTTATGTAAATATGGTTTTTAGAGGGTCAAAAAGAATCCGTTCGGTAATAAAGGGACCACTTAAATGTAAAGTATTTGTTGTCATACAAGAGGATTTAATGTCTAACTACTCGCTGGGTATCAAAACCATTATTTCTTCAACAGTTTTTTCAAATTATTATATTATTAAAAGTGATTGCAAGGATTCGAACTCAGAACGGTTAGCGTGACAAATATAACTCGGATGCCCTAACAACTCGACTTCCGTGTTTCTTCCATGCTAACCAGCATTTAGTTGATATACAACATACACTTTTTTCTCATAAATTATCATTTTCCTAATAATAAGAGATCTTACAACCACTATCGCGAACGTTTTCAAGAACAAGGCTGGTAAAAAATCTTTGGGACCGGGATTGGAGCATTTATATGTTTTGATCAGTAAGCACTTATACAATACTAAAAACCCACTATAGTTTAGTTTTTATTGTACTTAGTTTAGATGTGGTAAAAATGTTTTGTACGTTACAAGAAAAAGTGAAGTTGATTCCGCTGTTTGGAAAATAGGCTGAAATATATACCAGGTTGAATCGCGCTTTGATGAGGTAACCCAAACTGTCCTATTCGATTAGTTGTTTACGAATAACTCGAGAATGACTGTTCTTAACTAAAAACTCTTTGCATAATTGAATTTACCGTCCACAAACCTTTCAAACCTTGTACATTGATTAGTATCTTGCTCCGTATTCGTACTCCCTATTTTGGCGAGTTAGATCAAAACTTTTTGGTCCTTGAGAAACTAGACTAACATTAAAAGTTTACGTGCCTCGGGGGTTTAAAAAAAACCGCAGTTAAAAAAATTAGATTGGAGGAACAGAAGTTAAGCCCACTCATAGCAACTTTGGACAGATCCATTTGGTTTCAATTTAGATTGGGCTATTGGGTTTGCTCACCAATTTATTAAATTTATTGGTTTTTCGTAAAAATAAAAATGTCCGCCCAAAATAACGGAGTAACGTACCCGTATGGAATTCTTTTCATATTAATATTTACCAACATCATATTTTCAATATCAATAATAATTTTTTTCAGTTTATAATATTATAGTAAGTAGTAATTAGTTCTAAATTTAGGATATCTTGGCTCTCAGAAAGATAATTACCCTGATGTAAGAGTTCACGAAACAACAGCTTTCCGTCGTCATTTTCCCCACCCCTTTTGCCGTCCCTTTTACTACACGATGGTGAATTATATATATGTGGTCCCGTTCCTAGCCCCAGAGGATGATCCTCGAACTTCCGGCCTCCCGTACCGGAACACCCTCTCGATATATTTCCTGTTACGTGAAATGGATGCCAAACCCAGCGGAGGGCCCTATGAATTGTTGACTTCCTCAGGGAGGCAGGGGGAAGGTACGAATGTTGAAAACGTTTCCAGTTAGGGCAGGCCGTGGCGGATAGCGGTGCGATTGTTCGCTTTTCGATTGTTTCGAATTTGTTTTCCTTTTTATGCGCCTTGGGACTAGAGACAACGCTTCATCCTGCATAATATTTTCCCCTTCCGGAATGGCAAACCCGCCTGAGAGTAAAGGAGGTCAAATCCTAGGCTTTTTTCTTTTTTTATTCGGTATTTTGTTTTGTATTGACGCTTATCCATTCATAGGTTTGCTCAAAAGTTCTACAAAAAAACAGGACAATTGGAAAATGTGACGTTAGATATCTGAGATAATCTTACGTTTCATGTCTCCTGTTTTCTTTAAAGAAAAAAAATGTACTACAAATTTTTGGATAATCCGGATAATAGTTTGAAAATTGACGTAAAATGTTGAATTGGCGTTATCCTTTAATACTTATTACAGGATTATAATATTAAAACCTGCATCATTCATGTAGAGGTAAAGAAAAGATTGTCAATTTTATTTGACGACTTGACACTTTTTCTGTGATAGACAGCAACAAGAAGAAAATCAATCAAAAAACAAGAATCTATGTCACAGTTAAGAGGTGTTATTTTCTATTATATTGGCATTAGCCCTGATTTTTTAGCACAAAATTATAATTTAAAAGGATGAAAATATTTATATCAACATAAACAGAATTAATTCACTACTTTCCTGGTCCACTTGACCAATTAGTACATGACAATTAATTAAGGTTTTTAGTTGAGATGGTCAGAAGTCAATGGCACGAACGGGATTCGAACCCACGATCTTCGGCTAGATACGCCGCTCCTCTACCACTCAGCTATCATGACCTCCATCATCTCGGGCATCAACTTCCCATCTCAACCGGGCTTGTCAACATTTCGGTGGCCATTTCATTTGTCGTCGAGAATTCAATCTGATTACACGACATTTGAAAAATGGCCAAAAGAAGGGAAATTCAAAACGATAGCTCAAGTGGTAGAGCAGCGGCGCATGAATGCGTGAATTGTTATTTTGTTTGTTTACGAGTTTCGTTTATTCTTAAATGTCTTATGTTTGAAAGTTTGTGAATTTTCATTTTCACATTGGCACATTGTATAGTATTTTTATAATTATACGTATTTGAGTTCGTGATGGTTTTCGCGGTTTTGGAGACTCATAGTTCAATTTTCCGTCATTGTAGTTTTCCGATTTTGTTCGTTTTTTTAGTTCCTAATTAAAAATAAAAAAAATCAAGTTTGTGTTTTCCCCTTTAATACGTGAATGTATTTAAATTAAGGTCCGTTTTTGTGGTCGGGTTTTGTTGATGGTGTTGGAGTTGTAAAGGGCAATTGTTTTTATTGTTTTTGTAAGTTTTGTATTGTCCTCTTGTAAGCGGCGTTGTTTTTACCTTTCATGTATGTTATTAATGCAATTTTATGTCTGTGGCGGTGATTCTATTGTGTGAAGGATGGTGAACTGCAGGAATGTTTTGACAGACCAACACAGACAGGCGGAACCAAATGGCTTACGAATGAATAAATAATTCATCATTATGAATGAATAAATGATTCATTCATGCGATAAAATGGCTGAATAAATGATTCATCACCCCCGCAGGCCACACGGGAAATTTCAAATTTTACTCATTAACTGGCCATAGATGAATTATATAATTAATTAAGAAGAATAAAATAATTATGAAAAATGTGAGCAAAACTTTTTTCAACAGAAAGAAATGAAACGGAAAATGTCGTGACAGAGGGATGAGAAACAATTTCATCTTTCTTGGTTTTGAACCTAGTGGAAAATTAGACGGAGTCTAACACCGTAATGAATGTCATAATAAAAACTTTAAGCCGACACCCTCTGCTTTTTCGTCACAAGGAGAAAATCTCAGGGGTCCTGTAAACCCTCCTTCGTCCGTACATAATAATTATGAAGGAATTCGGAAGGGTCCATTAAACTTACAAAGGAGCTGGAGGAAGGATAATAAGAAACTTTAGTCATTATATGGGTTACCGTCAAGGAACGTAGCCATGGCTACCGGGTTAGTATCCCGCCGTCTGCAGAACGCGGGAAATTTTAATTATTACGCCCTCAAATGGATACTAAACAGTCTACTGCTAAATAGAGTACTAAAGCAGTTGGTTCAATTCCCGCCCTGGCCGGATCGACGTTTTGGACAGTCCCTTCGAATCATGAGAAATGAAAGGCTCAAATATAATTCAGCCGGACGGTCTGAAGGATCCCAGAGGAACATCCGCTGATTGGGATCGGGCTGGACTACACTAAAAGTCAAAAGGAGCGAAGTAAAAGTCATACAAGTAAAATTTACCACCGCGGTACAATGTCCGGTGTTAGTGGTGCTTTACGACACTCCAGAGATATCTCATGTCTCCTCCCTCTCATCCCATTGCTCTTTGAAAACCTTTCTGAACATTCTGCACTTCCGAACCATTGTTTAAACTAAATCATAATCCGCACTTCCAAAGTATACTATAAATACTATAGAAATACTTTCATAAAAGTACAGAAATATTGAGTATATTCACATCAGAAAGTAATCAGTTAAAATTCGAATCATTCCTTTTTATGAATAATATTTATTTCATTGCGCTGTCAATACTAAAAAAGTACATAAAATTTCACTTTAACAAAAACATAACCTAATAATAAATATTTAAACTTTACCAGAGCATAAATGTTTCTTTGATACTTAAAGTATAAATCAGTACCGTTGGTGAGCACCTCACGTTCATTGTTCTGAACTTTTCCCCCAGCTATAAATATTTATGTGGTGTAAATAACAGAAAACTATATCGTTCAAAGCAGATCGGAAACACAAATAAAATTTTGATGGTATATTACAATGTTTTGTAATTACTTTTCTAGTTTATACTACTTTATACACTTTTTTACTAACTGATAAGTGATAACTATACAAATTTGTTACATTTCAATATAATTATTCCTTCAAATAGAAGAAAATTCATAAATTTTGAATATTTTGTACCACCCATCAGTTCAATTAATTATACGTTTTATCTAAGACCTTGTCTGTGTGAAAAGTATAATTAATTGAAATAATTACTATGGTCAATTATGACAGCTAACATATATGGATTAATCAGTCCAATTTTGATTATGAAGAAAAATTTTATCTTTGGAACAGTACATGCAAATAATGATTTTTATGTTTTCATTCCCGCCATTGAATTTTTACTTTTATCACTTTAAAGTTAAAATTGAAATTATACTTTCTGGTCAATAAACAAAAATAATAATAAAACCGTATCATTATTAATCTTCAACAATAATGGGAAATATTAGCACAATATCTCTCAGCGTTTACCCTATTAACCCTAATTTCGTGAAAAATTTTATTCTGTATGGTTTTAAAATTGGACATATGACAAAATTCTTAGCTATTTTTGATTTATTCACGATTGCAAAATAACGCCAGCGAATAATAAATATCTATGGTCTTGATGTAATAAATTACAACGTGACGCTCTGATTATTTTATCTTCTCCGATTAGCATAGAGTTGACATAATCAATATTGCAAATTGAATTGAGTACGTCTGCGTGGTTAAAACATGGTGGTAATAAAATCAAATATAAGGATATCGATGTACTTCTAGAAATTTTGTCTACTTTTATTAACAAAATTCGACCAAATCGACAGGATCTAAGCCGACTATCGGTTCGAAAATTGTACCCAATATGTAGAAAGACTTTTTGAAAGTAAAGAAATATGGAAAATACAATAAGAAAAGTTTTTTTACTTTATTTACTTATATCTACAACTGTACATGTATTATATGAAAAGTTTTGATTATAATGGTAATTTTAATTTCTGTTGAGTAGGTAATAAAGAATTTTAAATCGTTTGTTCAGTGTCTGTTTTTTTTTACTCGTGGTTGTAAATTCCAAGTTAGTCTTCTATCAATTGTTAGTCCTAAATAGTTAACTTTGTCGGATTGAGGAACAGGTTCATTGTATAAGTATATGCTAGAAAAAGTCTCAGGGCGGAGTGTAAAGGTGATATGTTGTGACTTTGAGAGATTAAACTTTATTTTCCAAAGATTGCTCCATTTCTCAATTGATGTGGTTTTGTAGCATGTGTGATGCTTGTGTAGAAGAGAGATGGCTTGCTAACATGGCGGTGTCATCTGCGTATGTGGCGGTAAGTGTATTCTCATTTGTGTGCATATCAGAAGTAAAAATTGTGTACAACAGCGGAGCGAGTATTGACCCTTGAGTCACACCCGCAAGCAATTCATCCATCCCGTATTACATTTTTTCCTTCTTCTCGGGATAAAATTAATAAAGTTTAAATAGTTGCGGGATGAACCGAGAAGAGAAGCGCGAGAAGCAGGAAGCAATTCGCGGCTGTAAGATCCTGATCGGGGTGGTACTGGGTCCGCCATTGGAAAAAAAAGGAAAATTAAAAAAAAAAAAAAAGAGCAAGGAGAGACAGTTGGGTATAGACGTTCCGAGGAAGAGGTAGTCTCCGTGACGAAAATAACATATTGTTTGTTTAAGTGTATGCGTCTGTGTGGTTTGTGAACCTCTTCGTGGGTTCGAAGAGCTCCTACGAAGAGCAACTAACTTGCTGATCCCGGCAAGTAAGGAGCAATCTCGTGAGTTGGCACATTTCCGATTTCTTACCAGGCCTGATAATCCCGGACTAGACACATTAGGTATAAGTTCCGGCCTTTGATAGCTTTTACTTTAGAAGGATTTGTTTATGTACTTATAAATAGAATAGTTGTGATTAAGATTAATTTTTTTAATCGTAGTTTTAAACCCTAAGTAAGGTATTACTTTAAGGCATCTTGCTTGTGTTAATGAATTAACTTGGATAGTAGCAGGAAAACTTCACCATTTGGTTCCCTTCATCCTGGTTGGAAGCAGCATCAGAAAGAAGAGAGCCAGAAGCGCTGCATCGCTACCACCCTCTTTCCCTTCTTTCTATTGTCATACTCTTCTTTACCTTTTTCTCCCCTGGTTTCGGTATTTATCCTTTCCCAAAAATACCGTGGCGCTCAACATAACACCTGTAACTTCACCTCCTCACCGACCATCACTTCTCTCCCTTCAACACCTTCCCCCTTTCTCCACTGAGCTACCGTCAAAGTACGTGCAGCTGCAGTAAAAGAAGCTGTAACACCCAGAAGTCTCCGTATCCTGGTTCACTGCGAAAAATCTTTCTTTAAGGTATGATTGTATAATTAGATAATAGGCCAGGGGTAAAAATAATTTTAATTTGTATAATAATCCATACTTTGTCGAAGGCCTGAGAAACATCTAGAAACACTCCAGTCGCGTACTGTTTCTGTTCGAGACACGAAGTAATGAAATCTGTCACCCTGTAAAGTCGATGAGTGGTGGAATGATGGGTTCGAATGCCAAATTGATGGTCTGGTAATATGTCGTTCGATGGAGCAATAGAGATCATTCTTTTATTAATTTTTCGAATAATTTAGAAGGAACGGGTAACAAACTAATAGGGCGATAAGATGATGGGGAGCTCAAATTTTTATGGGCCTTTGGAATCATTTTAAGGTAAGAAATTTTCCTTTGTATGGGGAAGTGTGTAGTCTTCAAAATTGCGCTAAATAAAGAAGTCAGAAAGACGACTGCTTTTTTGGGAAGTTCTTAAAGAACTTCAGCTGTTATCAAATCATGACCAGGTGATTTTTTCGTAGAAAGCTGTCGTATTTCTTCTGATACTTGTTTTGGATGGAGGTGGCAGATCTAGGGGCATAGGTGTCACAAGAACACGATTAATTTATGACAGAAAAGAAAATTGAAAAAGTAGGTGTTTTTACCGATTGTTAGTTTTCAACCTACAAGTTGGGGGGCGAGTTGCCATTTGGGGGAATGGGTGCATTCAAGTAATTCAACTGGATCTAAGCCACCTATCGGTTCCAAATTTGTACTCAATACGTAAAAATATTTTTTCGAACTAATGACATGTCGAAATTACTAAAGAAAATTGAAAAGATTATGCAATTTTACCGATTTTTAGTTTTCCACCTATTGGTTGAGGGGCATATATGTGACAAAATTTTGTCTGTTGACTGTTTGTCAGTGCCTATAAATTATCTTTCTAATTTTGAACAATCGTTTAATATGGATGTCGACAATTTACCCCTCACTAATAATTTATTTAATGGTGCATTCGGTACCAACTCGCGTCAGTTGGAGCATAGGACGTGTTCTGGATTAATACGAATATTTAAGTTTTCCCTGGGCCGAGGCATGCAAAGGTTTTAAACACGAATGAAACTTGCATGTGGAGTTAAGAGCTGTAACCGCTGTTTTAAGCGAACGTATAAATTACGGGGATGTCGCGGTGGTGGATGGTCGGCTTTTATGCTTTCCCGTGCAACTTTGCGCTGGGGCAGCATCAATTTTCACGCTTCGTTTTCGACCGGCTTTGAGCCTATGCTAAAAACATTTCCGTAGTTGGGACTATTGCCTTCTTTAACGTACTTCGTTCAAAATAGCTGGGCAAAATCGGAAAAATGGTTGTTTATATTGGATAAAATGTTTTGTTTAAAATTAAATTTTAACCTTTGTGAACATACACCTAGAACACTTTTATCGTTTAGAATCAGGCAAAACTGGTTTTTAAAGTGGTTTAAACTTTCACGATATTTGGTAAATTTGAATAATATAAACACAATTCAAACTAGCCAGACAAAGACACTTAACTATAAAAAAAATCATAATCAAAATACATTATATGCATTGTTATTGTTTGTTTGACCCATTGCCGCATTGTTTGTTTTTTGGATGTGTGGAGATATTCAAAGTAACTAACAGCTAAATGCTTAAAGTTATAAAATCATATCAACAATGATCGTACAAAACTGATGTGATGATCAATTCTCAAGGCTTAACATTTAATTACAGATAATATCACAGACAATTCCAATTTGAAATATATCACCTAAATTACGTTTCAAATATAGTGTTTTAGTATTTTATGTTTGTATTTAGGGTATTGCGCGTTATAGTTCGAAAAGTACAAATATATAATGCATATATAATGAATGATGTGAAACGATAAGGTCGATAAATTGAGGGTATTACAGACGTAGTTAATGAAACACGTGAATTAGTGCTATATTTTGGAATTCTCTTGTCTTGCAGGTATGTGCCCAAGCGGTCGAAAATACTTCAGTTTTTCCCGACGCATCATCTATAAAGTCAAATGATTGTTACCCACCCCTTACAACCTTATGGAACTGATCGGTTCTTCAGAATGAGTTACAGCAATGAGTACTCATTGACACAAGGTCCGACAAAAGACTATTCTTTGACTCTTCCCTGTATACCGTTATACTGCTGACATTCCTTTACTTCCTTATACCATCATGACTACTTCTGATCTTTTACAACCTGGTGGTAAATCATTCCGTTTTATTAATTAATTAATTAATTTTTTCAACAAATTTCCCGGACCCATACGAGACACTCGAATGCTGCAGTTTAAAACAAAATTAAAACAGAAAGTGAAGCAAAAACACGCAGAGGACTGGCGATGACCTATGCTAGTATGTTGGAGGTCAGGGATGCCGGTCATCAAAGCAAGTAAGCTTTCTAACTTATGCCAAGGTTTAAACCTTAATTGAAGTCTTCATCAGAGCTCTACAAGTAATTACAACGTTTATAATCAACAATAACAATATTAATTAAATAAATTATTAACAATATTAAAAGTAAAAAAAAGTAAAATATAAAAATATATACATCATCCTATCAACTCGGCGTCCCCTTGAAAAATTATATATATATATATATATATATATAGGGTAATATATATACATATAGGG
>CM077104.1:6647520-6681142 GCA_039619505.1 Cimex hemipterus
TATATATATAGGGTAATATATATACATATAGGGTGGGTGGGTTAACCACTTGTGGTTCACAGAGTTACACAACACAGACTGAAAAGATGAAATTAGGCAACTGTAGAGGGCGCTAAAATTATTGATATCACTTCTCTATTCCGTCTAAGATTTTCTTCCTGTCACCCACTACCACATCGCCAAAGTTTATTTCCTGATAGATTTCATGACAAAGCTGATCCTGGGCCACTTTTATAAGAACGGTCTATGACCTAAGCTGTTTGTGGCCGATAAACCTCCCACTTTGTAAATCCTATCCAAAATCCAAGAACATCTTGAGCATATCAAAGACACCAAAAGTGGAGGAGGAAAAGACCATTTTAGCTACTGACTTCCACTCATTTCATATATTTTATTAATAACCCATTTCAGCACATCCCAATACTTTGGTGCAACAGGTCAATTTCCATTATTATCTCAGATAATCATGTCCTTCGGTTGAATTGGCTATGGACACTTGATAAACGGCTAACATAATGCAGAAGATAAAGAGAGGGAAAGATAGAATTAGGGGGTGGCAGAGGG
Source organism: Cimex hemipterus (assembly GCA_039619505.1). Classification (NCBI taxonomy): domain Eukaryota; kingdom Metazoa; phylum Arthropoda; class Insecta; order Hemiptera; family Cimicidae; genus Cimex; species Cimex hemipterus. Next base: position 6,648,085 of record CM077104.1, read on the forward strand.
AGAGTTCGAGAAAGAGATAGAAAGAAAAACTTACCAAGTGGCTAGCGTGGTGACACCTTAAAATTTATTTAATCATTTATATTAAGTTTAATTGATTTATTCTGGCAGCTTTACTATTGTAATTCTGCTGTAGGTGTACGATTCAAAACCAGTACGAATTACTATTACATGGTATGTATTTGTGCATACATAACGTAATATGCAATGCCAGGATTAGTTAGTTACGTTAGGATATTCATGGGGAGGTACCTGAATGCTTGTGAAAAGCATAAACGCACCTGAGAGAAATATTAAGTAACATGACTGACCAGCAGAAAGATGTGTCATTAGTGTCATTAGTTCAATAGCAGTTAACTATCATTTTTTCTACATGCCATGTATTGAATCGGTGCCACCTATACCAATAGCCCAAAATCGACATCGTTACCGGGAACAGCGTCTTCGTTTGTACAGATCTTCCGAAAGGAGTAAACAACGAAAAACGCTAATCCTAGAGTGTATAATTAATCGATGAAATGGAAAGAGTACAGGAGACTTTGCCAGAGGAGGTGAAGTGGACGTAATTAGCCTGATGGTCTTTTAAACGTGGGATCTACCTCATCGCCAAGAGCGTATTTATTGTGAGCAGAATTTATAACAATAAGTGTTTATCAAACATACTATCAATAATGAATTAGATGCAAATTTCGCTTCCTTTTTCTATTGATTTTTCTTACGTGAAATGGTTGGTAAAAGCAAGTTTGAATTGATAAACATTTTTTTAACGTACACTACATCGCGTAAGACTACATTGTAGTAAGTTCAGCCGAAAGGGAAAATGGCACTATAGAAATACATATCGAAAAATCATCTCAGATATTAAAATAAGTCTAACGAAGTCAAAGGGTACCGAGATGTTTTCTTTTGGAAGTATAGCAGTAGTAATAGCATAGAAGCACAGACGGACTGAAAATGTGATAGATAAAATTTTCATTAACCGACAAATTTTTGATTCATCATTATGTAAGAAAAACAACAACAGAGAAATCTCACAACTACTATGAAAAATCGAAAAAAGGAGGGAAAATTCAAAGGTGGGTTGAGAGGGTAAGTTAGCGTCCGAGCGGTCAAGATAGGTCAAGTGGTAGTGCAGCTGACTTTTTTTATCTCAACCAAGACCTTACACAAAGATTAATTAATTGAACGAGCTTATTTGGTACCGGACCACGAAATATAATGAATTAAATACTATGTTATATACCAATGCATTCTCCCTGTAATTTCACAACGTTAGTTTAAAGATTTTTCTGATTCAATATTTTATACCGATCTTATAACAAAAAAAATATGAAGAAAGTTTATACCGCGTAACTAAAAAATATTTTTAAATTTACTAAATTTACAATGAAAAACATAACTTAGTTTACTTAGTAAGATCAAAACGTTGTCTTGTATGGGTAATTTGCAAAGGTCGTTTAACAGGATGTTACTCAGAGCTGAGGGTTTTAAAAAACAACGACGATAGAAGTAAAGCAACAGCTGTTTAATAATAAATAAAACAGGTTTTAAGAATACAATATTATGTTGATTTAATATTATTTCCTTTCTAAGAAATCCTCTTTTGTTGTTCCGATAATCCTTTAGTCCTGCAATCTCAGGGCAAGCTCTCCGAAGCTTTTATTATTTAGAGTTCCTGAGGGACGCGATGGAGGGCGGGGGCGCTTCCTGTTGTCGTAAGAAGGCCGCTCCCCAGCGCCAAAGACCCCCAGCTCCACTGTTTACCTGAATTATTGAGGCGCTGACAGGAAAGGGGTGCCAACACTAACGAAGTGTAATTAAACGAAAACCTGTCTCACACCGGAGATTATGTCGGGAAAACGGAGGGGAAAAGCAAGAAAATCTAATAGGCTATCGTTTACTTATTCAAGACCTCCGAGGAAAATTCGACGCTCTCCTTATCCTTGTAGGCAACTTCGAGAAAACGGCCAAACTAAGAAGGGAAGAAAACGGAAGAGGGGGAGTTTTTCCTTTTAAAACAAATTTAACATTAATCTCTGCTCATAGCGCACCAACAGGCGAGGTCATAGGGTCAAAACTTTGAAATATACAATATGTTTTTTTACATAAAACAATAACCTCGAGAATAAAAAAAAAAAAACCAGGACAAATAGATACTTATATGTATTATTTTTTTTTCTAACATGTATTATTTATTGGTCAGGAAGACAGATCTATCCATGGGAAATCATTGCATTTTTGCGAAATGACCTAAGAACTTGTTGCAGGGTTTATTACATAAAAAAATTTCCTTTGTGATTTTCACTTAACATACTTTGTCTTTATAACCTCATTATTGTGAATCAAATACACATAATTATGCTGCATGAGTTTTTCATAAGAAATTCATCCTTTGTATTAGGGATCTATTGGCAAAATTAATTCTTTCAATGTACAGACTTAACCTTTTTATGTAAAGTTTTGGTTGAAATGAAAAAGCTATTGGAAAACTGGTAAAAAGAGGAAAAATTAGAAATGTTGTAAGTTGAAATAGGAAGTTGATGTCTGAAGATAGCTCACGTGGTAGACTAGCGGAATATCAAGCCGAAGGTCATGGGTTCGAATCCCGCTCGTCACACTGACTTTTTTATCTCAACTACAAACCTTAATTAACAGATTGTTATCAATCATTTCATTGTCCAATAATAAAGCATTTTTGAGTTGCATGGGGTGAAGGAAGTGACAATATGATTGTAGGACGTTGTTTTACAATGTAAGAATTATTGTAAATTAAGTTAGACGGATTATGCTTTTGAATTAAATGCGTTGTAGCTGTTTGACGTGTCTTATTTGCATTATAAACCAAATGTAAGTTTTGATGAATGACGAAAAGTTAAATATTCAATAATACGTAATCTAATCATTAGAAAACCGTCAAAAATAATGTTACTAAAACGTAATCTATTCAAAAAGTTTTTCTCATTTTGTTGCTGTTCGTTCTTCATGCACGGTTTTGCTATATAGACAACTGGATACAATGTGGTAACAGCGAGTAAAAAAAAATTCCGCTAACAAAGAGCGCCATTGTTCACCCAGGCTATTTTGTATTGTATAGAATTTATATCGATTTCCCTTTTGAAAGGATAATTATAAATAAATAACCACCCTATATAATATATCGAATTGCGGATATTTCCTCGTTCATTGTAGAGTGGGCGACGGTGGCTCCTCTGTATTAATAATAATTTATAACCCCAGTGATGTAGGCCCTTGGCAAGTTTCGGATTATGTCGGCACACTGAGGGACTTTCACAACTTCTATTTTAATTAAAACAAATACTAATTAGGGCGAGGTACAAGGTTCGAGGGCAGTGTAGTTGTAGTCCCGACCGCAATAACTATAACAATCGGGAGGTAACTTTAACATCGCTCACAACAATTCGGCCTTGGAAAAAGCTAAGTAAGTTAAAGCGATAATATAAATAATCTTTCGAAATATGCTCTGTTTTCAAAAGACTTCACAAATTATATATATATATTGTTTTATGTTAATGTTTGATTTGTTACAATATACCATTTCACGTATAAAAACGAATTACACTGCTTTCTCTAAGATTAGGTTTATCTTATGTTTCTATCAAATTTGTCGAGATAAAACCCCTTTTTCAGAGTAAGAATTTTCTTTCTCTCTAGCTTGCATGTAGCATAATAAAAAAACAAAAAAACAACAGATTTGTTGTAAAAATTGTTCAAGCCTGCCCAAAACTACTTACTGCTTGTGTCCTGTTTAGGCTGAGGACCGGGTGATGTTGTCCAATTGAGCTTCATATCCTGAAACAAAAAAAAAATAAAACCCTACAATTATTTGCATGTTCAAATTGTAAAATTCGTCAACAATCAACAACAAGTTTCCCTTTATAAAGCAGTCTACATTAAAATACTATTGAAATCAGACTGTTACCAAAGTATTTTACAATTTTTCCGTTTGAAAAAACGACATGAAATAAAAAATCAATGTTTGAAATTAATATCAATAACAATGGCTGGTTGCTGATAATGCTCACGATATATAGCGTGTCGTGGTAAACGTCATCTGACAACTTTTGCCCGACTGTCAACTTCTCGTTGATAAAAATCTCTTCCCATGGTTGATACAAGACAATGGGGCGAATGTAAAACAATCACGTGGAACAAGCGACCCAACCATATTAGCCTCGTAAAAATGTTCTAAATTGGGCTTCATGACCGTTTGTCTGTTTCTTATGCTTATTGCGCCAACGATCCAACGATATGAAGCAAAATTAGATTTTATTTTATTACTTTTTAGTCCACTTCTGTACAAAGATTATTTATTGTTTTCAATCAAACCGGACACCCGTTTAAATCATCGCAGTTTTATACATTTTGGGACTCATTTTATACAATTAAAATCGATATAAATAATATGTTCTTTAATAAGACTTTGTACAAAATAGACTTCGTCCGACTTGACATTTGACCAATTTGACAAAAAATGATCCTGCTCAGGTAAAGACGTCTGTTTACAGAACACCCAGAGTTAGAGACTATAATTTATTACTCAACATTCATCGTATATTTTCCATATTCCAAAGAACAAATTAAAGAAAAATTTCCAATCATATGATTTTTCTGATATAATAATCATGATTATTATAATATTTTTCGTTTGCTTGATTGAAGATGAAATATTTTGTGATAATAAATACAGAATAATCCGACAAATAATTCAGGTTTATGGGTATAAAATACAAACATTTTTTATTAATTGAAATATCACAACTTCTCAAAAAGTGAAGCAAACTTCTCCAAACCCTCTGAATAGAATTTTGAGTCTTTATTTTTATTCTGTACGAGGGTTTGCAACAGTACAAGTCATATAAACCCTCCGTATTTTTGAAGAAAATCCCATTTGGTGGCATGACCGCGGGATTTGAACCGAGGACCTTTACCTTAAACGCCTAAACCGTTGCCGCCACCGACGCCCCTCAATCGATGCATATACTAAAATTGAGTTCCTATTATTAACTAATTCTTTAAACGAATTTCGATCAATAAACTTTTATGTTGCGATACGTAGTCCAGGTGTCTGAAAAAATGATAGTCGGTAGGCTAGGAGAATGGTTAGGCAGGACCTCATAACCAAGATCCAACAATTTTCGTATGGTCACATGTGAGACCTGGGGTCGGCCTTTTATTGACCAAAGTTGATTTCAATAATGCCAATTTCTGGTTCATTTGTTCAATTTGAGAGCAATAAATTTCCACGACTCAAGAATTCAGCCCAAATGGACCTGAAGTGACCACCAAAGGGTTATCATCACATTGTTTGATGAGCTGGGGGCTTTGGAAAATATTCTTTCTCGCCACTTCTCCTTTTTCCAGCCACTCCTTAAAGTTTACTATTTTCTTAGAGAATCCACTTTTCGTACAAGTAGCAATTCTGTCCAGAAAAGGTTCGTTTTTGTTCCAGCAAAGACGTGTTGCGCAAAGTTCCGAAAGATAATTTTTTGACGGCCGTTTAATGCGTGAGAAACTTTTGAACCATTTCACTTTTTCGATTGTACAACGTGGTCGGCGAGGGGCGATTTGCTTACTGCAAGATTCTCTGCAAGTTGTCGAAGAATTGTTCTGGGATTTTTTTTTCATCATCATGCAGGAAAGAAATTCTTCCACGACCATCTTCGCTTGCAGGCCGAAAGTCTCTCGCACGAAATTTTTTAAATTATCTCTGTACACACTGCCATTGCTTCTCATTAAAGTTTATGGCCGATTGGGCACCGTTCCCATCGAATCGAAATTATGCGACAAACACGTGTTGATATCTTATTAAAAACTAAATTTTTCCCAAGTAACGAAACCCTACGGACGTGGACAAACATTTTTGTTTGGAAGAAAAATAAGAAATATTGACATTGTTTTATTCCGTCAAACTAAAACAATTTATTATATAGGGGGGTAATTGAAAGAAAACATGCGAACCTGCAAACTTTCCTGACAAACCAGTAGAAGGAAAGCTGGAATTCAAACATACATTTAAATCTTTTTGGTCCCTTGATTTGAAATTTTAAACATTTAATGGGTTTTACGGCCTGCCATCAGACAAATTTAGATAGATTATTACTTTACATAAATCGATGGAAGACAGAGTGAATAAGAGATAGAATGAAGGGATATTGTGATTGATAGATAGTGAGACAGTCAGATAGATAGGTAGAGAGATAGATTGACAGATAGCTGGACTGAAGAATAGATAGATACGTAGATAGATAGATAAATAGATAGATAGAAAGGTCTATAGTTAGAGTAGATAGATAGACAGTCAGATAAATAGGCGAATGGATAAGTAGTTAGATTGATGGATAGACAAGTAGATCGATAGGTAGATAAATTGATAGATAAATAGAGTGATAGGTAGATAGATAGGTATTTTGATTGGTAGAGATTGCTAGATAGACAGGTATATTGGTAGATAGATAATCAGTCAGATAAATAGGTAGATAGATAGGTAGATAAATTGATAGATGGACAGATAAATAGATAGACAATAGATAGCTATATATAAATAGCTATATATAGAGAGATATATAAATAGAAGAGAGAAGGAGAGAATGTAAATATAAAAAGTTTGCTTTTTTTTTTACATTTTTAACGTAAGCCATAATTTCTAAATACAATTGAGCGTATTACAGCAACCGCAACAGCGCAAGGTTGATTATGCATTGCTACCCGCAGCTTAATATCCTCGAGGGCATTTTCCACCCTCTCATGATCATCTAAGGTTAGCAATTAACATGCCCGTATTATCTATCCCTGATGTTCTGTTTGCATTGGCCCACCCTTGTAGAACATCGATAACGTAATTGAACAACACAGGGCGTGTTGTTTTCGTTACGGAAAACATCGATTAAATCTTTTCAAGTTCTAAAAATAGTCCATATCCTCAATATTCATGAGCTGTTGTTTGTTTCCACAAGAGAATCGTTTGTATTGTTTCAAGTCGAATAATTACACGCGACTGTGAACTGTGGAATTCGACAAAAATTAATATCTCCGTTTCATCCATTAAAATACTATTCATGGGACTTATAAACCACCATTCAAGACAATGAGAACGGTCGATCCAATTAGCGGAACGGCCCATCAAAGCAAGGCTTAATACTACTCTGCCAACGGTAATATCGAACTTTCTGGCCGGGGGCATATCCTTTTGGGAAATATTAAATGGACGTGCGCAGTTTTATTTCAACGTGAGTTCCATTAGCTGAAATGATGGTTTCTCCGGGGTATAGCTACAAATGATCATTTCGTCCAAGCGGTATCAAATTTTATGTAATTCCCTCTTTAAAAGCCATTGTATCAAGTTGAAGATATGAAAGCAAAAAGTGACAATGTATTACATTTATTTTGAAAAGGCTGTGCGAGGGAGCAATGTAAATAAGGATAAAAATTAGTTTCTACTCCTAGTCTTTGTTTTTTCAATGTTTTTAACATATTTTTTATCTTTATTTTTTGAGATTCGTTTGTTTATCAGACATTTTTTAGGCGAAATTAAATATTATCTTGTTGGTGATGTTACGCATTTTCTCCGTGTCAACGGAGAAGACAAAATACAAACAGCTTTTTCATTAAACGAAAGATTTATGTTTGTAGAAAATAGCTTAAGGTTAAACAACAATTTTTGAAAATTTATAATAAAATGGAATTTTATTTTATAAAAATATTCATTTTCAGTTAAAAAATAATACAAATTTAAAGAACAAGTACTTGCAGCATTAAGAAAAGCCATTTGTACAAATTAAAGTTTTAAAAACTGATGTACGGATCTCTCTTTCACTCCCACTCTTCCTCACTGTCAGACCCTCTTTATCTACCTCTTCTCCCTCCCTCTCTCACATACTCTTTCTTCTTCTGCGGTGTGCATGTGCGCATCGTGAACAACTAACTTGTAGTGTTGTTTTGTCGATACCTTTTGATTATTGATGTGCCTTATGCTGTGAACATTGTTTTATTGGTTATGTATTTCATGGGTTAGAGAGTATTTGGTGTGTTCGTAATTTCCAGTCTGGTTTTCAGAATCTGTCGAAATGAAAAGTTGAAGGGATGGTTCAAAGGGGGGGGATTGAGCTTTAAATATTTGATTCTAAGTTACAAAAGCCTTTGTGAATTGGAAGCCAGCAAACCCCTATGGTTTGAGGGGAGCTGGGAGGTCGACCGGAGGATGAAGCGAGAAGAGTTAAAATCTTGCGTGGGCGACTCCTCCCCATTCTATTTTGAATAATGTATAAGGGAATATGTGAGGAATTAAAGGATGTCGGTCGGAAGGGCTGTAGAGTTTAATACCGGGCGCTTTTGTCCTCACGGCCGGCAAAGGGCTCTTCTAATGATCCCCAGGCAATCGCGTCCGCCCATGGGTATTACCTATATCCTCAAACAAGGGGCCTTACCGGTATTTGTCCCAAGATATGCCAGAGGGATTTTATCTAGCCTCAATCTTTCAATCGTCAGCTTTAAATTGCGGCAACCCTTCTGCAGACACAAGTAATTCCCTTGTACTACATTTTTCTAAAATGTAGGGGAGGAAACAAAAAAAAAAAATCTTAGGAGACAACGGATATCCGAAAAGATTTTAAATAATTTATAAATAATAAAAAGTTATGGAAAACACAAGAACAAGAAAATCAGGACAATGTTGTAACAGGGACAGATGACCTCCCCATTGCCACTTCAATGCGTTATCAGATACCATAAAAAAAACTTGTGAACAGGAAGTTCGATGATTCAAAAGTGGCTTTTAGGAAGAAAGTTAGATAAAATCATATTATTCAAAACTAAATGATCCAATAGCAGATAAGGCGTAGTTTACAAAATACCCTGTGATAATTGCGAAGGGTTTTACTAGTTAGAGACAGGGCAATACCTACACAGGAGAGTGTATCAACATAAAAGCTCGTTAAAAAATTATGAAAATGACACCGCTCTTACTAAACATGCCATAATTATTGGGACATGAAATAAATTTTGATGAAATAAAAATTATAAAAAATTCTCTTGTATATTCGCTTGACCAATAAATATATTTCAATTAAGGTTTTTAGTTGAGATAAAAAGATCAGAGTCACGAGGGGATTCGAACCCATTCGGCTAGATGCACCGCTGCTCTACCACTTGAGCTATCGTGACCTCGATTGCACTCGGGCACCAACTTCCATCCACCAACCTCGTATCGGCGTATCTAGCCGATGTTACAACAAGAAACGTAAATTCCTAGAGGATATTTTTATAAAAAGCGATTCACGGGCTATAAATTACAAACAGGATACCCAATTCATAAATCAGAGTAAAGTACAATGTAGAAAAATACGCTTAAATATGCAATAAGTTAATTGTAAATATAAGGTATGTGAGTAATTTTGGAATATGAGGTGTTGAAATTGTGAGAGGGATAATCCCGACAGAGGTTAAACCTGTTACCGACGCCTGAGTTCCCCGCGTCGTAGGTAAGCCTAACAATACAATTTAAAAAAGCTTGTTCCAATCGTTTTCAACACATAAAAGAACTAAAAATATTGTACTAATACAGTACAAATAGATTGGAAAAATGTTATGAAACATATGCCGGTTAGTAGTAATAAATAAATCATAAACGTAGAGGACACCTAAACATGAAGCGGTGAGTTAGGTTTTTGCCTTTGTATGAAACTTATATGTAATTCTGTAAAACTAAAAACCTTGAACCTAAATTAAACCTTGAACACAAATTAAAATTAAATCGAAACGTCTGCCTGGAGGAAGTCGTCTTCTATATTCCAACACCCATCGACGGATATTTGCATCAGACACCGATATTGCCAATTATACACTGCTTATAATTTGATTGTACACAAGTACATAGTCTGCCAGACCTAAACGAATATACTTGTCTCCTTTGGCAAAAAATTGGACATAACAAATTTAGTCAAATTGGTGCATTGTTTTATTATATGTAGTGCAGTGTCCCTTACAAACCAACTACTGAAGACGGTGGTAAGGAGAAAGATCCAAATCAACAAGGATATGAAAGCCAAAAGACAAACCTAACGGTTAATAACCACTCAATCATAAAGAGGAAAAATAAAAATTTAAAAAAGCTACAATGATACTTTAAGTTAGAGCATTAAAATTTTGATAAAACATGCTTATCATTATGTACTAGTTTAGTTTGATTGTTTAGTTTTCTTTATAAACCGTCGAATTGTTCCAAACCATTTTTGTAAATAAGAGCCTTCACGTTTATTGTGTAACAAATACACAATATTCATTGAATATTTTTAGCTAAGGTGTAATTTGTCACTTAATGACTGAAGCTCGGTCCAAGTTCTAAGAGGGGAAAGGCAACAAATGTGAATCAATCAAACGGTACCGTCAAGAGAAAACAGAAGGGGAATATGCTGCTAATCAACTTTCCCTTCATTAAACACCCTCCCCATCACACTCGCTGTTTCACCCCGCGCGAACATCAAGGAGAATTTCCAAACTACCCAGCTCGTGAGCGTATAGTTCCCTTAAGCCTCATTTCCTCCTTCACTTCCTCACTAATGACGTAACTTAATTAAACGAATGGACGGAACATTTGAATTTAAATGCGGCTAACACCTCAAGGTGTGCTGCTTCGCTTTCTTGCCGAAGCTCAAAAATTAATTCTTCCCCGCTCAGCCACCACCGTGCGTTAATTAAGGAGAGCGTTTGGCAATTAATTTTAATCGTTCCATTCCTCACTTTACCAAATTTGCCCGATATCACGTATGACACTTTAATATAGAGAACAATATGTGCAATATTGGGCGTACTGACGCATGCTTCGTCAAGGGAATCTCTTAATTGGACACATTGATATTGTGTGGAGATGAATTTTGGCAATAATCTGGTCTCCAGATCTTCGGAGTTCGTCATTACTTGTTATCCACGTTGGAACTTGTAATAGACACTTAATTGTAATTAACAATACAAATAAATTTCCTAATAACTTATTCAATCGACCAACTTAATTTAATTAAAGTTTGCACGAATATTGAAAAATCAATCAAAGTTCGGTGACTCGTAAGAGACTTTTGGAATATTCAGTTGAAAAGTCTATTATGCTTATGATTAGAATCCCCCCCCTCAAAGCAAAGGCACAATCGAACAACAAAATTTTATACATTATCAAAAATCATACCCAATAGTATTTGTATACTTATATATCAATAAATAAATGTTTTAATAATAATTTCCATTTTAAAATAAACTAATTAACACAATTAATTACGGTTTTTAGTTGAGATGAAAAAAAGTTAATGTCACGAGAGGAATTCGAACCCTCGACCGTCGGCTAGATACGCCGCTGCTCTACCACCTGATCTATCGTGACCTCGATCTCGGACATCAACTCCCTATCTCAACCCCACCTTACGAGTTTTGCCTCCTTTTGCCATATTTCAAACGTCGTGTAATCTGTTTGGATTCTTGACGACAATTGAAATGGCGACGGAGAGCTTTAGTGAAGTGTACTTCATTTTAAATCAAAAGGAGGCAAAACTCGTAAGGTGAGGTTGAGATAGGGAGTTGATGTCCGAGAGGATCGAGTCCACGATGGCTCAGGTGGTAGAGCAGCGGCGTATCTAGCCGAAGGTCGTGTGTTCGAATCCCGCTCGTGCCATTAACTTTTTTTCATCTCAACTAAAAACCGTAATTAATTGATGTACTAATTGGTCGAACGGACCACGAAAACAGTGAATTACTAATTAACACAGTTGCAATTTTGTTATTCGATATATAAAACGGCGGAACGATTTAATTCTTAATCAACAATACATTTCATCATTATTAAGAAATCGTCAGATACGGTGGGGTGTGATGTAGGTTCCAGAAAAACATTTTCTTTATCGTGGCACGTTTCGATCTTTATTACCATCATCGTCAGGGCTCGAAGTATTTGTCTTCTGTGTACTTGTGCCATTCTTGCTTGTCGTGTGGGCAACAAGTTAAAATATTTTCAGTAATTTCAATGATGTGATTTATATGATTTAAAACATTGTTAAATTTAACAAATACACGTCGGATGTGGAATAAAGTGAATTTATACAATTTTTAAAAAAATCTATTCAATCAAAATATTTCTACTCTACGCAGAAACAAACACTTTTAGTAAGTAGAAATACTTTGATTGAATATTTAAAAAACTTTTTTGTATTGTATAAATACACTCTTTTCCATCCTACATGTACTTGTTAAATTTGAACAATGCTTGAAAATCCCAGGCCCTGAAGATGATCTCAATAAAGTTCGAAACCTTCGCCCGATAAAGAAAAAGTTTTTCTTAAACCTACGTCACACCAGACCGCATTTCGCGATTTCCGAACAATCAACGACTAAGGGTCACTAATCACCTCACAAAAATACTTAATTTTACAGAAATAATTGCAAACCGTGGTCCCGCAGCTGATGCGATTGGTCATCTCCCGGCCGGCAACGACTTCACAACATGCTCAAGGGCACGCGCTGGCTTCCGTAATAACAGTAAAAGCGAATGGCCTTAAAAGTTAAGATTTAATCTAATCTCTCTAATCATATATATATAAATTCTGAAAAAAGAGATCAATGGATGAACACGTACGGATTCGTCAGTAGTTCGATGGAGATGAGTAACCATGGTCAGTTTGTCACGAGTCAGTTTAGAGTATAGCGTTAGCCAATGGTCAGAGGACAGTGATGAGTTAGAAGATGGATTTGGAATGCACCAGTTGTTGGTTCAAAAAATGGAGGCAAATAGGCCAGACGTTGTTACGTTATAATGGAATGAAAGAGCTTTAGAGGGCTGCTTAGCGACTTCATTTGCCGATTTTTGTTAATACACGTCGTTTTGAAATGCAATGATCTGGATTACTTTATCGCCCCAATCACGGATTTCAGAGAAAGGCCGATTCTGACGAATGACCGACTCTCAGTCACGTCTGTTTTTCTGTTTCATATTTGCCTCTTTTTGATATTTGACCGGAAAACATTATTGATGTTTACTGCGGGATACGTGATAGCACGAGCTGGTTTGTTCTCAATCAAAAGAGTGAAAATTTAACCACGGTCGGTTTGAACAAAATGGCTTTGCCTCTTGAAAATGAAGGAGCATACCTTGCTTCTCAGTTCGCGACTTGTTGAGGTTTTGGTGTGTTTTATAGTGTCGTACGTCGACGGCCTCTCTTTATCACATGAATTAACTTCAACAGTTGGTCGTGAGTCATAATTAAAGTACTTCGGTAAAAACATTTACAAGGAAAACACAAACACCTCAATGCCTTCCCGGCGGAAGAACAAAGACTACAGCGAAGAACTACAACTTAAATTCTTGTACTGTCGCTACTACCACCCGGTTGTTTAAGAAACCCAAATGTCTCTCCGGAATTAGCAGAATAAGATTATGGCAAAGGGTTGAAGGCACCCAGTAAATGCTACTTACTGTACTAGCATCACCAAATAATTGGTCCAACTGTGTTATAATAAATTTCGGCAATCTTGATTCCATAATAACAATTGTAGCATGTCGCATTTATGGGTGGGCGGAGCCAAACAACTTGTTTATGAAGAAGGAAACGACTTTGCTTTCGCATGAAATTAGCTGAATAATAGATTATATTTACCTCAAGCTCCTCACAAATTAACTATTTACACCAACCGAGATATTTGTTCCTTATCCTCTCTATACGCGAAGAGCTCTGCTGATGTTGAATGACCTATCAATCATTTCACAATATTAAGTTTTTTGATCAGACGTGTGATTCACGTCGGTTTGCACGTCTGAACAAAACGTACCCTACAATATTGATTTGTTTGTTCCAAATTAATATTAAAATGACCCTATTATAATAGTTGGATATTCAGTGACATAAACTAGTAGAAAAGTTATTTATATGTTTGAAACGCGTTGGTGTTGCTAGGTAAGACTTTGATCGTTTCAATGCAAATCCAAATCCTTGAAGCTTATCCGAACTGATTAGCGATACTTGCCTCCAGCTCCTACTGACTTTATGCTAATTTCTAAGTAAGAGAGTCGCTGAGCAGACAGAGCGGCGGGTGCTGGAGGGTGCTGTGGATGGTATGATTTCAAAATTCATGGGCCCTCTGTGACGACACCCTTGTAAGGGCCCCGTTAATGAGCCTTTTCGGAATAATCGTATCCATATTAAAAGGGCATATCCCCCTCAACCCGGCGAATCGGCTTTTGCCTTATGCATAGCTGAGACTAATATCTCTCCCTCCGACCCTCCCAGGAAATACTTTCTGTCCCGGGGACTGTTTCATTTTTTAAGGATATTCCGCCGTTCGCATCATCTCCTTGACGACTCCTGGACTATCTGGGGAATTTGATCTCAGGTACTCAAGAGCACATTATGCATAAGGCTCTCAGGATAAAATCCTTTATAATAAATAAAAATCTAGCTTTCATATTTGAGTATACTTTCCTGGAAATCTTTCTCCGTCCCTTCTCTGAAATAATTTATAAAGTCTAATGTTATTATTTTTCGCGCACAACGTAAAATCAGTTAAACGCTTGATTTAAATATTTATATCTTAAAAGACCGACCGGCGAACGCCTAAACGAAGTTACATTTAGTTATCTCTATACACATTTATACGGGGTTATCACTAAGTGCAGGTCACAGCCTAGCTAAAAGTTCACGATAAACTAATTAAGGCTATTTTCATCATCTTGCTAATTTTGTCCAAAACTAAATATATGTACTTTACTATCCTACTCTGTAATATGTGTTTTCCATTAAAGTTTTTGCACAATACAACACATACATATTATAATTTAATCTTATTCCATTAATTTTATTGTAATTATTATAAAAAAAATTAATTAACCGATATAATACTGATAGTTGAATAAAACAAAACATCAAGAGACAAATCATAAATATACAAATGTTAATTTTCATTTTTAATAACCGATTTACTTACATATTTAAGTAAATATGAAGATTACTCATTTTGAAAACTAACCCGTTTCTCCTCTTTTATCCATTTTAATCCAGTGGTATTTTCTTTAATCAAGAAAAGACACCACGTTGAACCAGAAGTTCACAATATTATTGTGAGAATGAGCCATCGATATTGTAGAGGCAGTTGGCGTTTGTCAGTGGGTGGTCTCCCGGGCTATATTGTGGAAGTGCCATAGGAGTCGTGATACTGGATCTAAGCGCATTGCGGCGATAAGGGAGGATAGAAATATTGCCATTGCTGCAAGACGGAATCCTTTCCATAGTGCACACCACATTCTAAATGAAATATAACATGTTTGGCAAGGCTTGTGGGAAGATGGTCTAACATTGTATGCCTCTTTGAGACGATTTTCAGCAACATCTCGCACAACAACATCAACTCAGAACGGCCCAGCGAGCGCTTAGTTCAGAACACCAATTCGAATGTCGTTACTGAGTCGCATTTCTGTCTGCATAGTGTTAGCACGAGTTTATCAATAACTGGGGGTGTTAACAATTCCCTAGTTCCTGCTCCAATCAGTGCAGTTTAGAGGAGGCTGTGTAATGGTCTATGCTGGGATTAATAATGGAGTACGAACTAGACTTCGTACTCTTGAAGGCAACCTCACCAATGTCCGTAGATTTTTGATTTCGGGGTAATAATGGCAGACTTCATAGAGGCAGAGGTGTTCATTAATATTTAGAAATCCTGAGAATGACCCATCAGTTCCCCTCTCCCTAACCCAGCATGTCCCGACTTAAACCCTTCTGAAAACCTTCGGGGATGACAGCCACTCTACTGTTTAAGGTAGACATTAGTTCCTCCTCCCTGGAGGTAGGACAGTACTCTTTCGGCGCCTTTCTTGTCGTAAGCCTAAATTTTTATCGAGTTTAGCACTAGAGCCTGCTGTTCATGCTCAAGGGCATCTTTCCATCCACCTACTCTCTCGTACTGCACACTTACTTCACTGACCGATTCCTCCAAGTCATCGAAGGCCATTCCCTCTCTTCATATTTTCATATCAATGATGGTGTTCCTCACGGTAACGTTTTGGCTCCTACACTATACCAGGTGTTCAGCACATGCCAACTCATCCCGAAACACCATATTAACATTTGCAGACAATACGGCAATTCTCTGTACCTCTCTACCCGACCTTGTCATTTCCACTCGAAACCGCCAATAACACCTCATACTACTAGAGTCTTGGTGTTAAAAGAAAATGATAAAATTTAACACAGACAAATCCACCCACATTACCTTCATTCTTCGTGATCTCCCCCCCCCCTGTTTTCTTAAACAATATTCCCCTCCAAACTACGGACAAGCTGCGGTACCTTGGACTGTACATCGACAAACGCCTGACGTGGAATTCTCACACACGACTCAAACGTCAGGAGGTTATGGCACGACTTAGAGTTCTTGCACGACTTCGTGAAAACGTTCTAATTTACCCTCTCAAAAATAAAAGGCTGATTTACAACACAATAGTTAAGCCAATGTGGACTTACGTACTGGAAGTGTGGGGTTGAGCGAAAAATTAAAACTGCTCAGTCTTTAATACTAGGAAAAATATTAGATGCCCCATTTTATGTATCGAACCAAACTACACATAAACATTTACTTAACATCCTTTCTTACAAGATGAAATACTTTCCCTTACTTTAAATTTCATAAAAACATCCCAACTAACGTAAACCAGCACATCACAAAGCTCGCATCCCGACGAACCCCCTTAAACCCTCCCCGCCGACTGAAGAGACAATGGCCGCGAGATCTCCCGGGAAGTGATGGTGATGAGTGTGTTGGAGTAACACCAATGGGTGTTTTCTCCACTCTTGGCTTTAATTTTGTGTATATTACCTTGCTATATGTTATTTGCTGCCTACTTTAAGGTAGTGTAGTAGGTAATGCACTACAAATTTAAAAGAAGCTATTGGTTCCATAGCAAATAAACCGAATTTTAACTAAACCTTTTTCTTTCAAAATTTACAGAAAACAACAAAAAATGAAACTATAGTAATTGCAAGTATTTAATGAAAAACGAGGGTGGCCACTGTTTTGCCTTTCTGGGTGAGAATTATTTTCCTTCTGTATTATTTTACCAAAGCGAAATTAAAAACTGATATTTTCTTACGAAATCATTGTTAAAATCTATTGTTCTACAATGTTCTCCTATCGGTTTCAAGATTAGGAAAATTCAGTGTTTATTAAAATAAATGTTATTTTCTGATTAGTTTGAATAATTGTTTCTTTTATGGATCCGTGAGTTGAGCCAGTTGCTCGTATTGAATATTAATTGGTTTAATCTATATTTTTTTTCACTGTTTTTTGTTTATACTTTCCAAACCAACTGGAGAACCATACGAATTTATTATTGCGTGACTGGATTATATACCCTTGGAGAGATTGATTTTCCCTGGCGGTAGTCGGCTTACAAAATTATAAGTACATACAAAACAATTTGAAAATCTTTTACTCTTCATAGGGCCAAGTGATACCTTATTTCTCTTAAGAAAATTTAATATTTGAAATCCTTTCATTTTGGTAGTATTGTATATAACTATATATAATTGTAGAGAAAGAAAGAATTTTACAGAGAAGATTTTCCGTTTATAAATTAAACTTTGACTAACAACGACTTTTGTCTTCTCAAAGAAGTCAACATTCTCAGGGTTCAGGTCAGGTTCCTCCACAACAGAATCTACCATTCACTCCTGATGCACAACGTCAACCTGAGAGAAGCCTTAACCCACCACACGACGTCACAGAAAAACAGCTAAAAGCAAATTTAGTGCTAAAACATTACTAAAGTGATTAAATATTAACACAGCCCAATATAGATACCTTATGTTTAGTTATATCTTTAAATTATTACTGCTAATTTCTTTTGTACTAAATTTATTATAAGGAGTCCCATCGAATGTACACATTCAAAGAAATTAGCAAATAATAAGTAGAAATTATTATATACCATTATTTGATGTTATTTGTAAATTTGGTGTAGATGCTACACATAAATATTGAAGAATCACTTCCTTGTCTGTATCGATATACTATGGGCAGAAAAAAATAATTTGCAAAATGTTAACAGTGCCGTCATTCACGGTCGGACATAATAGGTCGTGCAAATGGTATTTAATTATGTCTTATAACACCGACTATCAAATGAAGGAAGGCCTGAGGTTGACACAATACTTAAACCTTTATCAGCCGGGTCACGCCAAGTCGGGCTCAAGTCTTGACGCTCGGCCCAGAGTCATTAGAATATTTCAATTAAGTATGAGCCCTTATCTCAATTTTTCCCGCTGTATGTAAATAGGGAGGTATGCGCGTATAATTCGGCCAAGATAAGACACGTATTTTCCAGGTTGTAATTTATAATCAGAAAGAAGGGGGAAAGGGAGAACCTCGACTCCCCTGTGTACGGAAAGCCTGCGGTGAAATTTCATTTTGAAACAGCTGCAATAACTTTTCTTCTGATAACATTCATTGCAATTGGCTTATTTAACAAAAATTTAACATTGCTGGTTGTTCCGCAACGATTGCATTTTGATAAAGATCGGTTTACGGTTGACATTGGCCGTACACATTTTAAACAAAACGTTCAAGGTTCCGTATCTCGAACTATTTTATTATTTTGGTTAATATTAAACAAGAAAAGAAAGTGTTATGCCCAGAGGTTTTTTAAAATACAAAATTAAACGGGCTATTACCGTCATTTTGATCAGAATAAATGAATAGTTCAGTCTGCTATATTCAATGTTTACATAAAAATCGTTAGATGTTGGCGTCTCGTGTGTCACGCTCTGCACTGAATTTGATTCCAGACGTTGGCCTTTCTTAAATTTCTGAACCTTCATTCACTTTTCAAACAACGAGGAAGATATTTTGAGGGATGTTGAAATGAACAAATAAATTATCAATATTTTGCCGGATATATTGTTGAAATCTGGTTATACAAAATTAAGATGTCAGATTATTGTATGTAACTGGGATATCCTGCTCTTCTGTCGTTAGTATCCCGAACTCATGGTTGCCAGTTAGCGATTCAGGGTTCGAATCCCGGCATAGCCCATGGCTTTTGAATTGAATATAAAAAATTGCAAAATGATTGATCCCTTCGTCCCAAAAGAATTACTTTACATGTTTTTCCAGTTCAAAAATAATTTATTTTAGCATATATTTTTCGGTGATGTAACATTTTATGATTTATCAATTTTAAATTTGGCATTTAACCTGCTTTGGGTTGTTGTGAAACAAACAGTAAGAAAATTTGAAATTATAACATTAATCAGATAACTGACATGAATTGCGCCTTTTGCAGGAAACCCCAACGCGAGTGTGACTACTTATATTCAAATTTGAATGAAATATTAGTCCAGGCGGTATGCTCAACTTCGATGTCATGACCGTACAATTGTAAGCACTGTAACGGTTTATGAAGACACATATCGGTACGAAATTTGAAAATTATATTATATATTATTATTATTATTATTATTAGTTTTTAAGGGCGTTTTAACGGCTAAGGTCATTTCACGCCCTAACATCCAAAAATTCTATTTTAGGTTTGCTATATCTCTTCTGAGTGCTATAAAACTCTGACTCCAAACATTCACTCGTAACCTAATTTATCCTATTGCCATCCAAGCTTTGATTTTCTTTTCTTAATTCTTAATTCGGAAAGCCAAGTTACAATAAAATTAATAAAATTATAAAATTTATTTCTGTTACTTTTTTTTTTTAAATTAAAATTGTGAGTTTTTTTCATAAATTAAAATTTCCCCATAGGCTTGTATGGCTAATAATAATAATAATAATGGAGTCAGACTAGCAACAATCTCAGCGTGATTAGCTCATCTTTATCCTTTTATTCTTCCATTCAAGTATGATAACTAATTCTACATATCAATAATAAGAAACAAAACACAATAATATTTCTTTTTTTTTTTTGAAGGAGCTATTTTTCTTATTTAAATTGCGATATTGGGCATTGTACTGTATTACCCCGCAATTTTTATTGTCTTCCATTTTATTTTTCCGCTCCGGCAGCCTCAAAAGCTTCTGAAAAAAGAAATCATGCACGCACAACTCTTATGCAGGCATTAGCAGGCATTCAATGGTAAAATGGGAAAAGGCCTAAATTTCATTGTAAATTCCAACAAATTTGAGAAAACTGAAAAGCGCTCTCCGAAAGGAACCCTGGGGACCCAGTAACTCCTGTAAACTGCTCGAAAGGTTGAGCCTTTGCCTAAAGGGTTGTAAAGTGAGGCAGTCGACCAAAATATGTTTTACTGTCAAAATTATGCGTTCTCCACTTCGCGTACATCGAGGACAAATTGGAAGGTTGTTGCCTATTAAAAGTCTATTATGAATTAACCTGATATGACCTATTCGCAATCTAGAGAGAATTACAAGTTCTTTTCTCTCAAGTTCTTCAGTTGGCCATTTATGTACAGCTGGCTTAATTTCTTTCATACTATCTCTACAGGCATTCCATCTTGCCGCCCACTTTCGTTTGATAATGTTTTTAACATAAGCGACTATATCATCCGGACGGAGAAGAAATTGATCTGTTCTTTGTGGATGGTTTGCAGCGTTTCTTGCCTGTTGATCAGCTTTTTCATTTCCAGAAATGCCGACATGACTAGGAACCCAAACAAATACCACATGCTTGTTGAGTATTCTGAATTCACAGAGATATTTGTGATATATTATATATTGTTTTCCAATTTGTCAAAAAATAAAATAAATAAACAAAACAGGATAAATGGGTCGATGGAGCGAGGAGAGGTCGAAAGGGCGGGAAGATCGTTTTGAAACACCTGTAACAAAAAGACGCTCAAGACTCAGAAAAATAAGACGATCAAGAAGAAAAAGACAAGAAAGCGTCGTTCAGAGAGAAACGATAAAGCGGTAATTTCATAAAGTCAATGAATTTGGTAATCGTCCGTATTATCTAATTTTAGCCGGGTATTTAACTAGGCTATTTTATAGAATTCGGGTGAAAAATAGTATCAAAAATTATTATTATTCCTGCTGAATGTAAATAGAGACTATATCAGTCAACAGAAGACATTATTTGCTAAATGTGCATTTTTATTTGTGTTTTTTTCTACTAACGTCCCCACCTCAGGTAGTTTAGTAATTTCTCATGACTAACCTTATATCTTTATGCGTTAATAGTACTTCCTTTTCTAAGAAGTTCTACTGTTTTCGGGCTAAAGTTTACAGGAATAAATGAGATATTCCCATTTTTCTGCGTCTCCATGACAAAATCTGTCATTATTTTTGAGGTGGTAGTAGTAGCGAGTTCAAAGACCTATTATTTTATTTAATTCTTGCATACTGAGAGACTCAGTTTTTGTTTTCCTGGTTGTGATATCGAGGAACTTCTTTGATTTTTCGCTTGAGCTGAAGATGAAACAGTGGATTCACCACTGAGTCACCATTTCTTTCTTATCCTTTTTCAATTCATTTATGTATGCTTTAAGACCTGTCAATTTGAAATTAGGCTATAAGTGGTGTGAGCGCTGTTTGCTGGTTTGTATGCCCGCTTGTTACATTCCATCCGGCTTTTTGTCCACCCTTCCTAAAAAGTGAAGACGTCGGAAGCGATGACGTTTGGACTGGGGAGAACAGGACCTAGCCGCCGCGCTAACGGATAGTATAAGGAGGGAATACATTTAGCCGATGCTCCCCAACGTAAATCCAAAGTCCAATTTTCCATAAGATTGTACAACCCCGTGGACATCTGCCCAATGCCATGCAACGGTAGCCTATGCTCTGCGATCCCCACTGTTCAGATTTTCGTCGGGTCGCATCGAACAGACGAAGACAAAAGAACCGGACGCGCATTCTTATTCCAACTATATGTATTATTCTCGTTATATTAATTACAAAATATTTATTTTAATATGAACCAAATTCCAACCAACCGTGATCATTATTTATTTAGTTTTTAAGATATTCGAATGGTAGTAATAAAGATCGAAACGTTGGCATGATAAAGAACATGTTTGACTAACACGACGTCACAGCAAACTGCATCACACGGACTGCAAATAATCATTAACTAAAGGTATAACACGCCACACAGTTTTTAGTAATTTGATTTATTGCTAAGTTAAAAAACACTCAACGTTAAAACATCTTTGCTATGCATGACAGAAGTGGGTTGAATTAATTAATTAGTTAGTATTCAAAGTCTAATGTATATAAATTAGATTAATTTATTTGCAATTAAAGTAAAAAGAAATATTACTGTGCTGTTGATTCATTTAGATAGTAAAATATTGAAATTCGTTTAAAGAAATCTTTGCAACATTAGTTGAAACGTAGGTACTTGATAAAAGGAATGACGTACTTTTCTATCTCTGATGTTTGAAATTCGCTAAGGCCTTGATTCTTAACAAACTAATTTAGGTTTAAATTATTCAAAACGTCAAATTTCAGAAGGAAAAGGGACCCGGTGAACGTAGAGAGTCGGGAGTCACATTTGCTAAAATGAATTCTCACAAATTAACCCCCTCAGTTTTCCCTTCGCCATCCGCCAACCCTTGTGTTTAGCCCGCTTCGACCTTCCACCCACTCAAGGTAATTTTCATCCCCAAAGGATGCTCCGGAAAGGGGGCCGTGATGACGTATAATCCCTTGGCGGTGTAAGAGAAATTACAAAGCAGTAGGGTCCCCCGAAGTAGAAAGGGCGCCCCTCAGGCTTTGTAACAAGATTTCATACTGCTCGGCAATAGTATTTAGTTCGAAATGAAGGCGGGATCCGGTAGTCAGCGCGGCGCCGCTATTGAAACAATAGCAGAACAAACAGAAATGACCAAAGCAAACATCCCACCCCAACCACCCAAACTCAGCAGCCAAGCTGTGGTCAAATCGATTAATTATTAAAGAGTTAATTAAGGGGGATTTCAATGCGTTTGGATTAGATAAATTATACAGCCTTCTGCGGGGCCATGGGATCATTACTACGTAACGGAGCAAGTTCAAACCTCAACCGGGCCAAGTATCAAAATGTTGAACGCTAACCTCTTTAACAAGTATTGGTGATTACCAAAACTGATTTAACATAACACTAATGATTCTAGAATTGCTTATGGGATGCCTTCGTTTCATCCGTTTGTCATTTTTCCAGAAATCAACATATGCTAATTCTAAAGTCATATAATTTTATTCATTATACTTAAAATGCAATAGAGATGAGCAAAATAATATTTCGTGCTGATATTTCATACGATTGAAATGCAATCAAATAAGCTGCATGTGTTCTAGTTTTAAATTAACCTTTCGTATCAATTTTGATGAATAAATTAGCATATAAAAAGTCAAAACTAAATCATTAATAGTAAAATTAAATAACGTTAATTAAATTGCTTTTATCAACTTTTTTTGGGTTTGTGAGCTGAATAAATTAAAACTGTACAATTTATTTACAGACTAATAATAAAGTAAGTTTATCATCATTTGAGATAAAAACCTGACAATCATTCTAAGCATCGACACGAAGAACTGTGATTTCATGTGGTCAAATGTTTTTTGTGTCGTGAAAGTAAGAGTTTCATTTCATGGGGTTGAGGCCATTTTTTTGGCCAAAATTGAAACAAATTTTTCGACTAACACTTACAAAAATCAGGGGATAACGTAAAACATTTGATCTGACAATCTCTTCCTCTGTTAATATAGGTAATTACACTCTTTCGCTATTCGGGACGGTAGTATTCAAAACTTGTAATTAATTAATTAATTAATGTTTTTAGTTGAGATAAAAAAGTCAATGTTACGAGCGGGTTCGAACTGATAAATCTAAGTCAAGAGTAGCGGCGTAAGTTCGTAGGATCGAATCCCCCTTGTGACATTGACTTTTTTATCTCAACTAAAAAGCTTAATTAATTGAACGATATTAATTGGCCAAGCGGACCACAAAATTAGTGAATCAACTCATTATTATATTGAAACGTTGCTTTTTTTTCATTTTCTAAAATTTCTGCAAACAATACCAACAATTATTCGAAAAAACACCCAACAGTTGAGAGATAATTATTTTGTAAAAATTATTTATCGTGAGATGCGGTCTGGTGTGATGTAGGTGTTGGAAAAACATTTTCTTTATCTTGCCAACGTTTCGAACTTTATTGAGATCATCTTCAGGGCTCAAAGTGTTTGTCTTCTGTGTAATTGTGCCATTCTTGCGTCTCGTGTTGAGAGTTGGCACGATAAAGGAAATGGTTTTCTGATACCTACATCACACCAGACCGCATCTCACGATATCTGAATAATTATCCATTAACGGTCACTAATCTGTACACATTTTGTAAAAAGCTGAAACATTTTGTCACAGGGTTAGTTTGATAAAAATTCACATCTTTGTATTTTAGCAAGCCCAAGCTACGAATTCTACTAAGATAAAACATAAAAAAGGGTCAATTTTGAAAAAAAAAAATGGGGCATAAATAGAGCAAATTTTGACTTTTTCTTCAAA
Organism: Cimex hemipterus; assembly: GCA_039619505.1. Taxonomy (NCBI): domain Eukaryota; kingdom Metazoa; phylum Arthropoda; class Insecta; order Hemiptera; family Cimicidae; genus Cimex; species Cimex hemipterus. The sequence goes on from CM077104.1 coordinate 6,672,569, forward strand.
AGTGAATGACTTAAGAAAAATTCTGAAATACGGTAAAATTTTAAAGCATTATATTTAAACAAAAGTATATGCTCTTGAAAAAGAAATGTGAATTACAATAAAAATTGACGAGAAGACAAGTTGGGCAAAGAAATAAGAAAAACGCAGCTGTTTGACTGAAAAACGGCAGCTACTTCCTTACTTGAGTAGTTTGTAAAAAAAAATAAGTAAAATGACGTTACAATTGAAAATAAAATATTAGAATATTATTAATTATACATAATATTAATTCCCCGCAAGGGGTTGTCCCTCCCAGAGTTGCTGACTATGGCCCTACTCTCTTATGTGGCTAGATGGCTAGTATCCATCTTGAGCCAGAAGATCGGGTTCGTTATTTCCCCACGAACGGTATTAGACTCCAGGGCTTTTGACAATTAGGCCATTTTAGCCCTCAACGTATGAAAAATATATTCCAGCCTGAAACCAATATCTACAATACAATCGCACAAATAGATACATTCACTTGCATTGCAGTCACTCCGGTTAGTCAGTCTAGTCTCTCGACCTGCACGCTATATTAATACGCCAATCCAAACAAAGCTCATGAAGTCTTTTAATAAATATTTTACCATCAGCCCCTTGCCACTTAGAGTGAGTACTCTAATAAATAATCGCAATAGTTTAATTATTCTATGTGATTCTATCATTCCAGGTACACTTCAGACCTCAAGAAATTTGGTGGTTTATCTTGATTTGTACGTGATTTTAAAATAAACTACCGATTGCTTAACCCGATCAAATATGATGTCACACTTTAGTCTGCGAAATTAGACAAATAAAACGATGCGGTTTCATCACGGTGCAGATAACTCGAACAAACCACGCAGCTCATTTAATTAACTAAACTAGTAAGGATGAAGGCTATTTCCTATGGCTAGGATATCGTATTTTCTACAGCAGTGGTTCAGGATTCAAATCCCGGTTCAACCCTTGGAATTTTAACTGATAATGGTAAGAAAAAAGTATTATAAAATGGTTCGAACCATAATGCACGACCCTGGACGGATAAGTTGGAAGATAATCCCCCCCCTTAAATGGCAGGAATTATTATTTTTTATTTACTGACTGCGTGAAACGGATGAAGGTAGGATTATTTTTATCCAATCGTTTATTTTTCCTCCAAATGGATTTATTTTAATCTCTTCTCACTTTAATCATTAGTTGTACACATAATAATGTGCATATATAGAATATACATTAATGTTTGTACATACAGTTTGTTTCTTTTTTATATAAGCACAAAACTAAATTTACTCGTACGTCTAGTACTAGCAGGAACAGATTATAATGTTTAGCCTTTTAAAGTAAAATAAAATTTTGTTTATGTTTTGAGGAGTTAAGTGGAGTTTGCTGAGCTAAAGCAATTTCATTATATTAATAAATTTATTATTAAGTTGGAAGTAGGTAGGAATTATGCAAAATCACGCCTTTTAATTTATCATGAAACATTAATTGTTTTATAAATTAGACAACAACAATTGAATTGAGAGTTTCTGGCGTTAACATTAAACATTGGCTCCTAAAGAAATCCAGTATTACGATGTCAAAATATGCCTTGGAACGGGAAGTAAATTTACATTTTTCTCTGAAATTACTTAATTCCATCTCTTTTAAGGGTTGACGTGTGAAATGAAACACCCTTAATCTTTATTTCTTCTTTGAAAACATTTCATAATAACTTCCCTTACTTTTTTCTTGGAAAGCATCAAGCTTTGATGTTTAATGGAATGCTGGAAAAAGGATAGACAATATTTTATGAGAAGAAGAATGTCACTTTTGTCGAGAGATAGAATTTGTGAAATAAATTCGACAGCCTTATACACCCCCCTCCGGCATTGGGCTGGCGTTCAATTTAATTTTACCTCCTGCTTCTACAATTGAAGACAATGGTCCATTTAGCCTCGAGTTGGACCGCAATTCGGGAGACGGAAAACTTGTTGACTTTCATTACCGGCTCGCTTCACCCCACGCCAACACCAGGCAATGAGCTGTCGGTACGAGAGGGAAAGAGGGCGCACGACTCGGAGTGGAGGGTGGAAAAGGGGATGGGCGAGAGAGAGCTAATGACTTTTCATTACGCTGCTAAAAGCGGCACCGAGGCGGGAAAATTGGGCGGCGGGAGCTGAATGGGGCGCGAAGACGAGGACTTCAAAGGTATGTAAATACAACAAAAATATGCTGTCTTAAGACTACGTCATAAGTAACTATGGATTATCGGGTTAAGGCATAACTTTCTACGAAACTACTGAAAATAATATTGTACCTTTTTTATTTCATACTTTACAAAATGGTGCAAGTATGACATTATTTGACTGACTAAATATTTACATATATACAGATTGAAACCTGACCTTTTCATTGTGAAAGTCATTCAATGTGAAAGATCCTGGGCTTTATAACGTTCTACAAACTTAACAATGTAATAATTTTTTTCTTGTTACTGCGTTTACGGGGAGAAACTGATTATAAAAATTTCATTTGTCTGAAGATGTGGGGTGTTAGGAAAGGAAAAGTGGGCTTGATTATGTATATAGTGAATTACTGGGAGGATATAATCTTGGACAGAATTTAAGGTATCGAGATATTGTAAGATCTAGAACGTACTGTTAAGTCATCGTGAATGAAAAGTTACTTTCAATTAGAAAAGGACTGGATGCTAGTGGGGTTTGCTGTCCGCAGAACTCTAGTCTGTATCCATCGTCCATCCATAGAATTACGTATTACATATTAACCAGATTTATGTATTCATCATATTCTGTTGGGAGGGAAACGGGTAAAAACTTCCACAAGCGACAGTGGCATCCATGACATCCATGTCTTCGAACTGAGAGTCGCTAATTACTTGGCTATATCAGTTTCTTATATTAAAATACTATTTTAGTTCAATATTAAATTGGAAGAACAATGTTTTCAAGACTAAAATCAATAACCAACATGATAAGTGATTTACCTCTTGCCAAAAAGTATATTACGACCAAACCAGACAATATTTGTCTAAAAGTACAAATGCAATTGCAAAGTAAGGGACAGAAATGGAATTTCACTCTCAAAACATTACCATGATTGTAGCCATCATAACACGAAAATTATGGAAACAGAAAGTTCGCTATGCATCAAATTACTTAAAGAATTTATACAATGATAGAATTCATATAACCTCAACATACCTAAACAACCTGAATGTACCATACAATAGGATATTGTGACATTTGTATCATTTCAGTGAAATAGGAAAAACAATCTTAAGAATTCCTGAAACGAAAACTAGTTTAAATTGTGTAGAGATTAGTGGCCGTTAATCGATAATTATTCAGATATCGTGAGATGCGGTCTGGTGTGATGTAGGTTTGAAAAAGACATTTCCTTTATTGTGCCAACTCTCAACACGAGACGCAAGAATGGCACAAGTACACAGAAGACAAACACTTTGAGCCCTGAAGATGATCTCAATAAAAGATCGAAACGTTGACACGACAAAGAATATGTTTTTCAAAAGAAAATGGTGACTGGATTAAAGCAGCGGCCGGAAAATTAAGACTTTAAAACAAGGAAATACTGTTTACAGGACAGTACTCTTTCGGCGCCTTTCTTGTCGTAAGCCTAAATTTTTATCGAGTTTAGCACTAGAGCCTGCTGTTCGTGTTCACAGGCATCCTTCCAACCACCTACTATTTCGTAGTGCACAGTTACCTCACTGACCGATTCTTCCAAGTCGTCGAAGGACATTCCCTCTCTTCATATTTTCATATCAATGATGGTGTTCCTCATGGTAACGTTTTGGCCCCTACACTATACCAGGTTTTAATGACGTGCCATCTCATCCCGAAACCACTACATTCACGACGATGCGGCAATTCTCCCTACCAACGCCTACCTTGTCATTTCTAATCGAAACCTCCACTAACACCTTATAGTAGGTAGCGTTCTGGCCTCTAGACTGTACCAGGTTTTCACAGCTGACTTGCCATCTCAGCCAGAAACCAACACATTCACATTTGCAGAAGATACGGCAATACTCTCTAGCAACCCCGACGCTGTTAACGACGTCGAACATAGAAAACTCCAACAATACCTCATACTACTAAAGTCTTGGTTAAAAAGAAAAGCATCAAATTTAACACAGACAAGTCCACCCACATTACCTTCATTCTTCGTCATTTACCCCCTGTTTTCTTAAATAATACTCCCCTCCCAACTACGGACAAGCTGCTGTCCTTATCCCGAGTAACATCGACAAACGCCTAATATGGAATCCTCACACACGACTGAAAAGTCAGGAGTTATGACACGATACGTTCTTGCACGAATTCTTAACAAACGTTCTAATTTACACTTCAAAAATAAAAGTCTGCTGTACAACTGTTAAGCCGATTTGGAGTTCTGTGGGACCTGGACAGGAAGTGGGGTTCAGCCAAACATTCCAATATCTACCGCATTCAAACTGCCCAGTCTGTAATACTAGCAAAAATACTGGATGCTCCATATTATGTATCGAACCAAACTGCACATATAGATTTACATATCCCTTTCGTACAAGGTGTCTCCTAGAATGTGATGGTGATATCAGTGATAATGCCACACGTATCAATTGAACATACAATATTATAGTAACATTGGAGTAATATCAATAGGTGTTTTATCAAATCTTGGATTTAATTTTGTCTATATTACCTTGCTCTCAGTTACTTGTTACCGACCTTAAGGTAGTTGTAATGTACTACAAATTAAAAACTAGCTATTCAATGATTTCTAAAAGGATAGTTTCTACTCACAGTAAGTTGTTCTGCAACGATCCGGATTTCGAGCCTCTTAGCCTATCATCAGGTTGAAGTACTTCTACAACCACGTCTCTCGACTGGCATTGCCAAAGTGAAACCGCTGGTACCTCCGCCAACGCGACGTTCCAATTAATAGCTGATTTTTTAATAACGCTCAATTTGAACGTGCGAAACGCGAAAATTATAACACAACTAAATATCAGAATAATAACAATTAAAATAATTAGTTTAATTATTTGGATGTTTGATATTATTTATATACATATTTAAAATGGGAGGTAGATCAAAATCTGTTATATTATTAATGTATTTATCACCATGTTTAATTTTACATTTTTTTAATTTCAAATTTCTCAAACCAATCTAGTTCTTTCCCTTTGTTGAAACTATGTAACACTCTTGTATTTAGATTTTGATTGAAATTATGTTTTGTTTCTTTTAGATGGTCCTAAATTCCGAAAATTTGCTCGATTTGCTCTACCGCTTTGTCCTATATATTTAATATCGCCAAATTGTCTACTCTGTCTTTAGGTTTTGAAAGGATGTTTTTAAGTGAACCCAGACTTCTAAAAGCTACTCTAAACCCTTCTTGTTTAAAAATTTTACTAACTTTTTCTGATAATTCCCCAATGCATGGCAAACAACGGAAACCTAATGATTCTCTTGTGGTGGGGCGCCTATTGTTGATTCGTTTAAAATTAATTTTTTTATTCTTTTAACTAGCAACCTATCAACAAATATTTCTTGATACCTTTGTTTTTTTGCTAGGTTTTAATCGTTTTTAATTATTTTTTATAGTTATCAGGTGCTAGCGGGGGTTTCAACATTCGGTCTATGAGCCAAATGAAACGAGCAGCTTTTTAATAGAAGTCCTTCAACCTGATGATGAGCTAAAAGGCTCGAAATCCAGATCGTTGCAAAACAACTTACTGTGAGTAGGAACTATCCTTTTAGAAAGCATTGAACCCCACACTCACTCCATCATTTATCTTTTCTAACAAGCTATTGATTTCGTAGCAACTAAACCTAATTTTAATTATATTTTTTATTTAAAAATTTTGCCATATTTGAGTTCATTTTTCCATAAAGATTTTAAACATTTCTTAGGATATAGAAAAAGATCTTGCAAAAATGTAGTGTGCGATGATAATTAATTATTTCAACCAAGTCATCTATACATAATTATACATTCAAACATTTTTACATTTTAATTGAACATGTTTTCTCAATAATACTATTTATAATGTAATGTACGAAAATGGGTTGAATCTTATAATTTAATAATCATACGATTGAAAATCGAGATCTATGAGAGCAACACGAGTAACGGTTAATCTGACTTTAATGTAAGAATGCTTCAAGGTATTCGGTGGACGTTGTGGAGGATTGAAGGATATATCTGGCGTTAACAGATGGCTCCTTGTCGCGTGCTGGAGGCCTTTCTCCCTCGGGAGATCACCGTCCATTTACATCTTCTCCGAGTATCAGGAAATGGGATCAGAGGGTCGGAGTGTCCCAGCTGTCGAAACAGCATTACTTCTGTTGAAGATCTGCCCCGATATTAAATTAGATCATCCGAAAAAAGAGAAACGTGTAGAGGGTGAAGTTTAAAAAAGAAAAGAAGGCGGAACAGAGGGTTGAAAGGCTGATCAGATGTAAAATTTAGAAAATAAAAGATGAATATCCAGTTTCAACGGTATGTTTATAAAATGCTAACTTTATCATATTGCTTAATAATTTTTAATTTGTATTTAACCAATTGCTGCAATATACGTTCAATGAGACATAATAATTTTTGTAACCCTGAAAACATTAATCGTAACCCATTATATCCCTTGACTTCTTTCAATTAATTAATCTTTGTGTAAGGCTTTGGTTGCAATGAAAAAGCTATTGTCACTAGCAGGATTCAAACCTACGACGTTCGGCTCAATAAGTGACTTCCCCGGAAACAATCTTCACGACGTCCTATAAAGTCTCAACAGACTATAAAGGAGAAGAACAACACAGGAGAGCATCAGATACAATGACATGGTATACGGATAGCTCTAAAACAAACGAAGGAACCGGATCAGGTGTTTTCTGTACAAACCCTAATTTTGAGCAATAAAAGTCATTAGGGAAGTATACGTCGGTTTTTCAAATAGAAGTATTGTACATGCCATCAACGCTTGTCCCATGGAAAATCTTAAAAGAGGTTACACTGACAAAAAATCCTCATAAGATCAGACAGCCAAAGCATTGGTATGCAAAAGATTTACATCAAAACTAGTCAGTGAATGTATCCAAAATCTCCCAAAACTGGGAAAACACAATAACCTGATGATTTCTTAGGTTGTCAGGGCACAGGGGAATTCTAGGTAACGAGGAAGCAGACAAACTGGCGAGAGGAGGATCTGTAAGACCATATATAGGCCCGGAACCTATCCTTGGGATAACAAAAACAAACAAAGAATCCTCCATCGCAGAATGGATCCAAACAAAACAAAGAGAGAAGAGGATAAACTCTAGCAGTGCTAGACATGGTAAACTTATGATGAAACAATCCTCACCAAAATTAGCAAAAACACTGTTTTGCAATTGGAGAGGGCAAAATTCAGAGGAGTGGTGGTCCTACTACTAACCGGTCACTGGTATATGAGAAAACATCTCACAACATGGGTATGAAGATCCCATTCGCAGATTATGGAGGAAACAGCCACTCATATCATCTTCGAATTCGAAGCAACAGCTCAATGGATGTTTAACCTAATGTACAGAAAAGACTCAGGGAAACAAATTACAGCAATAACAGTCAATGATCTGATGCTTCTAAGAAAAAGGATTGAGTCTATTGCACTGAACCAAGGAACTAGGAAGGTACAATAAGCCAGAAGGCTGCAGTGTCTGGGAATACAAACCCCGCTTCCTAGTATCTTTTCCACCATACCATACCATATCGTGACTTCCATCCACTCGTATCATTGATTTCGCCGAGAATCGAATCCTGATTATACGACATTCGAAACATGGCAGAAAGGAGGGACAAATCGAAAGCTAGGTTGAGATAGGCATTTGGTGTCCGAGTGGATTAAAGTTACGATAGTTCAAGGGGTAGAGCAACGGTGTATACGGGTCCTCGATAGCTCGTCTAAGTCTAAGAGTTTTTCTGTTTAATTGGCTTCAACATCCCAGATGGTTTTCTAATATTGGGTTGTCCGGAAAATAATGCAGGATTTTGGTATTAAACAAAACAAAAGAAACTAGTTACTTTAAAGCAATGTTCTTTAATCAAAATAATTTCCCATACTCTCAATACATTTCTCCCAACGTGTTGGTAACTTATTAATTCCGTCTGAGTAGAATTCAGAATTTTTAGAATTGATAAAGTCTGCATTTTCCAGTTCCGTTTGATTTTTGAATATTATGTGTTGCAAGTAGTGGTCCAGGTGTCTAAAAAAATGGTAGTCAGTAGGCGAGAGGTCCGGAGAGTAGGGTGGGTGAGGCAAAGTTTCATAGCCAAGCTCCAATAATTTTTGTGACGTTACACGTGACACATGTGGTCGAGCGTTGTCATGCAACAAAATGGGCCCTTTCCGATTGAACAAAGAGGGCTTCATTACTGCCAATTTCTGATGCATGGTATTAATTTGGTTACAGTATGATTCAGCATTGATGGTTTCGCCAGGATTTAAGAAGCTGTAGTGTATTAAACCAAATGAAGCCCACCATACCGTAACCATTACCTTTTTTTGATGAGTTGGGGGCTTTGGAAAAT
>CM077104.1:6681242-6711464 GCA_039619505.1 Cimex hemipterus
GTTGGGGGCCAACTCAATCGCCTTGAGGTGGTCAGCGACGGTCGTTTTACTGACTTTGAGTTGCTCTGCAAGTTCTCGAACAGTTGTTTTGGGGTTTTCTTCCACCACTGATCGCAGAACATCATCATTAAGAGAGGAAGGCCTTCCACGACCTTCTTCATCTTCAAGGCTGAAATCTCCCTCCCGAAATTTTTTAAACCACCTTTGCACAGTGCACTCATTAACACAACCCTCGCCCCAGACTTGGTTAATGTTTCTAGCCGTTTGGGCTCCGCTTCGGCCGAGTTTAAACTCGTAAAAGAAAATCGTACGAAATTCTCGCTTTGACATTATAAGGATGACTGAATTATTTCCAAGTAGCGGAATGCTACAGAGGTAAACAAACAATATCATTTGGAAGAGGATTAATAAGTGTTGACATTCATACAAATGAGTAATCCTGTAAACGTAAACAGAATATTTTATATAGATTTTTTTTAATGAAAACTTAAAATCCTGCATTATTTTCCGGACAACCCATATATCTTTCTGTCAGATTTGAATGTAATTTTATATTTAAATAACAAATATTATCGAAATGTTCATAAAAGATCACAAATAACGAGTTCATAAACCCTTCCGGCTCTTGTGAGTTTGTTTAAAAACAATATTCAAAGGATGGACGTCACAATTTAATCGTCACTAACAATTAAAACGGTTGGGTGCTTCTTTTGTCCTGCCGGCCAGCGTTGCATAGGGATCCTGACCCTTGGTCCGGGTATACAATGCAGTATTAAATTTGTTAGGCCTTGATCCCATTTTGCTGGCTTTGTTGCCTTTGACGCATACCGTGACCAGTCACCCTTTAAAATTCTGGTCCTGGAGTTTTATTTATTCAATAAAAAATTTGCTCGATTTTAGCTGTAGCGTTGGAAATTTAAACTTTTCTTTGAAAAAAACCAAACGGTATCATTAAATAATAAAACAGAATTGTATAAAGTACACTTCATGGCGAATTAGATTATTCAAAAGGGATTCGGGATGTTTTCCCATTTAAATAACCACCCTCGAATCATTAAAAATAAATAAATAGCGTTTTCATCACCTTCTTGCATATTGTATATTCGATGTAGAGAAAGCCATATTTAAAAAAAAACGCATCTATAATAAATGAACGGAGACGTAAATCCGAGAAAGGAAAATGGAAAATCAAGAGGGGGAATAAAACACTTGCCGGGGAAATATTTATTTTTAATTGGATCTTGAGTTTTATTGTAATGAAACTGAAAGATAAGAGGGCGGAAAAGGCCGCGTGGAGGGGACTCGATGTAATTCAATAAAGGAAAGACGACAGGATTGCCTAGGGGGCTATGTTCATTTCGCGCACTAACATGCTCATGGAAATGAGGCCTCGCATGGTTGAGTCAACACCACCTATTTGATCCTCCACTCCCCGCCTCACGAGGAAAGTAATTGTACGAAACTTTACTTTGTCGTTCATCGCTCCGACCTCATTTTCTTTTGTATACGTTCACGTTTGCTCCTATCAAACTCTCCAACATAAATCAACTTTCAAAGATGTAAGAACAAAAATTCACCAAGGTCAAACATAGCCTGCACGCAATTATCATAAACGGAGCGTTAACCTTTAAAAGAAAAACAACACTTTTTCGTATTTTATCTCAATTATATAAAAGAAATTAGGAGAAATAAAAAACAATAACAAAACGTTTAGTCAAGTAATAATTTCAAATTATTTGTGTCTAATAGCTTGTCTGGAAATAGCCTCATTGTAAATTCGGTATCATGGAGTATAAGTCCAGAGTATAATGATCTACTCGTATTAGATAAATTCTTCTGGGTTCAGTATATTGGTCTCTCCGACTTTCTACGGATTACTTCTTGCCTTAATTTCTTCAACAGCAACAGTTGGATCACTATCCAACATATTGTTATTGTAACATATATTTGAACTTTTCCTTTATTATTTAGCCCATACTTGCGCTATACCGGATCCCTTAGCTGTACATGATTGGTCTCATTTCCCTCCTTACATAGAACAGGCAGCCATGAGGGGTCAATCCGACGCGACATTAACCCTATATACGGACGGATCAAAGCAGGGCATTCTGGTGGGTATTTCATTTTTGATCCCTGCAATAATTTCGCCGTACAAATTAAACTGAGTGGGGTCGCCTCCATTTTTACCGCCGAAGCATTAGCTATCTTGGAAGCCTTAAAGTATGCTCAGACTATGAACCCTTCCGACTTAATTTCATTCTCTGACAGCCAAAGTGTGGTCCATTCCCGTCGCAGTATCCTTAAAGCCAATCCCTTCATCCTCACACAGATTTTCAATTTAATATGTCAGTTAAAAACCTCCAACACTAACATCCATAAAATCTGGGTAAAAGGACATAGCTACAATGTTCACAACGATGAAGCCGATAGACTGGCTAAAGAGGCAGCCATATCTGGTCGTTTTCAGTTTTTCATTTCGGGTAGAGATATTAGATCTCATCTGTATAGATACTTCTTGAGGTCTTGGCAAAGGGAGTTTAGCTCCACAAGTAATGCCAACTTAATGAACTATCCCCGACAATCCCTTACTCCCATAATCCGTCTTCGACTAAACCATGATAGTCTGCGTGTCTACCTTTATAAAATCAATGTCCTTAATTCCCCTTACTGCTCCTGCTACAACTTAGTAGTGGCCAATGCCAACCACGTCCTTCTTGAGTGCCCTCTTACCGCCTCAGGCAGAGAAGCATTTTACACATCGCTAGTTAGGGCCGGCATACCTCTTCCCAACACATTGTCCAATCTCCTATGCTACTCCCACAGATCTGATATAATTGAACCCTTAATTAAATACATCTACCGCAACAAAATCATAATGTAACAAACGTAAAAAAATAGAATACTTTTCTTAAATAAAATTATCCATAATTACAATCATTGGCTAATATGATTAACATAAGGCCATAAGTTAGCTTTCCTTAGAGGATGTTGTTAAAAAAAAAAAAAAAAAAAAAAAAAAACCACATATATTTGGCTGTGAGTAACGATATGTCGATGACTGCTATTCTCCTTCCAATGAACAGAAAACTTCAGGCATTTCTTCTAATGAAGGTATGTTGAATGCACAACCTTCGGTACACGATTCAAGTTAAAACTTTCGTCTTTGTTTCACCTGCAGTCCTACGTGTTTCAACATAAGGGCTTTTAGCTAAAATACCACCAAAAGCTTTCAAAACTGCCCAGTCTATTTTTTATTTTTTGCGCATTTTTTTCTCAATTTTCTGTCTTCCGCAGATCTGGAAATATATAAAATATAATTAACACTTACGAGGCAACAAGTCTGGTGACTCTACACCTTTACTTTAAAAGATCCCAGGTGCAACTCCTGGAATTTCTTTCCTGGCAGAAAATAAGGGAAATGCAAATGCAGCTGTTCTAATTCCTTATATTGTTGAAAAAAATTTGAATTACGTTAACAGGCAAAATATTCAGCCCTATTGTAATATAACTTGATTTGTATATATTTTTATACATTAAAGTTTTAGTTGTGTCTTTGTCTAAAAAAGTTTTAAAAAATTAAATTGCTAAGGAAAATTAAAAATAGAAAAAAATTTTAAAAAAGACGCACAGATAAAATTTGTTTTTAAATAACATTACAATATCGAGTATTTCCTCTTCTTGTTTCAAGTACATCTCCAAGACGCCTCGGCATACTTTCTGCAAGTTTGGAAATGTCTTTTTGCTGTAGGTTAGCCCGTTCTTAACGAAGAGTCCGTTCAAGAGCATGGGTTGCTTCAGGAAATTTTAGAGGTTATACGACAATGGTCGATGGGGTTGAAGTCTAGAGAACGGTCTGGTCAGGCTAAATCCCTGATGTTATGCAGTTGAAGGTACGTTTAATATGCGAGCGATATGGGGCGGGCGTTATTGTGGAATTGAATAGGAATTTTCCTGATTTCGTCGAGGATTGGCAACGATATTCCAAAAATTCATGCACATAGCTAAGTTGCATTTTTGAAGTTTAAACATTCAAATTGAGAAAACAAAGATGAAAGCTAAACAGATTGCTTAAGAATTAAAATGAGACTGAATAAACATTATAAATACCTTAAATTCACTAATTTCGTTGTCCTCTTGATCAATTGATATATTACAATTAAGTTTTTTAGTTGAGATTAAAAAAAGTCAATGGCACGAGCGGGATTTGAACTCACGATCTTCGGTAAGAAAAATGGCAAAAAGGAGGGAAAATTCAAAAGGTGGGATTGAGAAGGGAAGTTAGTGTCCGAGTGGATCGTGGTCACGACAGCTCAAGTGGTAGAGCAACGGCGTATCTAGCCGTAGGTCGTGAGTTCGAATCCCGCCCTTGCCATTGACTTTTTATCTCAACTAAAACTCTTAACTAACTGTAATTTTAAATTCCGTAAAAAGAAAAAATTAAAAAATTCTTTATCCCTGTTTGGATTAAGGATTAAGTGCATTTACCTCTAATTGATATTATTAATTTAAAACATAGATGGATTTTCTTTTTTTTGAGAATATGAAAAAATCAATTGTGGAATTTTTAGCCTGTCCGTATATAAGGAATATTTCATTTAACTTCAAATTAAGGTTTGGTTCTGTGAGGCAGAATGGGTCTTTGTCCCAACATAAGGTCATTGCATAGCAGTGCATAAACGTAACGTTCATTGAACCCAATTATATATATATATACAGATATCGTTACTAAATGTTGACAGCTCATGTATGTTTGTCAAATTCAGACACTGATTTTACTGAAGAGTGAGCAGTGTTTAGATTGGCTGCCAATCACAGATGGTCGGTAGAAATTGAGGGGGCCTATGTTAGTCGTGATGCGATTAATTTGATTAAATCATGCACAAAATAACCAAGAATTAATTATTTTGTGAGAAAAATAAGACATCGTGAGTCCATTTGCCGAAATTATCTTCATGTAGCGATTGTAAGATTGTAAAACTGTTGTAACTTAATTGGTCATCAACAGCCCTTTATTCGTTGATTTTAGGTTTTTTCCTTTCTCCGGTTTTAATCCGACGGATGTCCTTTTCTTATTCTCCAGCCATGTTAAGACCATATAGTTATAACGGTAATAGATTCTCTTTTCTTTATCCTCTTTGAACCTCAAGGCCTCAACTATTTGAGATATATTGAAATACACAGAAACAATGATAAAATATAATCTGGGCTAACATTCGTACTGCCCTAAATTACTTGCTATTCCTCGAGGGAATTGAGAATAGGCGCTCCCATTCGCGCTAATAAATGACAGTCACACTCTAGACGTCGTTGCCCCTACCCCAGAATATTCGACATTCTTCCGTGTAATTGGTACAAACGTCTCAATTAATTCTAGTAAGGTAGTAAGTAGCAACATTACAATACATTCCGATTACCTCAGAATGCTGGATATTTCTTTGAAATAATTAAAGAAAAGCCCATCCATTCATATTAATAACTTACATTCACACAACCTCAGAGTCCTCTACATTAGCCGTGTTGGTGGTTAAGCCTCGATTCTATTATTGAAACCGAATTTGTGATAAATTTAAAAAGTAAAAATGAAAAAATTAACTTTTTTATTTAAAAACATAAACATAGATAAAAGATGAAGGAAATAAACATTAGAATACAAAAATTAGTAAAATTTATAATCTGCTAATTAAATTTTCATATAAATACAATACACAATGTTTGCAAATCCCAGGTCCTGCGGATGATCTCAATAAAGATCGAAACGTTGGCACAATAAAGAAAATATTTTTCTGAAACCTACGTCTCACCAGACCGCATCTCGCGATTTCTAAATAAATAAGTACACTTCTGTTTGGGTAAATAAAACTAACTTTTTACGTTTTCAACTTTTCTGACTAGGGAAGAAATAACGCAAGTCTTGCAGGCCTAGAGACCACTTTAATACTTGACTTATAAATATTTGTACATACATGTGAAATTTATACTCTTCAATTGTAAATAACTAATGTATCAGAATATTGTTGTACAGGCCAGAAGATTAAATGAATAATTGAAAGCTCGGCCAAATTGAAACTTTAATTATGATTGAAACATTACCACATGCCTGATGTGGCACAATCTGAGTCATGAAAATTTTAATATAAAATAAGACTAGAAAATCTATAAACGAGAAAAAAAATTACGGTTATTAAAACCCAGTATTTAAGAACAGAAGTTGAACAAGATTATAAAGGTTTTCGTGTAACACATTTATTAATTTCAAACCATTGATGATTTTATGAAATCAATAGTTTTTCTTTTTTGTGACGAGACCGAGCTGATCTCTTTTGCCTTATTTTGCCCCATGTAGTACAATAGTGGTAGTTCTTGAGGCGAAACATTGACGAGGTGGCTTATTTCGAAGGCAAGTCACATACACAATTGTTCGCCGTGGCACAAAATCAATCTCCAGAGAAAGAAGTAGACGTCGACTATTTTGAAAAGGATGAAAAATAGTAACGAGGATTATTTTATTGGTGACAATTGACATGATGTAAAAGTGAGTTTTACACACTGAACAAATATCATTCAATTGAGTAGAAGATTATTTTTTGAAATGGAAGCACCTGCTGGTATAAAAAAACTTTCCGATTGAATAATTGGTAAAAAATTTTTTTTCAACATTTAACCAGCAAACAATAATAGCTTTTATACTAATAGGAAAGTAAAACAAATAAGGTTCTAGTGTTTTAGAATTTATAAATTTAGTTAGAAATAATTCTATTTTGATTTCACGTAATTTTGATTGTTGGACTACTTTATAAATAAAAAATTATAATTCAGTCGGTGAGTTGCAAGATAATAACATGCAATTAACTGTGATTTATTTTTAAGGCTTTTTGTTGACTACCTGATCTATCGTTTCCCGGAGTTTAGGTGTTTTCGAAAAAATCCCATTTATAAGGTTCCGCTTCGAACCGGAAACCTTCCAGTAAAGGGTCGCTGTGCAATAAAATATAATGAAACAATAAAGCAAAAGTGGAAAAAAATATTGTTAATTTTTATTATAATTCACATCCCAAAGTTTATTGCTGAAACATTTTTTTTTTCGGAATACCATTCACAGGATAACAAAACCAGTTCCATATAAACGAAGCAGAAATCACTGCGTATAAACGTGTTTTGATTGGTCTAAATAAGACACTTCATGCCCATAATTGTATTATCATTAGTAACACTAGTAAACGATTTATAGGACAGATCAGATCATCAATGTCGTGTCAACATTCTCGAGGAAAAAGAACTTAATGGATGATGGACGATTCTGTTGAGATGAGCCACAGTATGAAGAATCAGGTGTCGAAATGCATGCCGAACTTGAGGTTGATGCCTAGATATTGTAAAATTAATTGCCATAAACGGGAAAAATTGTAATAAAAGCCTCGAAAATACGAAACTTCTGGCGCCCTTGGCGTTGTTATGAAACTTCTTCTTTTTTTATCAAAGGTTTTTCTTCTTGGTAATTTATTAATTAATTTGTTCTTAGTAAACTATGTTTTATTAAAATTATATGTAAAAAATTGATCTTATTATGTAGCTTAGTAATTATTGCTATGTAGACTGAAGAGGAGAGGCTGGTGCCCAAGAAATATATATCCCTGGAATAAAAACGGTATGTCGAAATGATTGTATGTTCCGGAGAAACTCTAAAAAACTATCTTAAAACAAGCGAACAACCAAGAAGGAATAACAGAAGAATAAAAACTGATAATTTGATCAAAGGAAATTTGAAAAAACAAGAAATAATTTAAAATATCTGGACTACTTCAATCCCCCGACTTTTCTATTTTTTAGTAAGAAAAAACGCAACTTTGAAAAAATAATTACAGCGTTCTGTTTAGAAATTCATTTCTACAGAATTCTTCTAATTTATTCACTACGTATTTTGCAAAAGAAAAAATCTATGCTGTTTTTTTAAATACCTCCCTTAAAGCCTTAGTGCTCCCCTTAATATTAATATCATGAAGTATCTTTTTTGAAAATATTCTTGCTTAAAATAATAAATCTACGTCTTAATTCTATATAAAGTTTACGTGTCACGCGTCATGTAGTATTTTATTCAATGTTATCTGAATGCCCGTGGAATGAAACAAATTTTATACTCAGCTATTAAAAAGATCGTTTTTTTAATTACGCCCATGAAGCTCACGTGTTTGTCGTAGCTTTCTCGTTCAGCTTGCTTTAATGACGAGTTACGAACCCTGAATCAAGACATGTTCTTCAAAAAGAAAGCAAATTAAGCTGCTTTGAACAAGCTTTCCGCCTATTTTAAGGTCATCATAAGGGGATAACTACCTTCTCCAGATTGACATACAAGATTTTTCAGGAGATCTGAATTAATCCCGACTGACGTTTTTTGAAAAAAATATTATTGATACATGAAATGAAGAAAGGGAAGAATTAAATATAAGAAGACAGGGATTATTGGTACCACTAACAATTATCTAAAGTAATTTTACCTTTTACCGTTATTAGAAAAGTAAAAAAAAAAGATTCCATTAAGCCTGGTCAAGTAATTCTGGATAGAAAAGTTTATTCGGCTAGAAATAGAAGGGTAATTATGAAAAGAGAAAGCATATATGAGCGAAGTATACTTGTCTCTAGAGAACATCAAGGACGTTAATGTATGCAGGAACTACATATATTCAGTAATAGTTACTTATGATTTATATGAAATAATTCGGAAAAATTTAAATTGCATAAATTGAAGTTTGACGATCTAGCAATGTAGTGAAAACAGGGAAACATTGATCTTAATAGGGATGAAAAGAAAAATCAAGGTAAAAGGGTTAAGGAACTGTAAATTAATGACATAACAAGAGTAGGATTTTAAAGGTGGAGGATTTCCTGTGTTCAATGTCGACAGTAATGTTAAATTACTGGTTGGAAATAACATCGAATAGTTTAGTAACAGTTTTAAAAGAGTGCAATAATTAATAAATTGGTTTTCGGTTGGGATAAAAAATGCAGTGTCACGAGAGGGATTCGAACCGCCGATAAGCCGCTGCTCTACCAATTGAGCTATCGTGACCTCGGGAATCAAATAGATTATATGACATTTGAAAAATGGCAAAAAAGGAGGAAAAATGTAAAAGGTTGGGTTGAGATGGGAAGGTATTGTCCGAGTGGATCCGGTCACGATAGCTCAAGTGGTAAAGCAGAGGCGTATCGAGTCGACGGTCGTGAGTTCGAATCCCGCTCGTGACAGTGACTTTTTATCTCAACTAAAAACCTTATTTAATTGAAACATATTGTTTGGTTAAACGGACTACGAAAACTAGTGAAATCAATAAATGGAGTAGGTAAGACATGTTTCAGACCAATAAAAAATGTAAATAAATAGTATGCAGTTTTATTACCTAAAATGCATTAATTTCGTTATGTTATTTTAATTTAATTTTTTTAATATTCTAAATTTGTTTTACATTGCCAATACGTTTGGTTTTGAAAAAATAGAATTTTCACAAAAATTTCAGATTTATTCATTCTAGAGTCATAAAAATAGTTACTACGCACGAAAAGAACATTTAGAACTAATAGTAACATTGAACAAAATACACCACGCTTACCACGATAAGGAAAAGATTCAGGGTTCGAATCCTGCGGCCATGTGTTGGCTTCGCGTGGTTAATATGCCGTCTACTGTTGTGAAGCCTCCTGAAAAAAAAACCTGCGTAGCTGGTTATATTGACTCGAAATTCATTCCTTTCTGAACGAAAAATTACATTGAAATTGGCTCAATAAATATGTAACAGGTATTGGTGATATACCTAGGCTACGTGTTTGTTACCATTTTTCGATTCTTGTCCTGCATTCGACGCCGCGATGTACTAATTTTAAGTTTCATTGTCTGTGATATGACCGTCCAACGTTAGGATTTAAAAAAGTTTGACTCAAAAAGAAATTTGCGAATAGACAGTTAAGATTATGGTTAGTTGTTGGCTTAACAAAGAGAACGTAATTCCCAATGCCTGTTAAACATAACACGGAAACAGGTAAGGAAATAATCCTGGAAAGAATTCTTCTAGGATTAAACGAACAGAAATGTCTTGCACGTGTTGTCACGTTTCACATAAAATGTCTACTCGTCCCCAATTGCTAATTTCTTCGTTACAAATTCGTTTCGACTCGGTTAAACACAAAGCCATTTCGAATGTTTGGGTGCAAAATGCTGCTGCAGATTGTGCACCTGGAAAAATTTTCCGAAATTTAAAATGGATCACTCAGGAAAAAGGACGTTCAGGCGGCTTCACTCCGCCGGGCTATCTACGAGCACGGGGCGACTTTGGACTTCGGAACTAATTTCGACACTTAGCAAATCGTGTTGGTCAAACCAAATGGAAATGTAATTTCAAGTTGCTGCCGCAGTTCTCGTCTTCTGACAGTTCGGGGTTTGGTCGAGTGTGAAATTACCTCCATGTCGCCGGTCATGTCTCATACCGCGGCATTAAGATCGATAATCACTCAAACATCATTCAAGGATAGAAAAAAAACACGTATTTTACTATCCAATCTCTCCTATCTTATTATTGACTTATTTTTTATTTTACTTTTTACTTTCTACTTTGAAACTTGTTTTGTGTAGTTTTAGGGCTAAATTTTGTTTCATAAAATAAAAACCTAACTGTATAAAGAAGGCCAAGTTTAAGACCTCCTACAAAACAAATTAGCTGATCAGTGTGATGATGTATAAACTGTGGCCAAGTTCGTTCTTGTTTTAGTCCGTAACCTGAGATAACTAAAAATAAAATATGAAAGCTTCAGGCTCCCTCGCAAAAAAACTCGGCCATCAAAGTAGTCTACATTGTGGTCAATCTCACTCCACTCCTACTTTTATGAGCAACAATGTTCCTTTATTATTTAACACTCAGCCAGTTGTACACAAATAAGCTTAGTCTTCTCGCTGAAATATCCGTGTTTTGGAAGTCCGGGATCAGATCTCTTTTCCAGTCTGTTCGTAGACGCACTCACACTCGTATTTATTCTGAAATACACACTTCCCTATTTAAATACATTCTCTGAGGTCTCTTTATTAGGGCAGTGGAGTACTCAAATTTTCTTCATCAGACAGTGCACTAATGTAATTGAGAATCGACATTCCGACATCGACATGAAAGGTACACCCTTGGCCATCCGATGCTACACATTCACTCTTATAAATACACTCACTCTCATTAAAAAGGGACACAAAAGACGATATCAACAATATATACTATAAAATAATCTTATTTCTTTCAAACATAAGTACAGAGGTCCCTAAGGCTTGCTGCTACGCTCAAGCATAATTTTCATATCGAATTGCGTCACGACTCACTCTCTAGGAGCCATAGAAAGGCACTGGATGATTGTCATGTGTTGGGCACATCGAATCATTTTTCTTGAAATGACAAACATATTCGTGGGCTTGTGTCCATGTATGTCCTACTCTTAATTGATAACAACATGGGCCATTTTTTGCCCGAAGTCCATGAAAAGCTATGTTGAGAATTCGTCACATTTTATTATTTTTGATGTTAGATGTCAACAAAAGAAGTGATTTCAGCCAAATCGTTTTGTGTTTTGATGATGATGATGATGAAGATGATGAATATTGGAAGCGGTGTTTGTGCTTTCCAGCTAACCTTCTGGCTTATTTCCTTCGTTCAATGCAATCGTCTGAATTTTCTTCTAGGTCACTGAATGTCGCTGCGATTTTTTTAATTATACAGAGCCTATATCTCTTTTTACTTTTACTATTGCAAATCCTCCTTTGGCCAGTGTGTCTGCTTTGCAGTTGCCCAAAATTACTTTGTTTCCTGGCGTTGTGTTTTTCCAGGTTTTGGAGATTTTGGTAGCATTCACCTACTAGTTTTGATATGATTTTTTACGCGCTAATGTTTTAATAGCTGTTTTGCTATCCTTTCCTACGAGGATTTTTTTTTTAATTTTAACCACTTTTAAGATTTTCATAGCATGAGCAGTGGCATATATTTCTCCTTGGAAGACAGAAGTGTATTCCGTAATAAGACTGCTCATAGTTTGGACCTGACCTAAAAACCAACCGATCTGGTTCCTTCGTATGTTTTGGAGCCATCTGTGTGCAATATCCAATTGAATTCCAACAGAAATAATGCCCTCCTGAGTTCTTCCTCTTTTTTTTATACTATGATTAAACTTTATAGCCTGCTGAATAGATTGTTTCTGTTTTACTCGATTTGTTTAGTTCCATCCGATTTGATTGTTTTTGTCGTCTAAATGAGCCTTTCCTTGTTTCATCTTGGTTGGCTATTTCCCTACGATAGGAATCGGTTTATTAATATTTGTGTACTGCTTTGTGTTTGGGAGGCTAGTAATTGCTGAGCTTTGGCCCAACCAAACTGGAGGAGTGCCCTCTGTGTGATTCATTCTGGCTCCATTTTTGGGGGAATTCGACCGGTGTCCATCCATCGAAGAACTCATTTTGACGGGGTTGGGACCAAAATCAGGGTCACTGAAATCTGATCCCGCCCCTTCCATTGGCGAGCGCCGTGTTAATTTCTTTCAATTGCGGCCACCGGTCCGGGGTCAGAAATAAGTCCAGGGGCGACGGTGGGGATCGAACCCTCGACCGCGGAATCTACTGTCGAGAGTCTACCGCGGTCCACTTTCCTTATCTATTACCTACCCTTATTTTACTATTATATAATTGTAAATTTGAAGATTTTAAATTACTATTTACTACTACCGATTTAAAAAAAAAATACTAACAACGTGGATTTTCTTGTCTCTTGCAATGCATAAATATATGCGAAATATATTTTAATTGAAAGATTATGGAAATTGCTGAAATAAAGATTTTCATAGGCATTAAAAATCAGATTATCTCGATTTTTCTATCATGTGATCTTTATATTTTATTTTATGGTTTAACGTTCCGGATATTATAAATAGATAGTACTGAATTTAAATTATTTCAGTGAGGGGAGTGTTTTACCAAAACTCTTTCAAATGATCTGACCCATATCTAAAATTTGCTTCTTTGAAATTACTCAATTAGCTTTCTACAAAATTTAGATTACAATAAACTTCAAATATTAGTTTGATGTATGGAAAATCATAGTCTTCGTATAATATCGGACTTTTTTTAAATAAGTTTGTCAGTTCCAACTGAGAAAAAAAAGGTTTATGTTACTAATGTCCTTTCTTCTAAAATTGCATAAAAGAAGATGATTAATAAATCAAACAGTGCGGTCGAAGGTGGTACAATTCAAAGTCGAAGTTACTCGTTGTGGGGGCTGCGGTCTAGAGTTTGCAACAGCAAAAGTTGAGCTTGTGTGTCGAAGTATTGTTTTCTAAGGTAAACCTTTGGCGTTGTCTAAGCGAGGTTTGTAATGCCTTATTTCGACATCGGTAGCTAGGCTGTCTGGAAACTTTCAAATGGAAACTTTACTCACCACGTGTATTGTTCAAACGGAAATTGTGATTTTCTTATATTTGAAAAAGTCTCTTAATTTATACCATTTTTGAAAATTGCTCCAATCAATTACGCTCCCACCTGTAACAAAAGATAAAAAAAAATTATTGCCCATTTCTTTTGTATTTCAAAAATAATTAGCCATTTCATCATGAAAGCGTCCATTTATAAACGTGCCCATAACCCGGGGCAAGGAATCAAATTTAATTAATGTAATATACGTTTTGAAATTGTAATAACTGTTAGTTAATTAAGAGATGTTTTGAAAACAGCCCCCAGGGGAAAAGGTAGGGTTGGCTAATTTATTCTTTGTAAAATAATTGTCTCAATTTTATCATTCCATCTTAATTTTTCTTTCTATCTGCCGACAACAAACCTCTCCGCATGGGTTTTAACGATGTTATTTCAAGGAAATTACCTATCTCTTTTGTTTAAATTATTATTCGTTTAATTTAGAATTTCTCGATTTTTCGTATTTACATTTTTTAAAAACACTTAACTTTTAACAATATTTAAAACGGTTTTATATTTTTTTAAAAGGTATAAAATAGAATGAGATGTCTAAAATCAGTTCACGTTCAGAGTAAATTGTAAAACGAAGAAATACAAACGTTTTTGCTCAACTTTCAATACAATCTTGCTGAATCTTTAGAAAAGAAGCCATCATGATAAAAAAAAATTGTTTTAATCAAGATGTAAAATTTATTCTGAACTTAACCAATTATATTCATTATTCAGTTTTTTAAATTTTACATACTCTGTTGATTGCAATTCGTCGTATGATAAATAATTTCATATCAAAAGACAATCAGGTTGGGCGTGGTTTACGTTAAATTTGTTTACTAAATATATCCAACAGCACAGAGGTTCATATTGCAGAATTCAAGAATTCTTTAATTAAAAATTTAAAGAAAGACAGGCCAATTGCTTAACTATGACTGGAGGAAAATAATCCTCATAGGTTTACAATAATTATTAATTTTATCTGAATTGAATTTGTGATTTTTTCTATATAAAATATGTTATTAGATAACAGTCGTAGAAATGTTTGGAAAATGTAGAGGTTTCTCAGAAAAGACTTACATGAATATGTAAATCGCAAGGATACCATAACAATCATTATCACTCGATTTTCTTTTTAATGCCAGATTATTAAGATTTTTGTTTTCATTTTTGGTTACTACAACAGTCGCACGTTTTAGAACGCTAGTTGTATTAGTGACGTAAAGTACAACGTATTGGAGAGAGAGAACATACGAAGAGGCAATGAAATATTTTAAGAAAAAAAAAATTGGCAAGTTAAGTTAAAAAGCTAGGTTTTTGAATAGTAAATGTAATTCATTAGTTTGTTGGCTACTCGTATTTGAAAACATCACGGAAGGTTAAATATTTTTCATTTTAAACGGTTGAACTTTTTGCGTAATGTATTTTCAAATAAAAACCAAAAAATTATATAAATTTAATGTAGCCTAGGATTTACTCCCTGGTGTCGATGCCGATTATGTAATGAGGTATTTGGGTTGAACATATTGTACAATTAATTAAGGATTTTAGTTGTGATAAAAAAGTTTTCGGCTTGATACGCCGCTGCTCTACCATCGTGACCTCCCGTAAAATATTAATTGTTCAAGCGGACCACGAAATTAGTGAATTTAATATTTTACAATGCAGAAGACTAAAAGCCTGTAGGACCAGGTTACTGTAAACTAAAGTAACTTAATAGCATTAAATTGGGTTTAAACATTTGGAGACTTCGAGCATGGGAAAAATGATTTTTAAAAATACTCGTCACCTTTTTTGGTTTATGTGGAAAGGGTAGGCGATGAGCACTAAATGTTTGTTGGTTCATAATCTTTACTACAATAGTTTTAAATTAAAATAAATGAGTAGATCATACAGTTTTTTAAGCTTAAATGGAATAGTTCGTTGAGTTCAATCTTTTGAAGTGAAACCCATTTTTTTTAGTTTATTAACATATTTTAAAAGTATTGAATCTAGTAATATTGAAAAAAAAAACGAATAAAAAATCAAATTTTCTTTATTGTGCCAATGTTTTGATCCTTATTGAGATCATCTTCAGGACCTGGGATTTACAAACATTGTTTAAATTTAACAAATACATGTACGTGGAAAAAGTGATATTATAAAATGTAAAAAATAAATAATTTTTTTATATTCAATCAAAGTATTTCTACTCACTCAAAGTATTTTCTGCGTAAATATTAAAAAAAGTATATTTTTTTAGCATTGTATAAATTCACTTTTTTTCAGATCCTACATGCATTTGTTAAAGTTAAACAATGTTTGTAAATCCAAGACTCTGAAGATGATCTCAACGCAGACCGAAACGTAGCACGATAAAGAAAATGTTTTTCTGAAACCAACATCACGGACTGGCATCACACGTCTTCTGAATAATCATGGACAAACGGTCATTATTCATCTCACATATTTATTAAAAGTAAATGTTTTCCCCTTTTTTTTTTTCTTTTTTTTAAATCGGCGACCGCTTTACTTTACCAAGCACAACAGAGACAACAGTTCTCATCAATGGTCAGTAAAAAAAACGAAGAGCAACAGGTGGATCGCACCCAGAATTGAGTTGCGTACGA
Organism: Cimex hemipterus; assembly: GCA_039619505.1. Taxonomy (NCBI): domain Eukaryota; kingdom Metazoa; phylum Arthropoda; class Insecta; order Hemiptera; family Cimicidae; genus Cimex; species Cimex hemipterus. Next base: position 6,697,320 of record CM077104.1, read on the forward strand.
AAAAGTGAAATTATTTCCGATTTTATGATTTTAAGAATTTTGATGTGCGAAACCTTTAAAAATACTGAGCTGAAATAATTTTATATAGACATATTTTTATAGTAACGAATGTAAGTCAATTATTATTATGTAAAAAAATTTCGCTTTGAAATCCGAGATGATAGAAATTTTAACTCCTTCAGAAATACGTATAACCATTTGAAAAGTGAAATACAATCTCGATGAGGGAAGAGTTGCATAGGAAGCACAATTATACCATTAATATTCCATTTAACGTTATTATTAGGATTATTCTGAAATCTGGTATGAAGTAGGTTTTAGAAAAACGTTTTCTATATAGCGCCAACACGACTAGCAAGAATGGCACTTTTTCGCAGAAAACAAACACTTTGAGCCCTGAAGATGATTTCAATAAAGACCGAAATTTTGGCGCGATAAAGAAAATGATTTTCTGAAACCTACGTCACACCGGACCACATCTCAAGATTTCCGAATAATCATCGACTAACTCCACCACTCTCGTTATTATTACGGTTGTGTTTTTCATATTCAATTTTAATATTACCCATAATCTATACATCTTAATTGCCATATAAAACCTTACTTCTTGTGCTTAAAATATCATTTTCATTCATGGAACCTTGACCATAAGACCAAAAATATACTTCTTACAAACCCTTATAAAGAGACGAGTGTATAGGTGTTTGGATCCGAAATTTCCACCCGACGGTGAGTAGTGAAAATAGAGAGGAGAGCAGCAAAATAAGTCACAGACGATTTCATTTGTGAAAAAAAAGATAAAATCATAATTTTTAAATAATAACTTCCGAGAGCAAACCAATAAGAAGTAGAATAAACATTTACAATTAGGATATCAGAACCCAACGTAACTAATTTTCGTATAAAAAAACATTGCAATTTTGTTGCAAACATCCGATACCTCTAACCGGCCTTCTTACGTTGTTGGAAAAAATAGGGAATGAAAAAAATTAAATTTTACTTTACCAGTTGCAATAATAGGTGTACAAATTTTGTTTATTGCTTATTCGGCGGCCAAAGTTTTCTTAGATAAATGCTTTGAAGAACTAAGCCTACCAAAATTTGTTGCTATTGGCTTCGAAATTTGAAATAATTTTTGAATATTTTGAATTATGTTATAATTTATATTATATATTATAATTATTCAGAAATCTTGAGATGAAGTCTGGTGTGATGTAATATTTCAGAGAAACAATTTCTTGTGTTGATCACAACCAACGTTTTGATTTTTATTGAGTATTGAAGAGCCCCTGAAGATGATCTCAATAAAGATCGAAACGTTTATACGATAAAAATAATGTTTTTCTAAAACCTACATCACACACCGCAGCTTTCTGAATAATTATCGATTAACGGTCACTAACTACCAAAAATTATAATTTTATGATTTACATTTAACAAAATGTAAAACAAAACAATATTATCAATAAGATCATAAAAATCACCTAAGCTATTAACAAATATTTCGTGACATTCAATCATCTTCCAAGTAAAGATGTAAAGATTGTATAATACTGCCAAATTTTGTAAATCAGTCCCATTGTTTAATAAATAGCAGTGACAAGTTTTGATTGATAATTATTATTTATACTTCAATGTTTCTCACTTGACTTGTAAAACCAATGAAAAATCTTATATTCTTATTTACGTCATACCGCGAAGGATGTATAGTGGCCCGAGGGCAGTAAACAATAAATTCAAATTCAAAAGGGTGACAAGTTGTATATACTCGGCTGGGGAAGTACATTTTGAGAAAGATTATTTTTGTTAACTTATAGGTGAAGATGCATTCTTTTAGGTTCCGGAAATAATGTTTTGAATATAAACAACATTTTTAATTGAATATTTTTTAGTGTAGTTTTGGTTGGTGAACGAAAACCTGCGCCAACAAAAATCTCAAATTTTATGTAATTTTCATTCTTTTTTAATTAGAACTTATCGTCATTTTCTTGGGTATTTTTGTGGGTCGAAAAGGTCAGTTGTACAAGTTTCGTAGATATCATTACAATTTTGTTCTTACAACCGAAATTATTTCGAAATTAAAATTTTTTCTAGTTAATATGTCTCGAACCCTCGTGTCTCCGAGGAAATTTGTTTTCGGCAGGCCGTTAGGAGGGCTTTAGAAGCTGGAAGGGTTGTCTGAGATGTTTAGCGCATGTTCGTCCCACCTACCCTTCAAGTTCTGATTGGGTACCGCCGCGCCGAACTCATCACTTCACCCAATAGAAAAAATTTCCTCTCAAGAGGATCTGCCCACGAGAAGATCTTCTCTGGAATTCTTGTGGCACTTTCGCCCGCGATAACCATGCCGTTTCCTCGACAAAAGGTCTCAGGGGTCAAGTCGTCTCTGCCCTTATATTTGCCCCTGGCATGCGAACCAAATATTTTGTAAACGCAAATGCAATTAATTCACCTTCAATTCTATTTTCTCTACTAATTCATAATATTAATTAAATAAAAATAGTCGCTTTGGAGAACTCCAATATAATCATTGTAGGCAAAATTTACAGGACTAATAAATTGTGTATTAAAAATATTTCCCAATGCCAGTAATAATAATTTACGATCACGTATCATAGTAAATCAAAAGAAATCTAACTAATATCCTGATATACTCATATCACCAATATGATGAGGTGCTGAAATATATCAGAGATATAACCATTAAATCAATCTCCTTCCAAGCAGTAAGAAAGTTCCGGGCACAGTAGAGTAAAAAACGCCCTGCTATAATTTTACAGTGATATGTAGCGTTTTGGTCAAATCTACCCTCCAAAAAAAATAAACAAACCAATTGAACCATATAAACCAATTAGCTGAAGATAACTGTCTCTGGACAGATTCTCTGTAAAGATGTATTCAATTTTAATTAATTATACTTTTTATCTAATGTCTTGGTTAAGTTGAAAATACTAGTGTCAATATCGTCGTGACATTAGCTTTTTCATTTTAACCAATATCTTAGATGATTATCATAATTAATTAAAATAATTAGTACGGTAAATTATGAGTACTAAATGCAATCATGAATTGCATTCAATGAAACAAAATTTCCGTTTAGGAGACTCTTCAAATTAAAATGATCGTAAACTACTGGAAATGTGTTGAGAGAACAAATTTTTTAACTAAGAACGTTTGTTTTTATTTTGTAAGGAATACTCAAAGAACAAATACTAACAAATTTGATATTTAAAATTATGGACTTATATTGTTGTTTACTTGAAAATATTATACCCAGAAGTTATTTTATATACTACCAGATTGATATCATCTTTTGTTCTTCCGTCTGGTGTTAGTATATGAAAAATTCATTTGCACAATTCATTTATATTTTGAATTGGTTTTTGTACTTCGGATTTTAATGATGTAAGTACTATTTTGAAATTCAAAATTTACTACTAGAACTGAGCAATGTTTAACAGTTTTATAAAAAAAAACTATAAAATAATTGAAGAAAATTACTATAAAGTGAAAATTTATATATCAAAACTTTTTTTATTTTTCCTGTTATTTACTTGTACATATTACACAGCCAAAATTGCTCAATACTCAGATTCCTTTGTTGAACCTAATTTACGTGACAATAATTACATTTTGAATAAATAATATAACGGCGTCATCGATAGGCGAAACCTTGGCAGCAGCTCGGCGTTTCATGCAGTATCTTAGCGCCGTAACAATTTGAAATGAAGATTACATAATCTGAGATTGGGCACTGTTAGATATTCTTTTAGAATTGAATTATTTACTTCAAATAAGGTTGGTATATGTGTTTGCCTCTGTTATTTTTAGAACGTTCTTTACCTAAAACAAGAAGATTAGCACCAGATTTTTTGGGTGTGGTGGTGAGCAGGAAATGGAGATTAATCAAGTTAACCTTAAATTAATTTTGTGTTCATTTTTGTTACAAAAACAAACCACCATCATTGGGCATAAATATAAAATTATCGATCCTATCATCATTTTCCGTCAGCAAAATTGGCATAAAATAAGCTCTAGAATCGAATACTGCATTAAAAATATGGGATTCTTATTTAAAAGAAAACTTCTTGTGCCATTTCCCAGTTAGATGAGCAAAGACCATTTTTTGCTAACGTTAATTTATAAACAAAGCCAAAGGTCCTGGGTTCGAATCCTGCTCTTGACACTGACTTTTTTATATAAACTAAAAAGCTTAGTTACACGAAAGGTTACGCTCTGAAGATGATCTCAATAAAAGATCGAAACGTTGGCACGATAAAGAAAATATTTTTCATATACCTACATTACGCCAGACCGAATTTCACGATATCTGAATAATTAATAATTTACGATATCTGGGTATATTGTAAAATTAAAACATTGAAAAAACGATAATTTTCACTGTTTCTCACAGAAGATGACGAAATGCCGAACGCGTTTCACAGTCCAGTCCAACGAGGGTAGTCCGACCAAATCATCGGTAACGACCAAATCGTAGATTCATCACCGTGCAAAAAATAGGAGAAAATCTCATGATTGAATTATAGAAATTTGAATTATGGCGACAGACATTGGACTCTAAACCCCTTAGAAATGGGATAACAAAGGTATATCAACTCAATGTAGAAAGACCGGACGTGAAAAAAAAAAAAAATCCGGATTGAACACGGCGAATTTTAAATGGAAAAACTCGCAACAGAGTTGTAGAAACGGCTCTTTCATAGATCAAAGTCCTCAAAATTCTGGTTTTACAATGCGAATGTGATAGATCTTTAAACATAGAAACGATCATGGGTTAAGCTTAAGTTTGAACTACCCTGCTGCTGTTATATTGCGAACAACAAAACTTGGAAACGATCTGGCCATTTATCAGGTTTATGAATGGTTGGGGTGGTTTGGCCGAACTTCCCGAATTGAGATTGCCAGTGTGCATACCAGGAAGCCGTGGACCTCATGACCTCCAAAGAAGTTATTTTTCTATCTGAAAAACGCAATGTTTTTTTAATTGATACGAAGTGAAGCTGTAACGTGAGAACTTACAATAGATCTGGCAATGTTTGTAAGTAAATAATAAATTTTCGGTTGCAGGAGGAAAGGAAATTTAAGCATAAATTGTTATAACTTTTAATTTGTTTTTCAAACAAATTTTTATTATTTATATATCGTGTAAAAGAATATAAATGTGCTTAACTATTATTCAATCTTTACTAGAGATTTGAAAAAAAGTCATTAAAGCTGTAATACTGTTTAATGGAATCATCAAATATAAATTAAAAATGTATAACAGTACACGTAATTATTATTTATTCTGTGTAGTTATGATTATGTTTTAAAGAAGCGAGTCATAAAGTTAGAACATGCGATAAATAATAAAAACGTTAATAAATAAGGCTTAACGATAATATATTGCACCGCTGGAATTACATGTAATTGGACTAAATTAGCAATTGGCAAACTATCGGTTTACACAACCCTTCACTAGGTAATCTTTATCCAAATCTCAGCTCTTAAGTTTGCCGTTCGATTGCCGATCAAGTTGTGTTTCAATTAAAGTTGAAAAGTACTACTCTGTGGCGTTAATTCCAGACTTATACACTTTCTCAAACATTCTCAATTCATTTAAAAGTAAATAATTTGTCGTAATACAATTTGTTTTAAAATAGGCTTGATTTCTTTTCTTACATAAAATATGTTATTTTTGAAAGGAGTGTTCTTTTTTGAAACTTATATTTCAACGAAATCTGAGATATATGAGTACGCGTGGGTTCAAAATTATCGGGGATAATATATCGTGTTTTTTCATCCCCTTGTGTTGATAATAAATAAGGATTGGAGATATCGAGTTCGGACTCATTTAATCTAATACATATTTAGACGGAGCATCGACCAAGTGAGCTCCTGGGAAATTATGATGTAAGCTTGAGATATGACCGTGTCCTGGCTGTGTTATAAGGCATTTGGGAAATCGGCCACTCGCCGTAGGATTAAGCTGTAGACCCATTACAAAACAACAGCACCATTCATTTCTTTTTTTGGCTGGTCGTGCAGACCGGCTTGATTTTTGTCTGACAAAAAACTCCCCACCCCAAAAAAAAGTCCAGATTAAACAACTACAGTCTATGGACCTACAAATAAGATATTTATCCTTAAGAGGTGGTCAAAGTCCCCACAATCTATCTACGTCTCATGTAGCAAGAGAAGCCAGCCAGTCTTACCCCAAGTGGTATAGGTTAAAGGAGGGGGCTTTCAAGTATTAATATTAGCTGAGTTTAGGGTTGCTGGACGGTTGGAGGCTCGTCTAACAAAGGGGTTAACGGTTACCCAAGGTAGTCGGGTTTAGTCCTCAATTTTCTCTACCCCCAAGACATGTGATAATGTTCGGTTTTATCGACGGATTTACTTTGGAAGAAAACAAAAAATTAAATATCAACTCAATATCTAGATTGTACTTAAATTATATTTAATAAGAAAACGTGTTAGAAAATAAAAACTTAATACGTTCATGATTCGGTTATTGTGAGACGCGGTCTGGTGTGATTTAGGTTTCAGAAAAACATATTATTTATGGTGCCAACGTTTCGATCTTTATTGAGATCATCTTCAGGACCTGGGATTTTTGTTTTATTATTCAATCAAAGTATTTCTATTCAATCGAAGTATTTATTTTCCTCGTATAACACTTTGAGTGAGTAGAAATAATTTGATTGAATATAAAAAAAGTATTGTATAAATTTACTGTTTTCTACATCGTACATGTATTTGTTAAATTTAAACAATGTAAATCCCAGGCCCTGAAGATGATCTCAATAAAGATCGAAACGTTGGCACGATAAAGAAAATTTTTTTTTTCAATATTACAAGATTGAATGCTTTTAAAATATGTTAATAAACAAACAAAAATGGGTTTCACTACAAACGATTGAACTCAACGAACTATCCCATTCAAGCGAAAAAAAAATTCGATCTACTCGTTTATTTTAATTTACAATTATTTTAGTACAGATTATGAACCAACAAACATTTAGTGCCCATCCCCTACCCTTTCCACATAAACCGATATCATTTTTCTCTCACGACCACTTTCTTGTTTCCTTTTCGTTACTAATCTTGTGTTATTACTTCAGGGTGTCTAATTCCTATTAAAGCCCTTATATTTAAAATTTTTCACGCTCGAAGTCTCCCCAATTAACGCTAGTAGTTACTTTACAGTAACCTTATCCTACAGGCTTTTAATCTTCTGCGTTGTAAAATATTTTCAACCCGAATGCTTTCATTACATAATCGGCATCGACACCAGGGAATAAATCGTAGGCTATTTTAAATTTATGTTATTTTTTGGTTTTTATATGAAAAATATTTAACCCTCCGTAATTTCCATATGCACCTTGCGCTATTATTGTCTAAACACAATTAAACGACGTTTTAATATTCGAGCATCCAACAAACTGATGAAATTTAAATTACAATTTCTTGAATTCTACTCATTACTGCTTACATTTATTATTCAAAATCCTAACTTTTTAACTTAACTTTTCAATTTTTTTCCAAATATTTCATTGTTTCTTTGTATGTTTCTTCTCCTTTCTCTCCAATAAGTTGTACTTTACGCCTCTAATACAACCAGTGTTTCCAATAAGAAGTGTGACTGTTGAGGTAACCAAAAATGAAAACAAAAATCTTAATAATTTGGCGATAAAAAGAAAATTGAGTGATAATGCTAGTTTATGTTTCCTGGCGGTTTACATATTTATGTAAGTCTTTCACTCATAGAGGCAATGTCTCTTTGACTAACACTTTTCTGAGGAACCAATAGATTTTCCAAACATTTCTACGAATGAAATGTAAAAGCATATTGGTCCTTGTACAGAAGTACGGAAAAATCAGAAATTCAATTCACATAAAAAAATTGCATTGTATAAATTTACTTTTTTTCTACATCCTACATCTCTTTGTTAAATTTAATCAATGTTTGTAAATACCTAGCCCAGAAGATGATCTCAATAAAGATCGAAACTTTGGCACGATAAAGAAAATGTTTTTCTGGAACCTACATCACACCAGGCCGCACCTCACGATTTCCGAATAATCATCTACTAACGGTCACTAATCACCACACTTTATACGTTTACAAAATTTTCCTCAAACGGTTTGTGCAATACAAATGAAGATATCTAAATCAAACAAACTACCGATTTTACAAACAAAAATAAAACAGAGAAGAATATGCATCGCTTCGTTTCGCCCCAGATTTACTTATCATAGTCTGATCGTTCCACAGTTGATGAGGGGAAATCTTAATGAGCCTTTCCTCACCCCATGAGATGTCACGTTAGCTTCTTCTTGTTGGATTCAAGTCAAAAAACAGGCTTTATAATTTCATAAATGTTTTTGAAAAATAAACGGTTTTGATTGTGACAGATTCTAAGACCCTTTTTTCTAAGAATTAGTTTGGTCAACCCACAAATTTAAATATTTATGTTATATTCGTTATGCAGGATACTATCGTGCAAATGGAAAAATACAAAATAAATAAATCCATTTCTTATGTAGTGTGACGATGGTTTTTGGAAATTCGCGCGATTACTCTCCACCGACGCGAAGAAACGATAACGGAGTGGGAAGCTGGGCGCAGACGGATAGGCCCAAGTTTTTTTTTTTTGGAAAATAAATCCGTTGTGGAAAAACGGATATATACGATTGTAATTGCTTCGATTCAATTTTTGTGGGTACCCAATTTTATTGTTCATTTCATATTTGTTGTACACAATTCTAATAGCTTCAGCGCTGGAAGATTTTTTTTTTTGTAAAAGTATTTTTATTTTTTTAATGTAAATATCCATTTTACAAGGTATTTTTATTTGATTTTATGTGTATTTACTTGATCGAAGTTTCAAGGCAATAAAATTACACAAGGAACACAGTTTGGTAGAGTTTAAACCTTATTCAGCAACTCACGACCACGTGTTGGAGCGTGTTCCTTTCATAACACAGGTATTTTTTATTTTATTTTTGTTCATAGACCATCTTAATTTGTTATTAAAAAGCTCCTTGATCACTGGGGAAAGACCCACACATACAATACAAATAAAACCTTACAATTATTCAAATATCGTGAGATGCGGTCTCACGATATTTGAATAATTATCCGTTAACGGTCACTAATCTCTACATAAAACCTTACAGTTGATTGTGGAAAGCAAGGGAACAAATAAGCGGATTGGCTAGCCAGAAGTAATGTCAGAATGCGTAAAGTGCAGTATCGAATTACTTTTCCAAGATTTTGCTTTGTTGGTCAAAAGAAGTAGTTTGAAAAATAAGCGGCATCAACTGGGCATAGCTGGAAAACTGCTATTTTATAAACCTATACCTAAAACACCTTGGTTTCCGAAAATCTTTATCGAATTGCAGGATTGCAAAATTGGAGGATAAAACCAGCTACTGAACATGGATAGCTTATTTAGGCAACAACTGTGCATCTGTGGTAGTTTGTAAACGCTGAAAAACATCTTCATGGGGGGGGTACAATAAAATGAAATTATTTGGTGAAACCAAAGCCATTACGTAATTATGTATCAAAGAAAACATTATGAGTTAGTCTCATTTCGTAGTGTGGAGACGCTGGTCCATTTTTCATGGAGGCCCACACCAGAAAGCGGAAGGATGCTGACTGATATTGAGAAGCAAATTAAGTATACGGCATATACAAACAAATAAAAACATAATAATAGATTTTACATTTAGGGGATGAACTTCTGACGTTAATTCGATGCTTAACATACTTTTAAAATTTGCCTGTCAAATCACCTAATTTATTCTTATTATCCCATTTGGCAATGTTCTGTCAACAAAATGGCTATTTTACTAAACTGTCGTGGTTAAGTTTTAATCTAAGAAAGAAGGCAAACGTGTAAAAGTCCCGCTTCTAAAATGTATTTTCTAATAATCACCAATTCGCATTTTTTAAAATTACATTTGGTGGGGAGGAATTATTTATCGGGCTACAACACAAATTCGGATGTATGATTTGGAAAGAAAATGGCAGAGAGAAAAACACGAAAAATGGTGAAAGTTTTTGAATATGTTCAAGCATACCGAATCTTATTTAAGCATTATTTAGAAAGCATGAGGTGCGGTCCGATGTTATGTACATTTAGAAAAACATTTTCCTTATCGTGCTAAAATTTATTTATTTATTTATTGATATCATCTTCATGGCCTGGGATTTACAAACATTGTTTAAATTATACAAATAGATATAAGAAGTGAATATGAGTTTATACAACTGTATACGCAGTACAGAAATTTTAGGTTTAATCAAAGTATTTGTGCTCTCTCTGATTGTTTGTTTTCTGTATAGTCGTGACAATGTTGTGTGTCGCGTTGGGATTTTTTATTTGCTCTCCTTAGCACTGCATCTGTACAACTTATTGTACTATATCCCTTGCTCCATATTTTTGGGGGAGGGCTCGCAACACAAATGTGAACTTGAGCCCCCGTTGTACCAGTGTTCTTCCATCGAAGGAACTCATTTTTGAAGGTGGTTGGGACCAAATTCAGGGTCGTTGAAATCGGATCCCGCCCCTTCCATAGATGAGTGCGGTGTCAATTTCTTTCAATTGCGGCCACCGGTCCCCTTAGGCATCATAAAAATTCCAGAGGCGTCGGTGGGGGTCGAACTGCGGGATGTACTAGCCAACAGTCATTCACGTTGGGAATGTGAATGAGATATTAACGTTTTTGTTTATATATGTTTGATTTGAAGGAGTGGGTAGGAAAGTTGGAATAGATATCCTTTTTCTTTGAGCAATCTGCTTTTTTAAGGTGAATGGGACATGATAAAATTTATTATAACTTAGACAAACATAAGGAACTATTCCATTCGTTCACGGCCTATCACACAAATCAAACATATTTCTCTCTTCTGATAAACCTAAAATAGCCTTCAAAAACTCTAAAACCATTGTCACCCTTTCCTTTAAACTTAAGGATCCCGCACCAGTAACAAATAAGTCTGGATTTGGATTCAACAACCATCGAAATTACCGCCCAATATCTGGATAAGAAGGTGATACAACATATTTATGATTGCATAAAGCCAAAAAAACAAACAAAAACAGAATGCCATTTCGAATGCCAAAACAATTTCGATTTCAACAATCGAAAAATATTACACACAGAACAAAACGAACGTAAACGTAACTTTTTAGAAATGGTTTACAGCAACAGACATAAACGCAGGGCGGGTACACGTAAACTCAGTAGGAGTTAGGCTAATGTCATAAATCAAATTCAATTTCACTAACATACATAAATCACAAAACCACACCATTCAATACATAAAACCATCATGACACTCCACTCATCAGATAATTCTACAAAGTTTAAATCTTTATAATTTATCTCTTCTTTCATCATGAAAAGATAACCAGGTCTGTACGACAAAACGCCGAACCATTACTCGACGACTGAACTACAATCATTTTACATTTCTGAGATGGTCGTGTGGTTTCGGAGGTACGTTTTGTTACAGGAATTGCTAAATGTACATAATTAAGTGAAATTTATTTAATGAATTTTATCCGTATTTATAAAGAATGAAATGAATCCAACTTGATTCGTTTGATATCGAAATTTCTTATTTAAAAGAACAATCGCTTTGTTTTCAAACTTGTGAAAAACAAGTTGGCACTCTATAACGACATATCTATCAAAGTGGACTTACCGAAATAAATTAATCTAAACTAATGCTGAAACTGTCCATCTATTATTAATAATCCTGTAAACCAGTACATTCACCATTTGCCATGCTCGAAAGTTTCACACAAAATGTACTGGTTGAACTTTAATGTACAATATTTGCCGACAAGGTAGTTTAGAAGAGCATGAAGATGTTTGCAGTTATGTCGTTGAGCCATAAATAATAATTCTCAATTTTATTAATTATAATCAATATTTTATACTAAATTACCAGTTTTAAATTCGACACTTTTGTTAACTAATAAATTATTAAATAATAGATAAAATTATTTAAAAAACCTCCGATCATTTTGATTGCTTAAGTTAAAAATTCAAAATAATTCAATGAAAGGAATAGAACGTAAAAAGGTTTGAACTCTTTTAAATTAAATTTATCTTAAACAACAACCAAATTTTGTTTTCACAAGCTGTAAAAATAAAATACACTCATTTTATAAAGCAATTTAGTCGATGGTATGATACAAAGAAAATATTGTTACTTCTGTTCTTTGTTTATTTCAAAATTACCCATTTAAATAATAAAAATAACTTGTTCAATTTCAAATGGTAAAATACGTTTTTAATTAATATATAAACCATTTTTTAATTTAATTTAAATTCATTAATATTTTTCTGTCAAAAATAAATCAAAATGATGAAGAGAAAATAATAAATTGGACAAAATGGTCGTAATTGCAAATACTTTAGTGACCGTACAAGTACAAATGTACTTGGAGATTTTTTTAGTATTTCGAATGCTGCCTCGGAAGTGCTAAACCATGAGAAGGGATATGATGAATAACTAATTTTGTTTGTCCTGTTTTGCCAATATGAATAATGAAAAACGTTCAATGTGGAAAAAATTACATAATTTGAAAAACATACATATTTAATCGTGACTAGGAGCAGAAAAACGCAATTCCAACATAAAATCGTCCTGTATTTTTTCTTCTGCGAATTACCTCGTGTTTTTTCCAATTTTGGACGGCTCGAAACTGTACAACAATAATCGATTTTACGACAGCCAAACAAATTAATGAAGCATGTAGGAGCGAAAATAATGCGAATGTAAGTTTAATTAAAACGTAAATGTCCCAAGAAATGAATGAACATGGACTTACTTGTGATTAATAACAATCGGTGTTTGAAGTATATAAATTTTAAATTATATAAATACAAAAAGTAAACGCAATACAAAATAATGGGTGATATTAGACTATACATACGTTAGAATGTTTGAAAAACTGTTTATACAACTCACTCTATTCAAAAGATATGATTTTTCAATTTTTATTCTCGGAACAAAATCCACAAAAACAACCTTTTCTTTTACTTTTGCTTTGTTAATGATAACATTATCAAAGTTAAATTCACTATTTTTAGTGATCCGCTTAACCAATTAATATTATTGAATTAATTATGGTTATTAGTTGAGATAAAAAGTTGGTGTCATGGAGCGGATTCGAACCCACGACCTTCGGCTTGATACGCTGCTACTCTACCACTTGCGCTATCGAGAGTGAGCTCGATCCTCTCGGACACTAACTTTCCATGTCAACCCCACCTTTCGAATTTTGCCTTATTTTGTCGCGAAGAATCAAATATATTACACTGCATTTGAAAACTGGCAAAAAGGAGGGAAAATTAAAAAAGGTGGGTTTGGAGTGGGAAGTTAATGTCCGAGTGGACATTAACTTCCCACTCCAAACTCACCTTTTTTGAATTTTCCCTCCTTTTTGCCAGTTTTGATACTCCGCGACGAAAAGAAGGCAAAATTCGAAATGGAAAGTTAGAGTCCGAGAGGATCGAGCTCGCTCGCGATAGCTCAAGTGGTAGTGCAGCGGCGTATCTAGCCAAAGATCGTGGGTTCGAATCCCGCTCGTGACACTGACTTTGTTATCTCAACATAAAACCTTAATTAATAATCAAAGTTGTTTTTAAAATTTATATTAAATTGCCTGAGGACTGAGGCAATACTGAACCTTTTTGGAACAACACAGTCATTTTGTTGGTATGACCATATAAGGTTAAAAAGTAAAAACGCTTTGAAAACCGTTTTACTTTAAAAACGTACTGAGCTCTGAAAAAACAATTAAAATTCTTAATTTTCAAAAATGTGTGTCTTATTTCACTAAGTATAGTAGAACCCTTCCCAACATCGGGGGGAAGATGGAGTTATTTGGGAATAAATATAAATATAATATAAAGGAAAAAGTGATTACTAGAGGAGAAATTTAAATTTATATTGACATTAACTTACGAAAACAGCACAAGGGTTCAACATAACGTATTGTTGTCTTTTTATCGAAAAACAAATGAGTTTAAATTTAGATTGGCAGCCATTTTACATCCAAAATGTACAATATATAATGTATATTCGATGTGACATGAAAGATAAAATTTAAAGCT
>CM077104.1:6716909-6728990 GCA_039619505.1 Cimex hemipterus
GAATCTTGGTCATGACACTGATTATTTTATTTCAACCAATGCCTTACGTAAATATAATTTAATTCAAAGTTGTTATTTGGTCAATCGGACCACGAAATCTAAAGGACAAAAAACAACCCAGGAAACTGTAAATTAAAATATATTGACAATTAAAATATAAGGAAGATAGAGTAAACCGTTAAAATTCGTACCAATTTGTTCGAACAACTACCTTGTAAATTTTATTGTCAGCCTTAACGAAACTTAAGTAATTGAAAATCTCTCTACATTCCTTAAAATTCTAAATTTGTCTATGTAATTTTATCCTTCTAAGGGTTGGAATTTATGGTTTAAGCAAGGTTTAGTTAATATAATTGTTTTTCACAGGGTTTCTGCCTCTATTTTATTTTCTCCTATAATACGTCCATCTTTTTACCCAGGAAATTGCAATCTGATAAACTATTCTAGAAAAATGGATATAAAATGTCACGAACGGATAAGTTAATTTATTCTATTTTAACTGATACAAACAAAAGATAGCATTGATATTTTATTTCTATATGCAATTTTTTGATGATAAACGTATTTTCTGTATGCAAAATACCAAAATCTCTCTAACCAGCGACGGATAAATCTGTATCGCAACGTAATCGGTCAAAATTTACAAATCTTGCATAATATGAGAGATCCACGCGATTGGAAAGTTTCCCTCTTATACGCTGATTTATATCGGGTTAGATTTGACTCATAAAACGGGGATTTGACAATGATAAAAAATAAGTAGAAAAGAAAAAGTTTACTTTCTTAATCTTTTATCACAATCGAGGTTAAGTTGAGACGAAGTTTAAATTGAGGCGGAGGAACGTTAAATCAGAACCGTTTCTCATCAATACTGGTCAATATCTCGTAAAAAAATACACATAGCCATTTTGCTATTACATATTCACTTTATTAAATCGTACTAACATTACATAAACACTTCATATTGCACATTTTCAATATTATTATTCTAAATAAAACAAATTGTTTAAAAAGACCATTTAAATTAAAAGTAAAACTTGATTGTTTAAAATTACTAAACATTTGAGATAGAAAGAAAATGTTATTTAGATTACAAATGTATCCCACTCCCTTTACAAAGGTCGAATAATTCATTTTTTAATTTCATTAAACACAGTTGAATTGAATTTTCTGTTTATCTTTAATTTATTTTGTTGTTGTACCATTACCTTTGGATATAGCTAAAAATATTGTTCATTCCCAGTAGTACCCATAGATTCCAGGCGTTAGTAATTGGATATACGCGTTTATTTGTATTTTTACTGTTTTTTTTTTTTTTTTTTTTTATATTTAGTTTTTAGTTTTTACTGGAGACAAGTCCAATTTTATACGAACGAGAAAACCACTCCACATTGCTTACCTTTCTCAAAAATGTTTAATCAATTGGACTGATATTTTAGACGCATATTTGGGAATGTATTAGGGAAAATTTTCTAAAATTAAGCAAATCTAAGATAATAAGAGCTTTTAAAAGAAGACAATTTTTTGAGCTTGAAAATCATTAACTATTTTTTAAAATTTCTTAGCCATAACTATTCTAAAACACGTACATAACGTGAGATCTTTTCGATAGGTTACAATGTGATAGTTTTTCTAGAAAATAGTAACCCTCCATCTCAGTTTTTGTGGCATTTTCGTTTAAATTTGCGCATCTTTATTGTATTTTTTCCCCTTAATAATGACGTGTAGAAAGGGTTTTTGAACAGACAGTGATTAGCAGAACACATTATCGTAATCAAGAAGCCGACAAAAACCACATCGATCATGCAGTAAAACTAAAAGGAAGATGAAAGATAAAATATATTGTAATGTATGGAAAATTCTCTTGAGTGTTGACGAACTGTATAATATTTTTATATTTGGCCTTGTACCCATTTGTAATTCTATGAAAAAAAATATTTTGTAAATATTTGCTAAGTTTTTACAAACCGTTCTATTAAAAAAAATCAATTTATTTATTATTATATTTTTTGTACCAAATTTATTTTTCTTTTTTTCTATACATATCAGAAATGGAAATTATCACGAAGAAAAATATTTTTCCGAAAAAAATCGAAATTACTGATGTATTTGACGTTGAATGAATGAATGAATGAATGGTGGCAAAGGTACTAGGAGGTGGGGTTTGTGTGCCCCAGGCACTGCAGCCTTCTGGCTTATTGTACCTTCCTAGTTCCTTGGTTTAGTCAATAGACTCGATCCTTTTTCTCAGGAGTATCAAGTCATTGACTGTTATTGCTTCAATGTGGTTCTCTGAGTCATTTTTGTGCGTCAGATTGAATCTCCATTGAGCCGTTGCTCCGCATTCGAAGATGATATGAGTGGCTGTTTCCTCCTCCTCATTACATAGTCTGCAAATTGGATCACTATTATATATGCCCATGTTTTGTAGATGTTTTCTCAGGTGCCAGTGGCCGGTTAGTAGTCCTACCACTCCTCTGAGATTTGCCCTCTCCAGTTGTAACAGTGTTTTTACCAGTTTTGGTGAGGGTTGTTTTATCATGAGTTTACTGTGTCTAGCACTGCTAGAGTTTATCCATTTTTCTCTTTGTTTTATTTGGATCCATTCTGCGATGGAGGATTCTACGTTTGTTTTGGATATCCCAAGGATAGGCTCCGGGCCTATGTATGGTCTTGAGGATCATCCTCTGGCCAGTTTGTCTGCTTATTCATTACGCGAAATTCCCCTGTGCCCTGGCACCCAGGATACCGTTACCTTGTTGTGTTTTCCCAGGTTTTGGAGATTTTGGATGCATTCACTGACTAATTTTGATGTGATTCTTGTACATGCCAGTGCTTTGATAGCTGCTTGGCTGTCTCATCTTATGAGGATTTTTTTGTCAGTGTAACCTCTTTTAAGATTTTCCAGAGCACAAGCATTGATAGCATGTATTTCTGCTTGAAAGACCGAGGTGTACTTCCCTAGTGAGTTTGATTGCTCATATTTTGGGCTTGTACAGAAAACACCTGATCCGGTTCCTTCAGTTGTTTTGGAGCCATACGTATACCATATCATTGTATCCGATGTTCTCCTGTGTTCTTCCTCTCCTTTGTAGTCTGTTGAGATTTTGTAGGAGGTCGTGAAAATTGTTTCCATTATTTGACGTTACATTCTATTCTTCTAATTTGTAAGTAAATTCAAAATGAACAAAAAAAAATCCCAGTGCTCAGAAATAATTTAAAATTCTTAAACACTTGAAGACATTTTTAAGCAATTAAAAAAACCACTATTTTTTACAATATTTTTTCTTTTCTCTCTTTGAAGCATCTGGCTAAAGATTTAATTTATTTTTTATGTGAAATTTGATTTTCTAATCAAACCAAATAGACATGTTTTTGCGAGGATTCCATGAACTCTCGCGTTCGCAGTGTATTTGGCAAAAAGCTAGATTGTAAGTATGTATTATTATCTATCTGCGAAAATGTCTTTTGTATTCGAACAAACTTTATTTATATACTTACTTATATTTATATTTATTCTATATGAATGATTGGCCATATAGCTATCCTCTAATTTATAATATATTAACTTAACTGATTTATATTCAGATTAATTTCGTCTGCGGATGATCGCGATAACTGTATTAATTTACTCTGTCTTGCTGTCCCTCCTGTTTAAAAATCATATTTTGTTGTTCGAAAGTTCGAAAATTGCGAAGTACGAAATAATAGTTTTTTTTTCGAAGTACAAAAGTTAAAGATGTATTTGAAAAAATGTTATATATTATTATAAAAAATTGTTAAATATGCCAATTTTAGTAAATTTATTTGTCATTTCTCACTGAAAAATTAACATACAAAGCCGAAACCGAATTGCTGCCGAATGGAAATTTAATGTATAAGATATTCCAGGTGAACGAGATAAATGCAAATGTAAAACTGTTATTCCCCGGCTGGAATGACTGCACCAACAATTACCTTAAATTACGATACCGCATTGTGCATTCTTAAAAAGTGGAAAGACGGAAAGGGCCAAATAAAACTTTGCAGGGCGAAAGGCAATTTCAAATAAAAGCGGCCGCAGTTATCGAAAACAGGCTGTGGAAGAGCAATCGAGCCAATTAAGCTTTTATGGAGGATCGCTTCGTGTTACAGTCAGATGCCATCTTTTGGATGAAACGTTGGGGTGTAGCGTTATCCTTTCCCGGCAGGGAAATTGGTTAGAGGATGGCCTGGTGTTTATTGTGAACGCTAAGGATAAACACGCCATAGCCCTGGGGGACAAGCTCTTTTCACAGAGTAAAAATATGGTAAAGGAGCACGAGATCAAAACCAGGCGATTCTCCGAAGCGGGTCTAATTAACCACAAACAGCAACGCCCCCAAGCTATAAGCTCCGAACTATGGGAAATGTTTAAAAGCGAGTGATATCAGGAGGGGAACAAAAGCAGTTGCGATGGTGTTCTTTGCTCTGGAAAGAATACATAAATAAACATTTTTACAATATTATCTGGTCTCTCTTGTGAAAATTCGTATATTTGCGGCTTACGCTAATATTTTTTTACGAAACAACGTCTACCGCTTTGTTATCTGAGCGAGGAATAATTTCCATTTGATATCGTTAAGGAAATACGAAGTGGACAAAATAAAGGCACAGAGGAAAAAAGATGACAAAAAGTATTGTTTCTATTATGAGTATTCTCTTAATTTAACAACTACAAAACTTTGTTCTTATTTTTACAAACAATAAACTTACAGAATGACATAATTTACATTCATAAAGACATTTAAAACTATAAAATTAACATAGTACTCAACTCTTAAAACATAAAGCTTCCAAATAGTTTTTTTTAAAATACATTCATACTTACACTTGCTACATGATATAATTTTGATTTTTAAAAATATAGCATAGTCTCGATAGGTTCGTCCGTAGTTGTTTGGCCATTCAAGACAAATTTATACTTATTCAGAAATCGTGAGATGCGGCCTGGTGTGATGTTTTCAGGAAACCACTCTCTTTATCGTGACAACGTTTCGATCTTTATTTGCCCTGCCCTCTCTACACGACACACAAAAATGACACATCTACAGGGAAAACAAACGCTTTGAGCCCTGTAGATGATCTCAATAAAGATCGTAACATCGGCACGACAAAGAAAATGTTTTTCTGAAGCTTACATCACACCAGACCGCATCTCACGATTTCTGAATAATTATCGATTAACGATCACTAATCTCCAAACAAATTTATACTTTTTTTTCAAGTGAAAGAATAATAAAGGGCTTATCCGTATTACATTTTTTCATTGCGCGACATTCAGAAGTGCGGATTGTAGGAAGCACATATAAAAGTTATATAACTATTTTATTAAATAAATAAAGTGATGACAATGCTAGGATGCAGTTGTTGCTCCTACAATTCCAGAGATTTTCTAAGCATTTTTATTTACAAACAAGATAATCTTAAGATTTTCCCAAAGCTTACCGGAGAAATTTGTTTTAGATTAGGAAATTAAAAGAAACTGAATGCCTGTCAGTATAATTTTGTAATTTCTTGAATAAAAATTTTTTTAAACGGATTCTGCAAAATAAATTATTTAACTTATATAAATACTTGGCATATTCATTGAAGAAGAGGAGGGAAAGGATTGTTGGATATAAACAACAATGTGTTTTATCAACAATAATAGCGTTATCATCTTGAGTTAAATAAACTTTAATTGTTCCATAATTTTATTATATATTACATAAATTGTTAACTAGGTGTGTAATAGCTTTTCGATAACAGTATTCGAAGTAGTATCGAAAAAAATTCTGGTACTGAAAACAGAAATTATTCGATACTAAAAAGTACAAGTTTGTGTTGCTCAACACACACTTTGGGCCCTGCAGATGATTTTAACAAAGACCTAAACGTTGACACGATAAAGAAAATGTTTTTCTGAAGCTTACATCACACCAGATCGCATCTCACGATTTCTGAATAACAAACGTGTACTTATTCAAGAATCCTTTGTTGTTTATTCATAAATGATCAACTTACTCACTATCGACATGTGGATAAAAGAGGCTCATGCGTTAAAATAAACAAAAATTTGCTGTTTTTTCATTTTTTTCATTTTTTTTAGTGGATAGGTACGTAAGAGCAGGGAAAAACTGTCAACACATTTCAATAAAATTGATACTTCCATTTTATCATTATCAAGTTTTGAGACAATTTATCAACGGGTGTTTTCTTTTCATATGTTTGAAAATATTAGACCTATTGCTGCACAGTTTAAAAGACGCCGACGATTCAATTTTCTCAGTAAAATAGCCTCATCCTTTACTTTGGAGAGGAGACATGGTTATGTATCTACTTGTTAGAAAGAAGGCCAACAGTTTTTAGATACTTGAAGACAGAAACATTTTAAAATATCACTTAAATTCAATGTGTAAAAGTACGACTCGGGAAAAAATGATGAATTAAAATTATCAGCAGAGTTACCGATTCGAAGTCTCCAAATTTGTTAACACATGCAGCTTGTAGGCGCTCCTAATAGTAGTTAGTCAACGCCCAGTTTGATGGAAAGAATGTTTCCAACGGAAAATAACAATTCAATATTACTTGAACACTCCGTGAAAAATCTATTTGAGCATTTTTACCGATAGTGCAAAAAGTATTTGATACAGTACTTGTGCCAAATGACAATATCCGATATCAAAAGTACTCGGTATCGAAAAAAATAATTGTTTCTCTACTCATGTCGATTGGTGTCGTATGTCATTAGATGTAGAGGGAGCATCGGTGGCCGCAAGTTGGTAGGAGTTGACATGGCGCTCATAACTGTAAGGTAAAAGGTAGGGTTCGAAACCAGCTGCCTTGCATTCGAACCAGAATTGGCTATGAAAGGGCGTTTTTCAACAAAGGGCGTTTTACTTTGCCCCCGAGAATTGGTATGACCTGTGCTGTTGCCAACCCTCGTTAAAAAATAGATAGATAAATAGATAAATTCGATTAGATTTCTGAAGTGTATAGAATCCATCGATTAAGGTTTATTATTTTCCTGTTGGAAAAGAGTAAATGAATATTTTTCTACCAAGATGTACTATTAATTTATGGAAAGTGTTATTATTCGAGATAAAGGATGTGGAATGAGATTCGCTTTTTCAGTTTATTCCAAGCAGTGTAATGCGCCGTTTGTGTGCGCTGTTTTATTAATTGAATATGGCTAAGGGAAAAGTGGACGACCATTGAATTGCTTTGTTCGACCTCTATTCCCCCGGCTCTACGGGTCCTTTGTGTTCATAGCAAACCAAGCCTTTACAGGTAAAATGAACTGAAACAAAGATAACTTATTTGCCTTTTCAATTTTTACGAACGGCCGTTTATGCGAAATTCAGAGGCGTTTCACGATGAATTGGGCATGCTGCCTCCGAAAGGGCAAATAACGCCAAAAATTGACGAGCGACTCACGTCGGCCAATAAGCAAGGCAATAATAATTAGGATTGTGGCGAAGAGGTAACTAGTGAGCACAGTGTTGGAGAGGAAATGGCTAGTACGTGATAATACGCCCAATGCGGGAGAACAATCAATTCGGCAAGCGATAAAAGCCTCGGAGGTTTGATTTAATGTGAGCTGCCCCCGTTGAGATAGATTCAGCAAGAGCAGCTAGCAACCACGTCACGTTCTCACTCCTCGAACCAACATCAGCGATTTGTCTTGACCACCAACGCTGCGGAATTAATTGTATTTAACGCCTCCTAGAATTCCACCAGCCCAGAAGCATATTTTCCCACTTTTTTTTTTTGTTTCTCTTTCAAAAAGACCGCAACCCGGGTGCGTGTGGAATTTTCAAGCGGGCCCGGTCAATACAGTAGAAAAATGAAATGAAAATATTGTCTTAACGACGATGAAGGACAATGCCGACTCGGAAAGTCCCTTCCTCCTTGTGACATTAGAGTATGCAAATGGGACGAAACGGGGAACAAAGGATAAGTTAATTGGCCATGGGGACAAAGAATCTTATCACGCCCTATTTTCTTGCTCCACCGACTGTTATTCAAAACGTATCAGCAGTCCGTTCTTATCTTACGCGTCTTTCACTCTATCTGCATTTTTTGTTTTTTCAAAGGAAAAATGCCAGCGTCTCCTTTATACTGAATCAGAGCGTAGGTTATTTAACTCTAATTAATATGGACAGATTAATCACTTAGAAAACAATTTTTATTATTTCAAGAAAATATACTTGATTCTACTTATTAAACTCTTGTTAGATCGTGGTCCGATTGACCGAATAAGGTTTTTCTATTAATTAACCTTTATATAAGGCATTGGTTGGGATAAAGCAGTCACTGTCACGAGTGGGATTATACAAAGATTATTTAACTGCAAAAGTTATTGTTTATATTGATTATATTGTATAGATTTAAACAGAGTTATATCTAATCAGTGGATTTAAATGGAGATAGTTTCAAGTTCAAATTTAAAGTTTTCTTGATAGAACTTTATAACAATACCATTATGACCAGTATATTCACATTCATTTAAAATGTGGATAGAGGTGTTTTAAATAAAAAAAACTTTTGACCATCAATGTTATTACGTTTTTATATTGATTGATAACCCCGTACTTATAGGTTTAATGTAAATATTACTTCTACGTTGTACAATCAGATCAATTGTTGTAAATAATTGTAAGATTTATTAAGATTATTTATTTATTATTAAGATTGTAATAAATGTAAGTGGACGGCCAAATATGCAGACTAAAGCTTGGTATATATGCAGTACAACGTTTCACTTAATTCAAGGACCACATTACAAATAATTAGTTTTAACGAAAGAAAATAAAGAATAAAACATATTTACAAGGATGGTGCAGTTGAAAAGAAAAAGTATTAGCAAATTACATTTGCCTTGATTACTACCCTACACTACAGGAATTACGGCGTGTCAGGAATGCAGACAGGAAAAGAGAAAAATGCTGTGGTGATACAATGCGGTCGTGGGGTGGGTTGGAGAGACAGCGCTCGGCGTACTATAATAATAATTGTATTGAACAATTTACAATTTTGTTGAATGCAATTGTATCCTCTGCTGTTTGTGTAAATATAAATGAAAACTCGATTCGCTAGAGTATTATTAATTATTGTCCGAGGTTTGATTACTTCGACTCATCACTGGGTTCGGATAGCGTAACATGAAATTCATCAAATTGCCGACGAGAGAACCACCTAAATTCACAATATCAATTAAATTACGATTCCTAATTTTAACCATTAAATTTGTGCCCACTCTGAAAATATTAGTGTTGAAAAATTGTAAATCAAAATAATTTTTCTAAAGTTTTCAAATGAACGCCTCTTCAATTTTTATAAAGTTTATGCAGTATTTTTTGAAAAATTAAAATTAAAAATAGAAACGCTGCAAATCATCCACAAAGAACAGATCAATTTCTTCTCCGTCCAGATGATATAGTCGCTTATGTTGAAAACATTATCAAACGAAAGTGGGCGGCAAGATGGAATGCGCGTAGAGATAGTATATATAGAAAGAAATTAAGCCAGCTGTACATAAATGGAAAGAAAAGAACTTGTAATTCTCTCTAGCTTGCGAATAGGTCATATCAGGTTAATTCATAATAAACAACAACCTTCCAACTTGTCCTCGATGTACGCGAAGTGGAGAACGCACCATTTTGACGGTAAAACATATTTTGGTCGACTGCCCAACTTTACAACCCTTTAAGCAAAGGCTTAACCTTTCGTGAGATTTGCAGGAGTTACTGGACCCCAGTGTTTCTTTCGAAGAGCGCTTTTCAGTTTTCTCAAATTTATTGGAATTTATAATGAGATTTAGGCCTTTTACCATTGAATGCCTGCTAATGTCTGCATAAGAGTTGTGCATGATTTCTTTTTTCAGAAGTTTTTGAGGCTGCCGGAGCGGAAAAATAAAATGGAAGACAATAAAAATTGCGGAGTAATGCACTGCAATGCCCAATATCACAATTTTTTTTAAAAACTTTTTATTTGTTTTTTACAACTGCATTCTTTGATGCAACAAGTAAAACAGATAGTATTTACATGTTAACTTATTAAAGGTGGCGTGAAAGCTTGAAAAATTACCATCCAGTGATGGTAGCTATTAGTACTTCATACGATGAGTGAGATGTATTCCTTCGTCGATGTCAATCGCTAAGGTTGTCGCGGGGCCACCGACGCTTCAGTCTTCTGTTGGGATTATTAGGTAATGTGGTGGATAACAGGTTTTTGACGAAAGGGTTCGGATGATGGAGTAGCGATGTTGGGCTAGCTCGGTAACAAAAGGGACGTATAAGTCAGTATGGATGGTGTGATTGGATACATAGAAAGGGGCTTGTACTATTGTTTGGAGGATTTTAGTTTGAAGGGATTGGATTCAGGTTAGAACGCCTAGCAGTACCATAAAGTTCAAGTTCGTATGTCCAAATGGGGGCCAGGAGGGCAATGTAAAGTTTTCTTTTGTTTATTAATGACGTCTGTCCATTAGTCGTTTAAGCATGAAAAATCGTGTATTACAGTCTGTGCGTTTAAGTCGTGTATGGAGGTTCCACGTCAGTCGTTTTCTAGGTAGAGTCCGAGGTATCGTACATGGTTCGCAATTGGGATGGGAATGTTGTTGAGGTATACTGGTGGGAGTGTTTTCTTGTTTACTGTTAATATTATGTTCGTTGATTTGGTTTCGTTGATCTTGATTCTCCACCGACGGAGCCAGGATTCTAGGGTGTTTAGGTGAGTCTGAAGATTACGAGAAGCAGTGACAGGATCTTTATCAGGAGAAAGGATTGCGGTATCATCGGTGAAGGTCAAAGGTGAAGGTAATAGTGTTTGGTTGCGTAGATAGGTCGGATGTATAAATTGAATATAGGAAAGGAGCGAGCACGCTGCCCTGTGGGACACCTGCAAGAATAGGTTTGATAGACGACAATGAATTTTTGTGAGATACTTGGAAGTAGCGATCGTTAAGATGGGATTTTAGGATAAGGGAATAGGTTCCTGGTAGGATGTTCTTGAGCTTCCACAGCAGCCCTGGGTGCCATACTCGGTCAAAAGCTTGGTGTATGTCCAAGAACACACCCGGGCAATACTGTTTTAGCTCAAGTGATGTGGAAATAACGTCGATTATGCGACGTGCTTGTTGTACAGGAGTGGCAAATCCGAAAGCCGAATTGGTGATGGGGAATTTTATTTGTAGGAATTTCCTCGAACAAGCGGTTCAGAAGGAGCTTTTCCAGTATTTTTCCAATTAATTTATTAAGAATTTGAAAAAGAAAATCAAAGCTTGGATGGCAATAGGATAAATTAGATTACGAGTGGATGTTTGGAGTCAGAGCTTTATAGCACTAAGAAAATAATAATAATAATAAATATAGAATACAATGTGATATACAATAAAATGTACTTATTAAAAACTGTACTTTCTATTCCTTTTTGACACTTTTGTGATTTTTTTGTTTCATTGTTTTAAAAGTCAACATTATCTTGAAATATTTTTTTAATGAAGTCATATATGAAACTTTAGATTTTTCATCATATTAAAAACAACAACATATTTTCTTTTGTAATTATCTCCAATTCTTCTGTTACACCGGAGGTTGTGTATAATAACAGTATATAAAAGAACGCCGAAAACAAACAAGTATAACACGGTCTTCACTGTTGATGGATATTCCCTTGACTGTTAAAATACCATGGCACCTCTTTTTTATACTGAATTAACGATAATAATAAAATATGGTAATTTCTAGAGAGTATGACCAAATAATCCTATTTACGGTGAAGGTATGATTAATTAAATTATTAAACCACTTAGACGGAATACATTCATCAGTAGGTGAATTGGTTTTTCGGTCAAATTGATGTAAGGAATACAAATGGATACCAAACCGACGTTTGTAAGTTTTTCTGAAACCTACAACACACTAGACCGCATCTCACGATATCTGAATAATTACGTTTCGTAATCTTAAGATTTTCCCCAAGCTCATCGGAGAAATTTGTTCTGGATTAGTAAATTAGAAGAAACTGAATGTATTGGGTTGTCCGGAAAATAATGCAGGATTTTGGTATTAAACAAAA
>CM077104.1:6743990-6777239 GCA_039619505.1 Cimex hemipterus
TATATATGCGCATACGTATTTCGTACAAGGTTTGGGGGTTTGAGATTAGGTTTGTCCATAAACTTTGTCGCAAGTTTGATATGCTGCTAAATTTGTACATCATTTCTGGCCTATTTGCTTCTAATAAGTGTGGCCTAATAAGTGATTCCATGATTCACCATGACAAATATAAAACGTCCTCCTTTCTCTCCCTCTGTCGCACTCTCACATACACACACACACTCTCTCTCTCTCTCTCTCTCTCTCTCTCTCTCTCTCTCTCTCTCTCTCTTTTAAATGCCCAGTGTTGGCGTGAACCTTTATAAAACACACTTGCCGAAGATCAGTATGGCGATTTGTTGATTAGTTTCGTGTATAAATATCGGCCTGCTTTACAAATTTCTATTCTGGCTTAGGAAATATAGTCATACTGAATGCTGCATTTTTCTAAGTCGGCAGCTAAGTGTCGCGTATGAACACCAATCGTCCAGGGCTGACCCCTTTCCATTATTTTATTATAAAAATTTACATAAAATGAGAAATCCATACCCCAAAATTAGAAATAACTCCACATAAATTAAACAGTTCATAAAGAAAGGACAATAAAAATAAGAAAAGAAAAATTTAAGGAATAGAAAATTTCTTCATTAATAAAAATAAGAGAATTGATTTCTTAATTTTTCTTTTTTTCTCGTAGAAGTTTTAATTGAACGTAACTCGACTTCATTTTGGTTTTACGATTTAGGTTCACCGTATTTGTAAATGCACCAGAAGAAACGGCTTGCAAGACGATTGCCCGATGCCGGGTTGTCGTGGCAATCCGAAATGTCTAGAAACTCCGTTTCCCACTTGCGCTCCTGCAGGTTTTATCGACACACCAACTCAAGATCAATACCGTAAGTTAGATCATTTTCCAAATATTTTGTTTCTTACAATTTTAATCTGAAAAATTACTTTTTTTTTTCATTTTCAGCTATTCTATGTTGTTGCTCATACTCACAAAATTCGGGAGATTACCCGTTAGACGATTGCCTACAATTTGTATCTTGTCCTAACTATTAGTTACTGTCCCACACAACATATACACATTAATACAACATAACACTCTTAACACAAACGTGCGTTTCATTACTTAGCTAGCTTATATTTGAACTTCGACGGCTTATTAACTAGTCCTTTTGGTGAATCGTAGATTTAAGTTTAATGAAGCGATATCTTAAGTACTCGAGAAACACCCACTTACACACATTGACAAATTACAGAAATGTTTAATAAGAAGGTCTGTTGTATTTATCAATTTACAATTATTTTGTAACATAAAACATAAAATCTATTACATTTAGTGGTTTATTGACCAAATTACTTCTTTCCATTAATTATTCTTTTTATGTAAATTCTTGGTTGATAAAAAAGTCAGTGTCACGAGCGGGATTCGAACCCACAACCTTCGGTTAATCTTCGCCGCTGCTGTACTATATGAGTTGTCGTGAATTCGATCCACTCGGAAACCAACTCCCCATTTCAACCTGCAAACTTTCAAATTTTTTCTCATTTTTTGCCATTTTTCAAATGTCCTGTAATTAGGATTCGATTCTCGGCGATAATCGAAGTAGCCACGGGGATGTGTTAATGAAACTATGCTTTGTTTTACTCATTAAATCCATTATATTTAGGGGTTTATTGGCCAAATTACTTCTTTCAATTTTTTTTTGTAAGGTTTTTTGATAAAATGAATCCCGCTCGTGGGACTAACCTTTTTATTTCAACCAAAAACCTTAGAAAAAAGATTAATTAATTGAACAATCAGAAAACTGCGTATTATGTAGGGTTTAAAGGGTTCAATTCTTGTTTTTAGTTATATTAGTTCTATAAAATTATACATGGTGCTTTTAGTTTTTTCTTAAACAGAAAATAACTAGTTTAAATAGAAGTTATGACAAAAGTTAGCAATGTAATTTGACGGAGGGGGGAATATTTGCCTTATCACAAAAGATACATGTTTTTTAAATTTGTGGAATCAAGGAATTTATTTTTCTTAAGAGAAAAAGAGTGCTGAGGAGTGAAAGGAATGTGTGGAACAGTTTTCATAAGTTAGAAATTTACATAGATTGACTTACTTGAGCATTTTCTCTAAAAGCTTTAAAGCAACCCCTTCCTAGTTGTAAAATACACACTCCGAAGTAGCTGGCAAAACTTGAGCCCGAGGATCCCTTTTTATAATTAGGAAACTTTTCATGTTTGTCACCTAATCCTGCAGGGTGAGAGAATTTCTAATGGAGGGGCTTTGAAAGACGGCCGTATATTATCTGAGGGGCAAGACAGCGACGTTTTCTCTTAGTAAATTAACTTCCTCCTTGGCGTTTTGCTCCGCGCAAATGTTAAATTAAGAAATTTAATTCGACCGACTGGAAAAAGGCGAATTGTTTGTGTTTAATTCCAGTTTCATGCAGCTTTCTCCAATTTAATTTCTGTTCACTCTGAAGTACCGGGCCCTGGCGGAAATTATTTCTTGCAGGCCAGCGAAGCATGCATCGGCGGGGAGAAATTATTTGTCCAAGCGAAACAACACCGGAAAGTACACAGACATATTAGGCGACTGTTCTAACCGCCCCGACAGGAAATGGGACTGCTTTTTGAAACAGGAAACACTTTTGAAAGAAGGAAACGGAAAATGGCAATGTATAGCCTCTGACCCAAGGGCATTAAATTTGAATTCGTTTTCTCTCCTTGTTGCCAATTTGAACAGTATTCATAAAATAAACAGGGCAATGTTCAAATGAAGAAAAAACTAACACGGGACAAATGACTATTTCATTAAAATAAACAATATGCTTATAACAGTATTCTGACCTAAAGGTCAAACCTAAATAACAATACTAAATTTATTTTGCAAACGGCCACTCTTTCCAAACTTTTATATTATTATGATGATTATTCAGATACCGTGAGATGTGGCACTTTCAACACGACATGGCACAATTACACAGAAGACAAATACTTTGAGCTCTGAAGATGATCTCAATAAAAGATAGAAACGTTGGCACGATAAAGAAAATGTTTTTCTCAAACCTACTTCACACCAGACCGCATCTCACAATATCTGAATAATTATCCGTTAACGGTCACTAATCTCTACACATTATTATGAATTTGTTAAATGTGTGCTGCATGTCCAGTTACAATCAAATAGAACGCGGTGTAAAAATCTACCTCATGTTCATATATACCGACAATTAATACTTTGATAATGATTAATATCAACCTTCTAAAGATGATGCCAATGTGTAGGAAATTTGGTGCTTCCACATTGTATGCAGCTGGAATGGCGTTTGGAATGTTTGTATTTTCGCCGTGACCTCAGGGATCTTAAGATCCCTTCGCGTAATTACCAATGTGTATTGAGCATATTACGGAGAGTTTTATTTCGGGGTATAGTAATTTTTTTACTACTTATTTTATTTTGTGTTCTGAACTGCTTACGATCAACCAGCGCAGTTATATAAACTTTAAACCTATTTCTGTACGTTCTTTCTTAATCTATTTCAGCTTGGTATGTGTAGTTGTTGTGGGTTTTTTAGCTGTACAGCTTATCGTTCTTTATCCCTGGTTCCATTTTTTTGGGGGGGGAGGGGGGCTCTCAACACAAGTGTGAATTTGAGCCCCCGGTGTGCCGGTGTTCTTCCATCGAAGAAACTCATTTTTGAAGTTTATTGGGAACAAATTCAGGGTCGCTGAGATCTGATCCCGCCCCTTCCATTGATGAGTGCGGTGTCAGTTTCTTTCACTTGTGGCCAACGGTCCCCTTAGGCGTCAAAAAAGTCCAAAGGCGATGGTGGGAACCGAACCCAGGACCGCGGGATCTACTAGCCGAAAGTCTGACGCCTCAATCACTCGGCTACCGCTGCCCCCTTAAATAGTCCATTTTAGATAATGTTCTGCATTCCTGTATGGTAATTGGCTCCATCAATACTTAAGAGTCGGAACTTAGTCTAATTTTTTATTTGTAAAATTTTATGTATCAATTTATAATCTAATTCTAATTTTGTCACAAATTTGTCTGCACAACTTTAGGGTGATTTTGAAAGTGGTTAATACTCGATTCAACCAACATCCCAACTGTAACATCTGCAAACGGTGTGATGTTTTCGGATAATTTCTTGTAAACACTTAGTTAAGTATTAGACCAAGTATGCAGCCTTGGGGAAATTCCGCATACATTTTCTTTAGTTCTGAATATTGTTTTTTATGCGGTCTGATGTGATGCAGATCATGCCCACGTTTCAAGCTTTATTGTGGTCATCTTCAGGGCCTGGGATTTACGAGCATTGTTTAAATTTAACAAATACACGTCGGATGTGGAAAAAATTGAATTTATACGATGAAAAATATTTTTTTTTAATATTCAATCAAAGCATTTTATGAAATCTGCATCACACCAGACAGCATCTCACGATTTCAGCACAATCAACGATTAACGGTCACTAATCATCACACATTCATAAATGTGTAATTTTTCGGTGACTGTTTTAAGTTTCAAAATCGTAATGTCTATTTTTTAACCGATTGTAACAAAAGCTAAAATCAGTGACATCAAAAGTATTAATATGTGTCAATAATATTTACTTTCGTTTCGCAGGTTTTCCGGTTTATTTACAACCAAAATCCACAGAAAAAATAAAAACTAATAAACTTTAACACATTTGACAGACCTTTGACAGCTTTGAACATATGTTTTTTCTGATTACTGTTTACCGACGTACATATGCTCAAATCTGCTTCCGGATGTACAGAGTTGAGCTATCAATTTTCGCAGTCCACCGGCTATTTGCGTTTTCTATTTTACATAAAATTGCCTTGAGAATCACCACGTCAAATGTTGGTGGTTGGGGGTCAGACATCGGTCTTTTACGTCGCCACCGAGGTTGGGTTCGAGGGGCTATCAACAACTACGTCATTTCTAATCTAAAGCAATCCGTACTTAAAACCAAACCAGTTCGCACTAAATACAATAAATTTCCTTTTTTCATAACTTTCATTCAATTAGGGTAGTGGAGTATTTCTCTATCACTATTTACAACTACTATATGATTAACCTAATTGAGGGTCCATGAATATTCAATATCCCGCCATCGGCCTTCTAACGCCACAGATTCACGCCAGTAAATACCTTCTCTTTGCACAAACCTTAATGACACAAAACTATCACAAACTGTGTAATAGAAGATCCTTCGTCTGAAACTCGGAGCAGAGGACCGAAATACACGCTGCCGTGGCCGAGGATGATTCTCATATCGGGTGGCATTCCTACACGCACTCTATATGGAACACCATCTAGAAGGTAAACATTGAGCAACATAAGTTTTTCTTTCACTATAAAAGTAAAAATCTCATACTAAATAGTCCACTGATTGACCTAACGGTTTTTGCCCTAAAATTAACATTGCATGAATGTGTTCTGTTTTGTATCTTGACTGTGATTCTTGAAAAAACAATTAATATAACAGGAATCATATCGTAATTAATTTTTGTTTTGAAGTTTGATGCTGTGAGGAAATAATCTTCATTATGTCTTTGTTAAAATTGCTAAAAGTCTTTTTGTTCGGTTGGGTTTTTATATTATTAGCCAATAGTGAATTTCAATTTTTTATTCTTTGCCAATTGGCCCTGGGTCCTCTATTTGTACAAAGGCTGTGTCGGAGAGGGGTGTAAAACGTTTTAGGAATTCTCTAAGAGTTTCGCCTTCCGGAGCGCCTATAAAACGTATTTTAATAGGGGGTAACCGGTTAAGGGGACTTGCCTTGGGGAACATTTGAGCCGATGTAATAAAGATAAATTCGTTTTCTTCTTTCAAGGAGCATAGAGCCGGTGGAAGTAGGAAAAGGGCAGCCTTGGGCGGGGCGGCGGCGAGGCCGTAGAAAGGGGAAAGAGGGAAACGGGAATGCAAATTTCTTGATAAAGTAAAGGATGGCCGCCCTTGGAGCTGCTACATATAAATTAGCTTTACGCTCAAACAAGGCAGCTCCAAATGGCGTAGCGCTGGATAAGAAGGTGTAGCACATGCCATCCATTTTCAATTTTTTTCATGCAGTTACATGCAGATCTTTATTCTTCATAATTTTCCTCACTCTGTACAATCGTCCGCTGCAGTAATGCATTGGGTTGTCCGAAATATAGTGCAGGCTTTTAGTTTGAGCTAACCTTAAAGGGAATTTCTTTTAAATTAATTCATTTGTAATTTGTATATACGACAAATGTGATTACAATTTTTTTTTCACACGGTCTCTACACTAACCTCCCTGTACCCAGAAGACACTT
Source organism: Cimex hemipterus (assembly GCA_039619505.1). Lineage (NCBI taxonomy): Eukaryota > Metazoa > Arthropoda > Insecta > Hemiptera > Cimicidae > Cimex > Cimex hemipterus. Next base: position 6,750,285 of record CM077104.1, read on the forward strand.
GCCATGAGAAAACAGCCAATCGAGGCCATCGCCGATTAAGGCGATGTGGCGGGTTCTCGAGATGGGAATGTGCAGAGATGGCTCCGGCAATAGGTATGAATTGAAAGTTTGATGTGATTAGTTCGTTGGAATGAGGACTTTTGCTTGGAAGGATTGAATGTGCTGTTTATATTAAATAAAGGATAGGACCGAAAATGCTTCCTTGTGAGATGATGATATGTTTTATTTTACAACGCAAAGATAAGACAAAAAAGAAATAAGCACATATATAATTAAATTCTGTGGATATATTGAACAATAGGTAGGTACAGATCGATGACAGAAGGGAAGAAATAGACCTTTTACCACTCTTCCCAAAGAAGCCTTGATCTTGATGATCTTAATCCTTTCCACCAGACGTCCCTTTGTTTACATAGTAATGTTTTAAGACCGATTGAGCTTGAACGTAGCTTTTCTATCTCGCCAATTTGTCAGCTCTCTGCTCTTATTCTTTACCCTATTCATACATCCTTTTCTCAACGGTCGTTTCCTCAATTTTCCGCATTCGCTCGAGCCACGACTAGGAAGGAGGGAACAACTATTTTCTTGGTTCGCATCCACCTCCGCCTTCAGGGGGCCCCTACTGCGACGAAGCTCTTTACTACCAATTACGGACAGTAAGTGAGTACCTTTTCTTATCTATTTCTTGAGCAGGTTTCAGATTTTCCAAACGTTTGCTCTCCTACACATCGCTATAATTTACTATCCTTTCTTTTTCGTGAAATTCTTTTTTTTTTAGCTATATCTTTTTTTCTTTTATTATTTCTTGTGTTTCACGAACGAGAGCGAATGAAGTGAGAGAGAGAGGGAGGGAGGAGGAGAAACAAATTTGTGTGATGTCATTAATAATAAAATAACGAAAATAACAATAAGACAAACGCTTGCTCATTTTATGCTTAATTTTATCAATTAAATTGCTCCATTATTTTTACTTTCCATACTATTTGACCTTTTCTCTCCTCCTTATTTACATTTTAGCCAAAGAAGAACGAAATCAACCTTAATTTTTTTAATATACTAGTACATTTTATTTATCCATTTTCATTTTTTCGAGGTAACACTATTAAGAACATGAATTCAATTGCTATTTAAGTAACACTTTTTCCAACTTTAACTTTCCAAATTTTAGTTCGGGTCCTAATTAACCAAATTAATGATTTAAATTGATTTATAATGGTTATGTAATTTGTGGTTGACATGAAAAATTCGTTCACGAGCGAGACTCGAACCCACGACCTTTGTTGAGATATGCCACTGCGTTACCCTCATTTGAACTATCGTGACCTCTCTCCCCCAGGACACCAACTCGTCCTTTGAACCTACAATTTTTCAAGTTTCTCTCTCGGTGACATATATTAAAATTTCGTAATCATTTTCAATTCAAGGTGACACATAAAGTGTATATGGTTTGTTAATCAAGTCACTCTGTGCCAATTAGTTAGATCAACGGCGTATCAATCCGAATGTCGTGGGTTCGAGTCCCGCTCATATCATCAATTTTTCATCTCAACCACACTTTGCATAAAAATTATAAATCAATTTATATCTTTACTTTGGTTAAATAGTAACGAAATAAGGAAATTATGGATTGATGTAATAATTAGTGTAGTATCTACCCCGTGGCCTCTGAATGTGTCGCATTATGATGCAATCATTTTTTAATGGTAACACTTCATTCCATCTTAAATACATTTTTTCCTATTTACATACCATTCACTGCCATAAGAGAGCAGAATACTACATATTCCTACTTCACATTACCATATTTCTTTGACTATTCCAATTCAATGCCTACTTGGCACTCAAAATTCCCTCCTCGGCCATCTGAAAATACATTCACACTAATAAATACATTCACGCCCAATAAGACACAGAACTGAAAACGAAATATCTACCAATTATTACATACACTGAAACGGCCCTGTTTCGGATCTAAATACTCCTTCTTGGTGGCATTCCTACACGTTCCCTGTATGGAGCCAAGGAATGACACGGTTCAAATTTGTGGAACACATTTCTAAATGCCGGTTAGATACGCTGTTTTAGGAATAAATTATTACTATTTAATTATTATTTGTATTTATATATTAATGTTATTTTACATATATGTTAATAATTAAAAAAAAGGAAGATAACCATAAATGTAAAGCTGTTTTAAATTTAACAATGATTAAATAGGTACATGATGGCATGGAGTTGATGTTTAAATTACCGTCAACATTCGCTGCTTTTCATATCGTTTAAATTTTTTAATTTATATTTAAATATAAGATTTATAGGGCTTCTATATTTATTTACTCAAATAATTAAGAAAAAACAACACTAATAAATGAATTTTTAAAACTTTTCTTACATATTTTTTCAAATGTCTGTAAGTTAGTCAGCCAATTTAGCTACTCTAGTATAGAATAAAACATATTTTAGCGGGGAAAAAATTATAGGTCTTCAGAGGGTTAAGGCACGAATACTTTAAATGCACCGGTAAAAATTAAAAGCTGTATTTTATTTTAGCGATGAAAATTTTCATTCCCCCTGGCGCAGAAAAACCGACATCTGCATTTTCATGATTATCTGTGTTATTTCTCTTTAAGTTCAACTGAATATTACAAGTACACGTTGTACCCGAGGGTGTTGTAAATTTATTTAAAGAACAAATTGAACAGGAAAGAGCAGTCGAAGGATGGGAAGAGAAACACGGTTTTTTATTGTGTTTAATTTTTATCGTTTTCTGTTTTGCGGGGAGCCGACAATTTATTATTAGTGAATTATTACGAAAGTTCTTAAAGGAAAGAAATAATTTAACACGGACTCCCGTCTCCTCGATAAATTATTATTGTCAAAGGGAAAGTATGTTATCATTCGGACCAATAACTCCCAACTAAGGGGGGCCTTCTTTCGCCTCTTGCCAAGGAGTTGTCCTCATTTCCTCAAAAAACACGGCCACCCTCACCCTCCCCGTATTTTATTTCAGTTTCTTTTTTCTTTCCTTTTCTTTCTTTTTTTTTTTTTTATTTCAAGAACGTGAGAAATTTTAGTTCTGAACTGGAGTAAGTGTGAGATGTCGTGGAGGGCTTAAGTAGGGCGGGCGAATATTTAATAAGTGCCGCTAGGGTTATCCAAAGGGCGGTAGGCATCTGGCCAAGTCTTCCCCTTAAAACACTTTCATATTATTTCATGCCTTCCCCGCAAACGGTTACAATTTATCAAGTCACTAACGTGGTCTATGCATACCATGGTGACATCCTGTAAAAAATGTGAAAAATTACAACATAAATCCTTATACACATTAATTCAAATTTACAGAACAACCTTATCTGAAATACTTTAGTTAAAATGTTATTTATTAATACATATCAATATAAATTATGATATTGTGTATTTAATACACAATTTCCACAGCTTCATGAGAGAATATGGCTCTGGATTAAACAAATAAAATCAACTCAAATTAACGTAACTTCCTCATAACCAAGAAATTATGCAATATCAGTTCGTAAAAATGTTCAATTGAAATAATTAAGTCACAATGTAAATGTGTTCTAACTCATTCCAGCAACAGTAACAAACCAACTGAAATACAACTCATGAAATGAACATATGTAATTCAAAATATTGACCACTGGATTACTGTTAAAAAATTAACCCTTTGAATTAAAGAAAACCAGCCCGTGTTCATGGCTTTTGAAGCCTCGTAAATTGTATTTATTGCTTGGCACGCAATGCTTAAAATAATACAGACCGTGAGAATACAATAAACTTGAAATTGGTATTATTTTGTTCAGTGGTGCAGAAACTTGTTAGTCGGCCAGCGGGCAATTTATGTTGATTCGAACAATTTACGGTTTGACAGTCAAACAAAAATAACGTTACAACCTTTACACGCAATGTTATGTTGGTTTTTGAATCCACTGTTTGAACAAAATGTTAAAAGATGAATTTGCTACAAAATCCGGGACGTTTTAAAATAATTTTTTTTTTACGTTATGTTGTTTTTAAATAAATTTTTTAAACAAGGCTTAGGTAATAAAATTTCGGCAAAAATTCTTAAAGGCCCACACACTCTGCATTATTAAAAAGGGGTAAATTTTGTACAGAGCTATGTAAACATGCATCGTTAAAGCATGTTAATAATACATTACTGTAAGGGGAGTTAAGTGGGAAGGGTTTAAACGATAAAGAATCCATAATGACTAATGATAACCACTGGCGTTTGGAAGGGTCAGCGTAAAGGAAGATCATTACCTTTCATCCCTTGAAGCCAAAAGTAAATTTAATTTTCGACCCCCGACTAATATTTCTTTTTCATGAAACCCCGGGTCAAGAGAGAGAAAGAGAGAAAGAAAGGAAGAGAGCCAAAAAAATTATCCTTGTATTTTCTAGAGGAACGTAAGGGGGTAAGAGGTGGGAAAAGAACAGGTTGTCATTTTTAACTACAGATACGGTTTCGCGGGGGGCAATTTGGACTCTATTGCACCCAAGGGTGCGGCTTGCCCCTCGAGGCCTATATTTGCAGAGTGGCGATTGTAGATAATTACATCGCAGTAATGGCGGCAATACTTCACAGTCGGACTTATCTCCCGATAAAGTGGCATACAGGGCGTGCAATGTGCCATATCTCTGATTCATGCATAGTGGTTCTTATCACTTTCCAATTAGCCGATTTATTCGCATGACACCCACTAAATACATTCGCAAACAGGTTTACACGCAGAGGAGAGCGCCAGCACAGGTGCTTGACAATGCGAAATGATTTGTATTCCCTAGAGCCCCTGTAAACGGAAAGGGGAGGCAATAATTGTCAACACGCTGCAAATCTCTCAATGACAGGGAAGATTTGTGATTAAACCGCAGTGTCATCCTTCTTTGTTCTCCTCTATTGTCCTTTATTGGATTATATCTAATTCATTATTGCCGAAACCTTAATATTTACATTATGGACTAGTGGTAAATCGTCGAAATAACTAAACCGACCAATAAGCTGATAAAAGGGAGAAATTTAACGAAACTCAGCTGTGGCTAAACAACGATTAGTAATTTTACAATTTTCTGCCATTGTTATTTATTATATTTATGTATCTACTTGGAATTAACTTTATAAATAAACATAGTATTAAATTCTGTTTGATAAATTGTTCCTGTTTATTCCTGGACGGACTGTAACATCACTTCAGCCCTTAATCATGTAATATATGTCATGAGTATAAGCAGACATCCAATTATGATTACACGAGCTGAACTGCATAAGGGCAAGCGACGAGATTATCAATCTTGATCAAACAACAAGCAAGTCCAACTTGAAATGATAGCTTACATCGCCTCCAACAACAAAACATTTCAAACAGCGCATTTTTTATATTCCAATTTGAATAGCTTTTTCTTAATTAGTGCATTCAGCGCATGCCTTCAACAATATATATATGTAATGATGAGGATATATATACGGCCGCTTCTTCTTTTCGTTCTTTCTCTAATACTAAAAAAAACACAACTATCTGGAGTTTCAATCTTCCTGGAGATCATCAGGCAGGGGAAGGAAGTAAAAGACTGATTGCTGGGTTCACCAAGTTTTCGGCAAGTTATAGTGCCATCATCAGGGCTTATTTGTTAAAAATTAAAAAATATAAAAAAAAATAAAATAATGCACATACTTTGTCAAGTGTGCAGAAAATGATTAACATGACGAGGAAATTACATTTACCATGGTGAAAACAATAATCTATATACAATTATAAGTAATTGTTAATATACATTTTTTAAATTAACAAATAATTTATAATAATACAATGTATAATAAAATTTAACGGCCCTTACTAATAAAAATCCATATGATTATGGTTTATACATTTTTTAATAAAGAATATAAGAAATTGCTAGTTAGATCAAAATTGTTGAAGTTGTGAATATATATTTTATTTTTTTTTAAATATTTAATAAACAGGCTCTGATGATGGCTCTATAATTTTCCGAAAGCTTGGTGAACCCAACAATTAGCTTTTTACTTTCTTCACCTGTCTAATGTCCTGGACACGACTTTTGACAAAGATATGAAGGCAAAAATTAGTTAATTTTCTTTAAAAAGAAGGTTAATCTATCCAAATCGTGAAAATATAAATTTATAAATACGTAATTTTTAATTTTAATGGCAACGATAAATGGTTAGAATTATATCGAACTACTCTCACAATTTATGCTTGACATTTGAAGAAGGATTTTCGTATTTTATCAACTTTGCAACATCGATTATAAAAAAGAAAAGAAAAAAGAAGTGCGACGGGCTTGTTTCTCTTGTCACCCCGTTTGACACTTTCGGTACGTAAAAAATACAAAGAGTTGACAAAGAATTTTTATCAAAAAAATGGTTCTTTGAATTTTCATATATGAGAGACCCGAATTGTGGAACACTGTATCCAGTAAAAAGTAATTTATAAAATTATATTAATGATATAATTGGCTGATATTAAAATTAATTTGTGAAGTTCTGATAATATACATAGGAAGAATTATAAACATCATATTAGTTTAACTACTATTACTAATTTGTAAGTTTGTTAACTTTGAAAATGTGTTAAATTGTTAGCAAGAAATTAAAATAAAATTTTTGGGCTGGGAATTTTGTGTACTGAACACAATTATTATGCCATAAGTTTAGTTGTGTTGTAAGGAAGGATTTGATGACATGAAGTCGGTTGTAAAGTGGTTGCAAACTGTCAAAAAGTACAATAAAAGTCTCTAGCAGTGGTAACGAGTATGACAATAAATAATAATTGTCCGTTAAATTCGGCCTTTAAGCCGAGAAAAGCTTCGGGCCGAAGGCAGTCGAGTGGCTTCGAAGAAGGTCAAAAGTTTGTTGAGAGGGTTGAAAGAGATATTCGGACTGGAAAAGGGTTGCAAAGGGAAGGCGTGGCCCCTTGAGAGGAGTGGCTTTGAGACACCGCCCTGACGGCACTCGGCACCTGCCCGATTTCTAGACTGGCCACCACTAAAAGCTACGATTCGTCAAAAAACTTCGTTCTTCTGAAAACCACGTGACAGAAAAGATGATACTGGGGTAGGGGTTAAGTAAAATTCAGGTTAAGTGGGAATTTGCTTTTTAGTATATTTTTTGTAATAATCTATACATGTTTAACCCACATAATTCATCATATTAATTAATTCAGTTATTGATTTTTTTATATGAAAAAGTTAGTGTCACGAGCGGGATTCGAACCCAAGATGTCTGGCTCTATACGCTGGTCAAACGACTTGAGCTATCGTGAGTTCATTCCACTGCGATATTAACGCGCCAATAGCGAAAAGGGGAAACTTCGAAAGGCTGTAGGGTGAGAAGGGATCCAAAGACTTAGGTTACGCATTTCTAAAAATCAAGATTAAGGTCTAAAAAAGATAGTAGTAGAAGGAAACGCCCCCTACAAATAATGATTTTTTTCGCATTTAAATTAGCGCATAATTTAGTTTTAAAATATAATTTCGCCAAGTTATCGCCTGACAACTTATTTCGTTTGTTTTTTGGACCTGTAAGTCAGACATGCCGTTTTCATGGAAAGAAAAAGTATCTTTAGCAGAAATCTCAAAATTATCACGGATATATTAAATATTTGAGCTATGTTTACGTTATAAAATTTATAAATCCTTAGAAGAGTAAAAAGCAAATAAAAAAACAGTCAAAGTGATTCATTAGAGTTTAATGGATTGAATTCTAAACCTTTGAAAGAGAAAAATGCTCTTAATAATAAATGGATTTTATTATAAAGATGAAAAACATCTCCTCTTTGAAAAGAAGTGGATTTTCAATCCAAAACAAGAAAAAAAAAATCATATCATCATCAAAACAAGGCATTAAAATTAAACTGTTTCTTTGCATACATCAGTATAAATATCGCTGCAACTGAAAAAAATATGAAGGCAGGAGGAGGGATTATTAAAAAAACAATTCCCAAGACTTTTTCCAGGGATATATTTAATTCATTCAATTTAACAGTATATCAATTGCAATATATTTTAGCTAAGTGTTCACCCCTCATATACCTTTGAAGTTGTAAATTTTTTTCTATGTATATCCTTTCCAAAAATGAACAATAAAACAATCAGTCAAAATTAAACGATCCCCTCTCTTTTATGGGTCTACGTAATTGAAACATGGTGGCAAGAGAAGGGACAAGAAGACTATCTTCAACAGGATGGAAATGAATTGACAAAAAAATGTATTTGTCAAAGTACATGGTACGTTGGAATTGAATTAATAACGATATTGACCTTTCTCCATCCAATTACGAAAGCAAAGTTTCACCACCCAGTGACTTCATAAAGAACGTCGAATTTAATCTGGAAACGAGTACATTCGTTTACGGCATTTCCATATTTTCAATTAACGAATTAATAATCATTTCAATTTAGTCATGGGTGATTTCGTTTACCCCCTAGAGGCAAGTACAGGAAGAGAAGGGAATGAAATATTTCAAATCAAAAGAAATTTAAAATAAACATTAGCCCGTGAAAAATGGTCAGAACATCACTTGGAATGAATGAAGAAAATTTACTTTGATTGATTATAAAGAAAATCAAAGGAAAATTTTAATCAAGTACTATACAATATAAATCATCTGCTTGCGCTTAATGAACTCTTCCGGTAATGACAAGAATTTTATATAAAAAGGAGCCAAACAGAGAAAAGATCGAGAGAGATAAAAAATTGAGAAAATTTACACCATTTAATTCAACCTCAACAGTTTACCTACTGAGTTATCTTTCTCGAAGGTGGAATAATAGGTCAAGTTTAAATGATAGAATCTCTTTTGAAAATGATATATTATCCCACCTTCGAGAAAGAAAAATCAGAAATTTACAACAATACTTTAAATAAACAATACTCATTTTTAGTTATTTTTGTAACAACATGATGCGAGTATGTTAATTTCTTTATGATATTGTGTAATTCGAATAGCCAAATATTTGCATTAATTAAAATACTCGTTTTTTTTACTGTGATCATGCAGGCTCCTCGCATATTTGCTTTTCTCACGTTATTTTATAATCGAGAAAATACGTATTATTTCCTGCATTTTTATGTCATATACTTTTGGCTGCTAGACGATCGATACCTTGATTAGTATTTTGTTATAATTATGTTTATTAACCTTTCCTCCCCACTCAATATTCCTAGATCACATTTTTGCACACAAGATTTTAAACTAACGTACGTTTTGCAGGTCTCAGAGTACAAATGGCCCAACGAATACTCATCCCTATAACTGAATGGGAGTCGGCTAGGTAAGAGTTACCTCGCCAACAACCTTTCATTCACGCCAATAAATACGTTCATACCAACTTACCAGTCAGGACGTATTTACAAGTTAAAAAAAAGTACAAGGAAGACATCGTACATTTATATTGCTCGGTGCCCTCCCCATTTGATCACTCTTCATTTATTCATTAACCTAACTAACCTAAGTTTTGAACAAGTTCCACAACAGACTCACCCACTCGCGGTAATAAATACATTCAAACTGGACGGGTTCAACCGATGCCGTCTAGCCCCTCACATCACTCTATTGATATTAAATTACCTAACCTAATTCAGTGGGCCTGTGAGTATCCAATAATCCGTCACAGCCACACCAATGTATACTTCATCATTCGCGCTAATAAATACATTCGTACATAATAAAAGTGGGGAATACAACGTATTATGTACAATCATTATTATATAAATTGTGATATCTCATTCTTTCACACTCACTCTCTCTATCTTTCTATCATGTTCTCTTTTTCTCACTCTCACGTTCTTTCCTTCTTCCTCTGTCACACTTATTCGTCCTCTCACCTACACTCTTAACACTCCCTTTCTCCCTTGCTTCCTTTTTTTCCTCCATCTCTCTTCATGTGCATGGTATAAATGCAGAGTATAAATTAGTTTACTTCTACAATTTTTCCATTAAACCTTTCTAACTCAACTTTGTCTTAGAGCAACACCAAATTTCGCAAATTTTCGAAAGGTTAGCCAGTCCTCTAGTTTAGCTCCAGGGGAAGTACCGTTTTTCTTTTAATGTTCCATCTCCTATATTGACAACATTGGTTATTTTTAGGGCCAACCTAATTACTACAACCTGGAATTTCCTATTTCCAACATAGTTTATCACCCCACCACTGCACATTATATCGATTGTTTTATTTGCTAAACATGAAATTTTTCATATCCAGAGCATCGAGAAATTTAGCAATCTTGTTTAAGTTTAGAAACTATCTATCTATCTCTTAATCGGAATTGAGAAAGTAGTCATTGTTGCCTAATAGTAATGAAGAGGGAAGTATGTGGGCAGACAAACAGCTGAGGTCATCGTGCTGCTCCTTTCTCTTCTTTCGCGCGTTTTTTGGTTTTAAACTGCTGCCATTTGAGCGTTTCGATTGGACACTGACTCTCTGATTTCCAATACATGCTAAGTTGATAACCTAGTCTCTCGTTTGAACCTCGGTTTGTCAATTACAGAATAGAAACAAAATGTATAATACACATATCACCACAAAATGTGCCTGGTCACATTCACTCTCCAGAGAACACGATATTCCTCGGGGCGGTGTTATAAGCAACTCCTGCCTTTCACGCTAATAAATTACTTTTACTCCCCAGCCGTCTTACAATTACCCCCGTAATAAGTTTTAATTTAAAAATTACAGTAAAAATGAAGAGCACAGTACGATTAATTTTTATAAGCGGACATGAAATTTCCAGAAATCTTTGCCAATAATTGAAAGGTTATCTGGTATTTCATGTATCTAACACTAGCAGTTGGTTTTATTTCTGATAATTCATATTAATCTGGATCATTGTTTCTTCTTTAAAAAAACCTTGCAGCATAGTTAGATTAGTTTGTATTGTCCAAGCCGGGCTTTTTTTATGTAAACGGTTTGACGTGATCCAGACGAGGTTCCGTGTCGGCCGAATCAATTCGTGGATTGTTTGGAAACAGCCTGCACACATGCACCCTTTCCCAACTTTAACAACAGGTTAATCAGAAGCCGTTTCGCCCAGGGTGATAACATGTGTGCACCAACTCCCCAGGCGATTCGAACCTCTCAAAGTAATTAGCGAAAAGCAATCATCTGATTACGGAGGAGATTTTTCAAATGCCCATTGTTCCTGAAAGCCTTCCATCGCCGAATTGATTAGCTCGAAAGGCTTTTTATTCTGAAGAGGGTTAATCTCAGGTCGAGTTCCTTATCGACTTAAAACATTGTTTGTAATAAGAAGGCTATTTAAAACCTACTTATGTATTTTTACATTAAAATAAAATAAAAACAAAATTTTTATTAATTTTTTCGTTTTTGTTTGTGCATGTCTCTCCAAACTGTAATTTGTATTATATCAATATTTTAAAGTTTCAATTAATTGAAGTTTATATTGAAGTAGACTCATAATAATAGGGAATTTACGTTTTATTGATCAAGCGACTGTTACTCTTTCAATTAGTTATTCTTTCTATGTAATGCCTTGGTTGAGATAAAAAAAGTCATCGTCATGAGTGGAAATCGAACCCACGACCTTCAGCTAAATATGCCACTACTTCACCACTTGAGCTATTGTGACTATGTTCCCTCGGACACCAACTCTTCATATCAACCTACGACCGTTCAAATTTTTTCCTTCTTTTTGCTGGATGATACTTCTTTTTTATTATTTATCATTTTTTATTTACATTTTAGTGGTCAATCGACCAAGTAACTTCCTTCAATTATTATTTCTTTGTAAGGTGTTTAGATAAAAAAAAGTCAGCGTCACGAGCGGGAATCGTACCCAAAATTTCGGCTAAATACGCCGCTACTCAACAACTCGATTGCCACGTTGAGTTTAACTTTTTTATCTCACCCAAGACCTTATATAGAAATAATATATGCATAAAGTCCACGATTTGTCTGCAGATGACAATTGGTACGAAATAAAGTTGATCACTATAATCAATTTGATAAATTAGGCACAAAAACAAAATTTTAATATTTGCATTTTTCATATTTGCATAATTTAGTTATGTTCTTAAAAAACTTGTGAGTTGGGGCTGAAATGACCTACTTTTTGACAGCCCCTGGACCGGAGGATAAAACCAAGTCCAGGATTTAATATTAAACAATCAAACTAATTAAAGCTTTAACTAACAGGTGGCAATAAATCCAATATAAATAAGCAAATAAACAACTCCACACATAGACTTTTAAATTATAAATTCCACCAAATCACACTTCCTCACACTGAAAATTTTTCATTATATTTTTTTGAGAAGGTTTCATGGTCACATTTGCTTTAATTGTCTTAAAGAATTTAATGTACGTGTGAACTTTTAAATTAAGATATTACTGCCGATGCTTAATCATTGATGTGATCTTTGGTACTAGTATTTAAGAGGATCGGAAAGCCATTAAAAATATTTAATCCGAAACATAAAAAAATACCCATTTAGAATTAAATGCGGAAGTACCGACCGAACTGCTATCTGTTGGGAGTTGGAATTATTAGTTCATCAACGGAGTGTGCGTTAAATGTCAATTTTTTAAAGTAATTTATAGTTTTTTCTTTCTCTTCGTTTTATATGATTTTAGCTTTGAGTCCAAGGATTCCACGTCAGTCGTTTTTACATGGAAAGTAGTGAAGATATCAAACAAGATCATTGTGCGTAATGTGATTCACTGAAGAACAAATAATGACATGTCAAAAATGATGTTGATACTTTTATTTAAGCTGGATTTCATTTTCCATTTTATGAGCCAGCATTGCGTGTTTATGGAGGGGTCAAAATAACGCACGAGAATCGCTGTATCATCGATGAATGTATGTGTTCAGCTTTTAAAAAGAAGGTCTACTGTGCAAAAAGTAAACGGGCCAAAGTCCCTTCTCTATGGATCACCAGCCTTAAATGCTTAGGTTTGATTTCAGTATGAAATAATACGTATGATTACGGATGTTTTTATGTCGTGTCCAAAACAAACCCGACACGCCGTGCAATATCTGCGTATAAAAATTAAAATAGTTTATTCAATTTTTTTCTAAATAAAAAATAAATATTTTTACGTTGGTTGAAGAATTTCGAGGTGATTTCGTTTTTCCAGAAATCAATGTTTAGAAATAGTTTTTTTTTGCAAAATAAATAGAGAATGGTTGCTGAAAATTAAACACCGTTTGCACCGTGGTTGAAATCACTGTCAACCAACCTTTCAAAAACTACGTTTAGTTTGATGTTGCTTGAAACAGTTAGGCTTCCATCCTGCTATTCAGAAGAGTTAGGTTAAAACAGTTCTGCTTTTGAAAGTATAGAAAAACTAAAAGTTTCCGTGTCTCAGGTTGTTGCCCCGAAAACGTTGAAATAAGAAAAAAATGATAAAAGAAATACAAGGATAGAAGTTCAATTCCTCCTCTATAAGTACTTCCGGAAATTATAAATAAGTACGTAAATATACGTTTGTTTAAAATTAATTGTAAATTGAAATGTCCGTTGTATATATTAACATTAAACCTAATACTCAACATTTCCAAGAATTTAATTTATATTAATAATATTACATTTAATATACAAATATCGTTTTAATTCGGACAACGTACATGATAATTAAATCCATTTTTTTATAATGCATGTACAATAATAGAGAAATTGCATTAAAACAGTATTAATTTTTTAAACAGGGTGTTTGTATTTTGAATCCGGGGCGGTTTTTTTTTTCTCTGTTGCGTGCCGTAGATCGTAATTTGGCGGAATTCCACCTCAGTTCCACTCAGATTCAATCTTCTTTAACAATGGGGAGCTACTCGTCAAAAAGCAATAATTTATACAACGGCCACCCCATTATATGATTCAATACATCGAAAGATATATAGCAGAACGTAAAATACAACTTTTTTTTACCCATAACACAATGGCTGAAATGTTCTACGGTTTTTGGCCTTGTGTCCTTCCCGTTCAAACAACAGCTTTTTCTCACGTAAGATTTACTTTCACGTAATTGTTGAAGAATCTCCCACAAAGAATAAAGTAAAATCGAAAATGGGAAATAAAATAGTAATTAATTATATATTTAGTAATGATTATGTTTTAAACTGAATTTGATATTTGCCTACAACCTCTGTTTTCGTTAACATTGTTTACTCTTTAAACTCCCTAGAGATGAACTAGGTGATTTATACATAAGAAAATATTGATTATACACATAACTACTATTAAAAACAATCTGCTCAATAATTCCCATGAGTACTTTTGTACCGAAATACCACATTAAAACAGCATTAGCTAGACCGCCTAAGAATTCGCTAGACAAAGTTGAAAGACCACAAGACATAAAATCCGATTGAGAATAATGTGAAAAAATCCACCGACGAAAGTGATAAGTTATTTTATTATCTGATGTTAATATAAGTTTAAGCGGCATACAGAAAACCTTTTTTACACGGCTTTTATTCAGGCCGTCTTTATTATCAAGAATTATCGAACCTGGATGGATGGAATCATCATACCTCACAGATCCCACAAAGAAATCTCGGGGAAAATAAGTTTTCAGGCAATCAAATGCTAGGTGACCACCTCCAGGTGTAAATGTATTTATAAGCGGGAGGGCTAAGAGTGCGGACAACCTCATAAATCCGATCGACCCAGTTAAGTTGTTAATTGTTATTGCGCGGTGTGACCGGTCGGTGTGTCACAGAGTACGGTCTCTCAATTTTGAATTATACCACAATTAATTACGGTTTTTAGTTGAGATGAAAAAAAGTTAATGGCGGGAGAGGGATTCGAACCCACGACCTTCGGTTAGATACGCCGCTGCTCTACCACCTATCCTAGAGAGCTTTAGTTGAGATGAGTTGATGTCCGAGTGGATCGAGGTCACGATAGCTCAGGTGGTAAAGCAGCGGCGTATCTAGCCGAAGGTCGTGGGTTCAAATCCCTCTCCCGCCATTAACTTTTTTTCATCTCAACTAAAAACCGTAATTAATTGTAATATATTAATAGGTCGAGCGGACCACGAAAACAGTGAATTTGAATTATCCTTTGAAAAGTTCTACCTCGTATGAATGTATTTATTGGATTGATGGAGAAGCATCGTACCGCTCTCCTGATTGTAGTTTATGATTGAATTTGTTACTGTGTGAATGTATTTACAAGAAGAATGGTAAACTGTTTGCATGTTGATAAGAAACACAAAATAATTCATAAATATGTCGATTTATTTAGGCTTATTTTTATTTTGAATGCGCGTAATGAGGTGAGTGAGTCTTGCTAGTAATCGATTACAGTTCGTTGTCCGATTGGCCAATTAACATGTTTCAGTCAATTAATATTTATAAAAGGTATTGGTTGAGATAAAAAAGCCACCGTCACGAGCGGAATTCGAACCCACGACCTTCGGCTAGATACGCTACTCCACCCCTTTAGCTATCGTGACCTCGATCCGCTCGGGAACCAACCTCACCTCTCGTATTTTCCATTGTTTTTGCCATTTTGCAAATGGCGTGTCATCTATTTGAGACCAGCCACGGAGAGCTGTCGTGTAGATATATTTCAGTTTAATTCTTAAACCCTTAAATGTTTGTCGTCCGATTGACCAATTAACTTTTTTTTCAATCACTTGATCTTTATGATTGGTATTGGTTGATATAAACAAGTCAGTGCGACTGTAGCTCAAGTGGTAGAGTAGTGGCGTGTATTCTGCCGAAGGTCGTGGGTTCGAATCCCGTTCGTGACGCTGACTTTTTTCCGTTATTACGGGTAAGTATGTATTCATAAGCGTGACTGATGGGGGTACTTCCAGGCTTCTCTATTTTCTATTATATTTTACTTATTACTTTTAGCGAGTAAGTAGTCCTTGAGCCCTCAATGAAGTTTTATTACCATAAAATCCGAACAAAATTATATTAGGTTATTCTTCGTAATGGGATGAATGAGTAAATGTAATTACTTACGCAATTATGAATAAGTATCATATAGCCACGAGCTAGGCATTAGATACAGCAAATAATCCCACGACACTCTTCCAGAAGGTTCTTGTCTGTTCTTCGTGAGCACCATTTAGCTCGTAATAATACAATAGATAAAAATGTCGGCCGGCAATGGATCCAGCAGTTAGCCGGCCGGAGAAAAAATAGTATATTATTTTGTCTATTTTTATAATTTTATAAAAATATTTTTTTAAAAACGTAAAAAATGTCGACTTTAATAGTACTATTTTTGTGTAATATTTATGAAAGACGATAAAATATAGCAAATGCTACGATAATATATAATGTCAGCGTATATTAAATAAACTGGAAAGACATTACTCAATATTGCATTAATTTAGTATTTTTGCACTTACTATGAACTATAACATTGATATAGCTTTTAAAATTTATATATACCTTATGTTTTATTATGTTCCCTGGTTTACTTTTAACAACCGTCTTCATATTTTGCTAATAACATTTGTAAGAGAACATTACATAGAAACTTCTTACTTTATACACATTCATCGATTCAATCCAGCAGAAGAATCGAAAAGCTAGTTAGGTTATACATTAATATTAACCTGTAAATGCTCCTTATATAAAATATTTTCGAGTTATGGGGAGCTGCCTTGTTTTCCAAGTAGGGAATCCAGCCGCAGAAGTAATAAAAACTTTTATGACAGTTTTCTTATTATTAATGATACTTTTACTCCGAGTTACGCCTTAAAGCCGCTTTCTGTTTTAAAACTAACAAGGAACACAGCGAGACTAACAGATGTTTAAAATTATGGGATTAGTCTAATAAATATAAACTTTAAATACCTACCAAAGGGACTTTATCCGACTAAGAAAGTTTAGTATTGTCTTTGCGGCTTAAGCCTAGACTGGGACAAAAGCAGGTTTTGTATGAACCCTGTGGGGTTTGCGAGTGTCGGTCTAGAGGGAAAAAGGGGGCCTAAAGTGGCGGAGATAAGGGTTTCATTAATTTTTCCCTCCCCGCCCCATCGTCGTCGCAGTTTCGCGGATTTCATTATACTGAGATAAAACGAGTGTCGTGGAGCACGTTTCTACCGAGAAAGTCATGTTCCCGAGTCATATTAAACGATATATTCTTGCGCCTCCCTGTAAAGTGAATGGGTGGAAATGAAATTCCTGTCCTGTAATGATACAATAAGTCGGAAAAGGGAAGCGGTTGTGCTTTATGGGCACTTATGGTCACGATTCTCCTTTATATTAATCCTCCTAGTCAGCCCTTTCGATCTTCACTTCTTTTACATTTTTCGGCTTAGCGAAATAAACGTTACGCCGATTTGATAGATCAATTAGTCAATAGCTAGCTAATATTCCAATTATTTGGTTTTTATACATTCATACACGTCTTTTAAATCCTATAAATCATGAATCGACAAATTGTTAATATTATTGTCTCTTGTAAGATTTCTTCTTTAGAGTTGAGAAAAAAATGAGCTTCATCCTGGTACGTTTGATGTGTTAAACTGCACTTCCCTTTTTCATCATCAGCAGCATCTCCATTTGCGATGGCACCTACAAGTTCATTTTTGAATAAAAGAACGTTTTCGTCCTAACATTATTTTTCCCTTTTCAATTTTGTATCATTGTTCATTTACCTTTTGTATACATTCAGCTTTTAAAAATTATAAAATGAAACAATACTACAAAAACTGATTGAAAATACTTGCAGCAAATAGTACAGCATTCCACAACTTTTCATTTATAGTATCCGAGGACTTTTCCAAGCTACAGCAGTGCAATTACATAGGATATACTCTGTCGTCTACGTCTGGATTTAATCAAAATTACCAAAGACTCGTCTAATAATAGCCCAATTTTAAAACGGTATTTATTAAGCCATGTCCTGTAAACCTTCCGGTTATTAATTAATGAATTCTTAGGATTTCCTCCTTTCTTCATTGCGTTGTTTTGTAGTCTTTTTGCATGACTGCCTAGCAGACGTTCCCAGTATTTTTGTGTTCCCTCAGTCCCAGGAATTCAGGTGTTTATCAGTTGTTCTTGCTTATACCACAAAATAAAATGTCATCTATGTATTTTTCCGATGGTTCTTTTTACATAGAGTGCCTCCTGCCTCGTTTCCTCTAATTACATGTTGACTTGTGACCCACTTTTGCATTAGATTATGTGTTTTGAATTGTTTTAATCTATCAGGCAATATCAGATTAGATTTGAATTGATAGTAGTCTAGCACTGCTTTTAGAGTTGCTTGCTATCAGATTGTATTATTATAGTTGCAGCCCTGAGATATTTGCTGTCAGAATATTTCGCTCGTTAGCGATTCGCCAGGAAAAAAGGTGGGCACAGTTAGGCTCCTCTTTGTGCCAATTTCCGCTCTAATTTCTAACTTTAACCATGTATATACAATAAAAGATCTCGACGTTTTTTTTTTCAATTTTATTTAATTTGTAAAAATCGGCCATGTCGGCTAATTGGTTGAAAAGCTTGATTTCGCTGTTTGTGTTTTGTGTGTTTTTTGGCCACTGACCGATGATGTTCTAGTCCTAAATAGGTAAAATAACTACTGACATTTTGAATCATGAACACTCTGGTTCAAGATATACTGTTGAAGATAAGTGCAATTTAATTTGTCGAGGCAAAACGATCTTAAATAAGTCTACAGATTGACAGTGTTTATTTTAATGGTCAATCTCAACTTATCTTGAAGGCCGACTCAATTCAAATGCAATACTGGTTCAAGTTTTATATGTAAGTTTTAAAGTTTTTTAACTATTATTAACTATAAGTAGATTACATTGACCTGCTGGCAGTTTTTAACATGTCAAATATTTTGGATTATATATGTATGTAGTATATACACTAAAACTAAGGGTAGAATATCGCGATTTTTAAAAGAATATTTATAAAAATAAAATAATTGAATCTAAAAATGTGACGCTTAAATTACCTTTCTATGAAAAAAAGCAATATTTACCTTTCTCCAACAATGAATCATACCCATTTAATAAAAAAGAAAAAAATAATACAGATAATTAAAAAATAATACATTTGGTTCAATAATACAGATAGTTTCCGATTTTACAACAGACAAGTTCAATTTTTAATGTTTTGTTATATATACAAATATAATTATATCACAGCTCAACAACGAAAAGATATGTGTGAAATGTAGCGTGCTTCGTTCTTGTTTTTTGTTGGGCCCAACCCTGAATTCGAAAATCGAAAACAAGGTCCCAGAGGTTTTTAACGATCGGACCTGACTACAATAATTTCATTTATTGGTCAGGCACCTTTTATGTTTTATTCAAACCAAAATAAATATGACACCGAATGTATGTTGAATTTGAAATTTTAATTATAATTTATTTCACACAACTTTACAATATATTTTATTAATTATTATTTTTAATTTAAAGAATCCTATTAACATATAATAAGCTTATCTCAAATCTGTAAGAAATTATTATTATTATTAGATTATTATTATTAAATTTTTGACCACCAAATAAAAATAGAAATAAACTTTGAACACAATTTTTTAACATAAATATTATTTCTTCTGTTTTTCTTTATAAAAATATATTTCCTTTTAAAACCTAAATTACAATTATTATTTTTGTTTTGACGTCAATGTAATAAAAATTAACTCACATGAATAGTGTGCACACCCAATTTTTCTATTTTTTACCAAAATAACTGTTTATCCACGGAAGCCAGAAAGGGAATTGAATTTGCACTTAAAAAAATATAGCCCTTTCTTGACCCCTACTCCTTGCACTATTAGAGTGTGTGGAGGGGCATGGCGGTTCATTTAAATCTGATTGTTACATGTGTATATTTTGTTCACAAAACGAAAAACGTTAACCGTTATTTATTTCTTTTCTCTAGGAAAACATGAACATAAAGTACCGAAAGACAGAAGTTTCTAAATTACATCTCGACTAGTGGAAATCTATAAGTACTCTATTAATTATACTTTTTGTCTAACGTCTTTGTTGAGCATGTTAGTGACATGGCCGAGTGTATTTCACCTCAACCAAGAGCTGAAATAAAAATATAATCAATTAAAATAATTAGTACGATAAATTATGACACGAATATTGATGTATGTACTATATTTACTTTAATAAAGTCAACGGATCTAATGTTATTGTAAAATGAATAACGAGGTTAGCTGTAAATTTCTCCTTTAACACGAATGTAGGCATGACAGAGCGTTGCTTGAAAATTATTAATTTTGAACATTTGAATGCAAAGTTGAAGAGTACATTATATAAACTTTGTGCAAATACCTATAAATGTCACCTTCAAGAATTAAAGACGCTTTTTTGTATTTAAAAATTAATATTATATTCACGTCAAAAGGAGCTCATTCGTAGCAAAAAGTTTTTTTAAATTTTAATTATTTAATTATTTTAAAGGGGGGCCGAGTGGTTAGCGTGAGGGACTCTAGGCTAGTGGACACCGCGGTCGCAGGTTCGATTCCCGCCGTCGCCTCTGGCCCTTTTTTCACGATACTCCTCCCCCCAAAAACAAACGCGCAATAATAAATAATTACGGAAAGTTTGGCTAGATATGCAATGTTCATGAGGCCATTAAAAAAAAATAAAAAAAATAAATTTAAAAAATTATTTTAAAAAATAACATACACAATAAAGTTTAGTAAATCAATTCGGTTTTTTAGAGCGTTAATGAATTCATATTAACTTTTTTAATATTATTATTTTGTAATAGAAGAAGAAGTATTTTATAATATAATGCGTGTATAGTAAAAATAATATTATACACGTAATAATAATTGTAAGAAAAACCATGGTCATTGAGCAGGGCAGTCTTTAGTAGATAAGTTAATGTTAATCCCATACCAAATATTAACATTTATTTCTTTGTACAAGTTCAAACGAAATGTTTTTAAAATAATATCTAAGGAAGAACGATTTAGGCATATCGACAAGTATATATACTGGGCCAATATTTTTGGTGAATTTTCGATAAGGAGAAAGCTGACAGTCTGGACAAAGGAGGATCAGCAAGACGTTCCATCACAGATTGGATCCAAAGAAAACAAAAGGAGAAGTGGATAAACTCTAGCGGTGCTAGACATAGTAAAATTAATAGAAATGTTAAATGATGGGGTGAGTGTGGTGTTCAATTATATACCTTCCTTTTGGAAGGTAGTAAAATTATGATGAAACAACCCTCACCAAGACTGGCAAAAGCATTGCTGCAATTGGAAAGAGTCGAAGTAAGAGGAGTGGTAGGACTACAAACCTATCACTGGCATCTGAGAAAACATCTTCCCAACATGGGCATATCCCATTTGAAGGTTGTGTATATGTGCAGAATGCGAAGCAAAGCTCAATGGAGATTTAACCTAATACGGAAAAAACTTGAGGAATCAAATTGCAGCAGCGACAGTCAATAATCTGGCACTTCTAAGGAGAAGGATTGAGTGTATGGCAATGAATGAAGGAACTAGGAAGGTACAATAAGCCAGAAGGCTCCAGTGCCTGGAGTGTAAGTTGGTCAATTGACTACTTCACCGTAAATGGATTTTTTTAAAAAGTTATATCATACATTTAAGGTAACAGAATACATAAGGGTGCTTAGTAGGATAGTTTTAATAGGTGTGTGGGAATAAAATGAAATGTATTACTTCAATAGGATTGAAATCTGTGTATATAAGAATAAACATAAATCGTTTCGATTGTTTTTTCTAGGAAAAAGTATGATAGCTTAACGGAATAAATTGTATGGTATAGGAAAAAAGAGTCAACTGGGAATTCGATTGGCCTGGATTGAGGAGAGAATGTGAAACGAAGCGAGGATTGAATTAGCAGGAAAATTTACAGTTTGGGACGGGAAGTCAGGCCGGTTTCCATCGCGAACGGTAAATAAGGACCTGGACGTTAACAGCTTTCCGCAATATCGCTGATGTAAGATCGTCGTCACATGTTGCCCGGAGCGGAGTTTTATAGGGGCGGTGTGTCGCCCCCTAAATCAACACCTTATCGGCCTGGCTCGGGTTGTGTGCAGCACGCCACATTATGACGCGGGGGTTGGTAAAGATCCGCGGGGGATAACATTCGACCGGGCGGGTTGAGGGGCCCTCAGATAATTCATAAAGTAAAAATGCACAGGAGGGAAACGGGCCGGACACGAAACGGCTGTGCTGCTCTGCGTGGGACACCTGTAACCTGCACGGATCAAATACTTTCAGTCCTCGTTAAATATTATTTGAAAATTTTCCCCTTTTCACACACTCACTCGCCAAATTATATGTACCATAAACCTTACAACAGAAGAAATATTGTTTGTGACAATATTAACTTCTTTACGAGGACTAGAAGTTTAAAAGAATTTTAAGAAATAAATGTTATCTCATTGCTAAAAATAATAATAGTATGAAGCTTTTATTAATCAAAATTACATAGGAGTAAGAACAAAAGATCTCTACTTTTTAGTGGTTTGGAAAACCGGTAGTCAATAAGTTAACTTTCTTCGTATGTACCGACTCTCTGAGCGCAGTATGGGCTATACGCGACAGATTCTCTGTGGATCCTCTCATCGTGCTCTTGCTAGAGAAATACGCGGAGCTGGAGCCTCTCGGAAAAATGGTGGTTGTTGTCTGGATTCCCGAACACGTCGGCCTGGAGGATAACGAACGCGCGGACGAGGCGGCGAAAGCCGGCAGGTCCCACCCTCCAGATC
Organism: Cimex hemipterus; assembly: GCA_039619505.1. NCBI lineage: Eukaryota > Metazoa > Arthropoda > Insecta > Hemiptera > Cimicidae > Cimex > Cimex hemipterus. The sequence goes on from CM077104.1 coordinate 6,772,978, forward strand.
GGACCATCGCGATCAGGCCCCCTGACGCTAAGCCCGCAGTTAAAAGTATGATAAAAGAAAGATGGCAGCGTCAGTGGGCGGGGTCGTCGGAGAGGCTCTTGCGAGTGCTAGAGAATCTGAGCAGGAGGCAAGGGATCGTCCTCGCCCGACTGAGGATTGGCCATCCTCGGTTGACACATGGGCACCTGCTAATGGGCCAAAGCCCGCGCAGGTGCCCCTTATGCAGAGAAAGGTTGCTCGATGTGTCCCACATAATAGAGGCTTCATACAGAGAGTGTTCAGGCATGCCGCTGGATTTAAGAAGAGTCCTCGAGCACGGTAGCGAGTTTCTGAGTCCCCTGTTCCGCTTTTTATGGGAAATTGTTTTTTTTTATTGTATATAGTATGTGTTATGTGTCTGTGTGCAAGTATTTATTGGTGTGAATGGCGAGGGGTGAGGGTGAATAGAACGTCACCGTCGCCCCTCGAACGAGGAAAGCGAGTGAGTGTGTGTGCGGGGTCGATGGCGGAATATTAATAAAAGTACCTCATCGACCCCAATCTAGCTTAGTTTAACTGTAGGTCGGTGGAGGAATATCAAGTACTCCACCGACCAGACGGAATGAGTGTACTGTATGAATGTATTTGTGCGTATGAACGTATTTATTTGTATGAATGATGTGTCTGAACGGGTATAGAATATAGACTAAGTGTGAGGTTGAAATGACCTCGATGTCGGAATCCCCAGCAAAAAATAAAATTGTAATTTTTTTCTTATATTTTGCACTGCATTTCTTTACGTTTTTGAGCTTGAATGTCTGGTATCGTTTGCTCTTTCTTCCTTTTCTCTTTCCTTAATCTCTTTTAAATTATTTTCTCGTTTCTTTAGCCAAGTTATGATGAGGCCAAGTATAACGATATCGGACCTTATATATTCTTTAACTTAACTGCTCTATCAGGGCTAAATTGAGGTGGATAAGCCTCCTCATGTGCGCAAATGAATTACATTAATTTACCAAAACTTTTACTCAACGCCAGTGAACTCGTTATTTATACTCGCGCTTGAAGATAAACTAGTCCATTAACGATAATAAATACATTCCCACACCAAAATTTTCTCTCTACTCCAGAGTAATCAATATTCCTCGAGATAATTGCTAATAAAATCATGCACGTTAATAAACTAAATTCACATACCACATTACACCAAAGTACTGGATTTTCCATGATGTAATTGAAGATAAGCACTTCCTTTCACGCGCCACAATTCGTCCCTACTATCCAGAATATTAGAAATTCCTTGGGGCAACTAAGGAAGACCCTCTTCACGCTAATAAATTACATTCACACACCACAATACACCCACTCTACTCTAGTGCATTAGATAATCATCGAGGGTAATTGGGGATATTTCCTTTATTCATGCTAATCAATTTATTTTTTAACTCAAGGTGAATATTGCTTATATGAAAATAGCTTTTGAATTTAAAATAAAAAAAGATCTTAAATAAAGAAATGAGTTAATAACAACGTCAACCCTCATTAACAGAACCCTTTAACGTCCTTACAAAAGGGAGTAAAAGGAAATCGCTCAGACCCCAAACTATAAACGGCAAAAATCCAGACTGTCCCTCGGGGCCAGAGTTGGGCAAAAATTTGTCATGTCTAACGATTAATGATTGATCTCACAGAACGTTAGTCATGAAGTGACTTACTTAGTCATTAGTCATAATATTGTTAGTCATGACTAAATTTCGATAACTCAGATTCAAATGGGTGCTCAAAAAATGAAAAAAAAAAAACAACACAATTTCATCACTTTAAAAAAATTCTAACAAATTTATTTCATCAAAATGAAAATTTTTCAACACTTTATTTAACAAATATTAATCTTCCAATTATAAGTAAAGCTACGCCGTTATGAAAAATAAAAAATAAAATAAATAATCTTAACACAAGCTACGCTTTGAAATCTGCTTACATAATCGACAAATGAAAAAGAATTCTTTGAATTAAAATTTATTCCACTTGAAAGGTGAAATTTCTACACTATTTGGGAAATTATCTAGAGGTATTGATTGTAATAACATAGACATGTCGAATAATTTTAAAACTTTGGTTTTCGTTTGTGATAATATTTTTGAAGGTTGGCACTCTCATCTCAAAATTTTTATCCTGAGTCTGTTGGATTTTGTGAAGTTGATCATTGTAGACAGAGTTGGACAAAATTTAACTAATTCAATCATGATTAAGAATTTTGATTGAAGTTTAATCATGACTAATTCAATTATAATTAAACTTCAATCAAAATTCTTAATCATGATTAAATTAATTAGATTTTGCCCAACTCTGCTCGGGGCCACCTTTTCTTCTCGGTTGTGTTCGAGGCCTTGACGCCCACGCTCGTGCTGTCCGCTGCTCGCATCTTCAACGACGAAATTTAAATTTGCAGGACTTAAAACTAAGATTTTTTGCACGCAGGCACAGACCGGACACCAGAAAATCTATTATTACTTTTGTCCTTAAGAAAACGTAATAACTTAACCTGTGTGAAAATGTGTGTTGAATAGTGACCGTTTGTCGATGATTATTGAGAAATTGTGAGATGCGGTCTGGTGTGACGCAGGTTTCAGAAAGATTTTTACTTAATCGTGCCAATGTTTCGACCTTTATTGAATTCATCTTCAGGGTCTAGGATTTACAAACATTACTTGAATTTAACAAATAAATGTAGGATGTGGAAAAAAGTGAATTTATACAATGAAAAAAATATATATTTGTTAACATTTACGCAGAAAACAAACACTTTGGCTGAGTAGAAATACTTTGAATACAAAAATTTAAAAATATGTTTATTTGTATTGTATAAATACACTTTTTTATGCATCCTACATGTATTTGTTAAATTTGAACAATATTTGTAAATCCCATGCCCTAAAGATGATGTCAATAAAGATCAACACATTGGCACCATAAAGAAAATTGAGTAAAATACTTTGATTGAATATAAAATATATTTTACATTGTATAAAATCATTTTTTCCACGTACAACATGCATTTGTTACATTTAAACAATGTTTGTAAACCCCAGGCTATGAAGATGATTTAATTAAAGATCGAAACGTTGGTATGTTAAAGAAAATGGTTTTTCTGAAACCCACCTCAAACTAGACCGCATCTCACGATTTCTGAATAATAATAACCTATCAATGAAATTGTACCATCCTTGGATTTATCAAACAGACAAAACATATTTATATTTTCGAAAATTGCTATGTTGTAACTAATTGCACAAATGTAATTTAAAAAAAATTTCAATATGAATACATATTGCGTCACCAATAGCATTGCAAAGTATGATAAAACCACAGATCAAATGGTCGCAATGGGATATCATTTATAGCGTAGTTTACAGCGTTGTTCTAAACAACAATAACCTGGCAGGTTAATTCCAAGAATAAAGCGGGACAAATTAGGTTAATTACGTTGCAACATGTTTATTACGGCTCCTGCGATTAAAAACGCTTTCCGACAAATAATTGTTGTATTTTCACTGTTAGGATATACACGAGTTTAACCCCTCCTCCTCTAATAATTACCCGTTTTCAAGCTCGAGGCTCTTGTTTATTTTAAATAAATTATCTTAATGTTAACGGTAAGTTAGAGAGCTTGAATACAAGATCACTAATTTCAGCTGGAAAATATCGAATTTCATTAAGGCACAATAAAGTAACAGCGTTGGAATAAATGTGCTTAGTGTACTCTCAAACGCTGACTTCTACGTTAAATAATTATTATTACCGGGTGTGCTTAACGAAAATTACATTAAGGATGTTTAGATTGAGGTTTAAATGTCAAAACAAAAATCCATTAACTAATGAGAGGGCGAACCCTCCAGGCAAGGGTTACAGGTATAATGAGACTAACAACAATCAGGGCAATTTACATAAGGGGATTCGATCAAAACTGCACATAAAAATGTACTTAAACAATCAATCAATCACCAATTGGTCAAGTTATTTTCAATCTCGACTTTTTTATTTAAAATAATTTATTGATAATTTTGTTTTCTTGTGTAGGAAAGTTTACAAAAAAAAATTGTGCTTTTGATGTTTATTATTATTATTATTGAAAATTACGAATTAATGAATGCACTTATTTACTACATATCGCGAATATAATATTGAGCTACTGAATTATTCTTATGAAAAGCCATTTACAATTTTGAATTTTGAAAGAACCAAAAATTTATATATATATATATATATATATATATATATAT
>CM077104.1:6777639-6804428 GCA_039619505.1 Cimex hemipterus
ATATATATATATATATATATTGAAATGTTTTATGTGGAATTAATACAGTTGAAACATTGCTATTATTATTATTATTATTTTTTTTTTTGCTGGGGCTTCCGACATCGAGGTCAGTTCAGCCCCACACTCAGTCTACATTCTGTACACGTTCACACACATCATTCATACGAATAAATACGTTCATACAATTAAACACATTCACACAGCACACTCATTCCGTCTGGTCGGTGGAGTACTTGATATTCCTCCACCGACCTACAGTTAAACTAAGCTAGATTGGGGTCGATGAGGTACTTTTATTAATATTCCGCCATCGACCCTTCACACACACTCACTCGCTTTCATCGTTCGAGGGACGATGATGACGTTATGTTCACCCTCACCCCTCGCCATTCACACCAATAAATACTTGCACACAGACAAAACACAAAAACAAATAACATACTTTCTACATTAAAAAACCCCAATTTCCCCTAAAAAGTGGAACAGGGGACTCAGAAACCCGCTACCGTGCTCGAGGACTCTTCTTAAATCCAGCGGCATGCCTGAACGCTCTCTGTATGGAGCCCAGGCATGACAAGCCTCTATTATGTGGGACACATCGAGCAACCTTTCTCTGCATAACGGGCACCTGCGCGATTGCTATTATTGTATTTACTTATTATGATGTTGTTAGCTGTAAACATCAAATAAATATAATAAACACATATTACCTAATATATTAGAAAACAATTACAGTCTTTATGTTTTAGTTAATTTATTGATTTTGTAGAAGACATTTTAAAAATTTTACCATTTAAAGTTAAAAAACGCGATTTTTGTAACAACCGTTTTAAAACTTCGCAATTTAAATTTTAAATTACTCACACTATCAACGTATGAAATTTTATTACGAATTATTTGCCGTTAACATTTTAAGTTCGGTGAATTGATTATGCACCAAAATAATATTATAAAAAAATATATAAAATGTTAATATTATAATCAATAGTACATATTGACTAAATTTGATACGCTTAGTTCTCTGTAGTGCCGGCGCAATGGGCCTACAGTGCCGCAACACTCTCGAATCGTGCGGGCCCGCTATTCTACAACGGTTAAAGCACTCAGCAACTTGATGGAAAATACATTAAATAATTGTTTACAAATATACTAATAAGACAAAAATTTAATATTTGTTGTTATTAATATAAACGGGGTAAACCTTCCTCAATCAAATTAGGGAAATTTTTCATCATTTTTGACATACTCACTGGTTTCGGGTTACCTATTTCCAAATCCTGTTTAAAGGTTAATAATCAGAAATAATGTGTTTATTGAGCGAAATTTAATTTTTATATTATTTAAAGTTAACGGTCAAATGGCAAAAGATAATTTATGGGGCTATGCCATCCATCGAAGGACATGAAAGCGTTCATAAACCCGTTGTGCAGAAAACTGGCCACGTGACCCAAAGATTTCAACAAGCACAGCTGATGTAAAATAAAATAAAAATAGAGAGGCTTAGATGGAACAACTGTCCGACTTGCTGGTTGACCAATAATCACCGATTAAAGAAAAATAATGAAGCTTATTAGTGATTTGCAAAAGTAGATTATTTGAATGCCTGAAGTTAATACAGGTTAATGGTGAGAAAGGTTTGACGTATATAGGATGATTTGTGAAGTAATATCGAGTTCCGCACAGACCCGTGAAGTAGCCTACATAAAACTATTTTGATAGTAGAATAAGAAGGGGTGAGGTTCCTGACCGTAATATCAAAACCTCGTTGACTGCTATAATGTTTAAAATTTGAAAAGTATGGATGATTACGTGAGTTTGTGTGTGTGCGGATTACTCAAAGACCTATCGATTTAGTTAGGTTAGTTATTATTTCGGATGAGGGTAGTGTGACAGTGTGACAGCTTCGTGAGTCACGCGAATAATATTAAAACAACGACTTTTAATTGTAATTACGGTTTGAAAGATTTTATCCGGTATGAATGTATTTATAACCATGAATGGGAGCAAATCGAGGCTATGTGGCTGCCTCCCAATTGTAGTTTATATTTAATTTTTTAATTAGTTTTAGCGGTGGGTCCTCAGTAGTATATCGGGAAATAGGAGCACGAAAATAACTAAATTAGATTATGATTTGTAATATAATGAACGAGTAATCAAATTATGAGCGTGGTATCGAACATCTACTGTAAGACCTACGAAAGAGTTAAATTTTAGATATACAACATAATCCAAATTTTCTCCGAAAGGATGAACCGCCTTGCTGTTCTTTGTGAGTTAGTCAGTGTATACTTGAAATAAAGAAAATAATCGAGGTGTATAAAGTGTAAAGAAGTTTTATTCTCACGCCATTTTTCACTATGCCATCGTAAATGTCTTGATAGCTGCGTTTACTTATTTTATTCGTAAATATTTACCACCCTTGAAACAGTTTATAATGACAGATTTTGAACCAATAGTCCATCTGCGTCTGGCAATAGAAAAAACGGGATAGGAAATAAAACATTCTAGCGCAAGCTCTTGTTAATTTTTTGTCTCAATATATGCATTTAATCATTTTATCTGTAGCTCACTTACAATCTTTAACATTTATGACAATCACGAAACCATTGATAATGACAGATTTTTAAATATTAGTCATTCCACGAAATTCAATTGAAGAAGTATAATTCATATTTCTTGTCCATAAATAAGAAATTTTAAAAGCATTGTCAAACTTTTTTTAATGCAATTTGAAGTATATCAACAGTATACAAAATAGTTTTTTGTTAATTGTGAGTAATGCCGAAATTAATTATTGATAATTATGAGGAAGTTTCGCATTTCTTGCGCTGTGGAGATTTATGCAGTGAAATTAAATTCCCTGTATTAATCAAGAGAATTCTCTACTTATGTAATCCCTGTCCTAAGGGAAATTTTCTGACTGCTGAAGTGCCAACTTTAGAGCAAAACCATCGAGTTTATTCTTCCGTGTTTCAAAAATTCGACAATGCTGTACTACAATTATGTTGCCTATTACAACAATCATCACCATTAGCGTGACTATTAGCTGATATTTGCTCGCTCCAATTAATCTAGAACGTGGTTCAAAGGGCTCAACTTTGAATTTGGGAGTATAACGTCTATTATACTGGATCTGCCACTATTAGGGTTGAGCCGTTAATATTACACAGTCGCACGAGCCAATCACCTGGACTCTAGATTGAATTGATCTATATTAACGATGTAATAATGTGATTTACACAGCGGAAAATTAATCAACATTAATGATCCCTTTAGTCCACGAGCCTTATTATGTACGCGCGGTTAGAAAGCGAACAATGACTACATGTCAGAGTTTTGTTATTAAATTTAGTAAATTTGTTTTCGAAAGCTATTGTCGTCACAAACAATAATTTTTGATTGGATGATTCAATATTCTTCGGACGTTTTGAAACTTCGTTTGATATCAACATTTATGTGTAAACAACGTTTTAACTTGGTTTTCATTTTTTACATAATAATACATACCTTTCCTGGATTGGACAATGTCGCCATTTTCTGTGATCAGTGTATTCGTTTTCTTTACAAGTCAAGTTTTGTTTAATAAAAATTAGCGTTAAGTCTGTGTTGTGTTTTTTTTTGTCGGTGTCTTTGGTGGTCTGTTTTTTCATATTTTCGGTTGGCCTTCGTGAATGCAATAAAAAAAACTTCTAAAAAGACAAACTTTACAATATATATGTTTACTTTAAAAACAAGTGTTTTATAAGGTTATGAAATGTAGGGCTTTGTTGGATTAAATTTACTTTTTTTCATGGCTTTCGTGATTGCAATAAAGAAACTTCTAAAAGGGAAGACTTTAGACATGACAAATTTTTTTTTTGTAAAGTCTGACATATACATAGAAAAAAAGGTAACGCTGAAACAACTTTTCACAACCTCATGAAATTCACTCGACTTCACTGACATACATGCCGAACACTTGACGGAAAAAACCATGTTGATCGGTAACGTAATCACACGCAAACGACTCAGAAAAATCCCACAAATATTTTTTTATTTAAGTGCAACAAATTTTACATAATCTTTAATATGCCACCAACTATGAACTGATTACAAATGTCTTTTTAACCATTCGCTAAATTAATTTTAAAAGCTACCTTCTGAAAATATGATTTGAAAGTAAAATAAATTAAGAAACTGTGTAAAATGAGAATGCCAAATCGTACAATTATTGGCAGGTTTTCAATTTCACTGAGGTCTTTTCAATTTTCTTTCCAAGAACTAAAATGATTATTTGCATTTTTACTGGCAATGGGTAAAACCCGAGTAATTTAATTTCCTGTTCAATACGTTTCAATATAACTTTTAGAGTTTTGATAATATCGGCTAAACCTAGAAATTGATTGAACGAAGTGTTTTATTATTTATTTAAGATTTCCATATCAGTAGTGACTTGATAAGCAATAAATCTGTAACCAAAAAACAAAGATAAACCATCAAAACAAATTTATTTATATTTAAGCGATTTAGAGTCATTCAAGGTTGAGATAAACAAGGTTAAGGCACAAAACAGAAACGCGCGCGTGCTCTTGGAAAGATGGGTTCAGAGCACAGAGGCCACTTTGGCTATCATAAAACATAGTTAAGTTAAATTTATTCAAGCAGTGTGTTTTGAAATATTGTTAATATAATCAATATATAAACAATTTTCTATGTTCAGAAAGACAAAATAAAGAATGGGGACGTAGATAAAATACATTTGAAAATAGGTTAGCTTGGAAGTGATGGTTAGCGATGGTTAGAGACTGTTCGGTAGGCGCGTTAATCTATGTGAAGAAAAGAGCCTTCATTCGAAGTTCACAGTGACAAACCCGTCCTCCTCACAATAGCAGATAAACAATGAAGCAATCCCACCTCCCAACACAATTAGTTCATCCTTTCCCAGCAGTCTTACTACCCATATTCTGAACTAAAAAGATAACAATATATGTAGATAGGCTTGACTTTGACCTAAAAGCACAAAGTGTTCCCACAACATAACAACATACAAAATGCTAAGGAGGCCTGTTTCGAATTACGGAGGGAGCTGAGCGGGCTTACCCTTTCGACATCCCAAGAATCCAATTCTTTTAATCACAAGTGTTCCGTTGTATTCTAAGCATTTTTACACCCAGACCTGATGTGTATTCGATCAACACCTTCGACTCCAAGCTTTTTCCCAGAGCAATCCACTAGGATAAACCTTCTATTCAAGACCTAACATAACAGTTTTTCACGGACGTTAAAAGTCAATGTTTTTCTAACATAATCTTAAAAATACTGAGTTCCAACGCTGGCCGGCTTCTCTCTATCTCTCCGTATTAAGCGCACGGTCAGTGTATAATTCAGACTGTTGCTTTATTTCACTTAAAAATTTAAGATGCATTGGATGAGCGACATAGTGAACTAACTTACTAGGATATTATACTTAGGCTTACACTTATTTATACTTCCTATAGGCTGATACTTATTTATACGTACTGCTTCGATTACGCTTAGGATTCTAAGCTAGGTACCCAAAAATGTCTAGACAGTTCATCACTGAAGATGGCGCAAAACCGAAACGCTAAATAACAGAAAACCCGCGACTGTAGACGGATCCAGTGAGTGACCCAACGACAGTTCAACAAGTGTGCATTTGTTTGGAATGTATTAAAATCAGTTGTTCACAGTTTTTACGGTTTTAGGGTTTAACTATAATTGTAAAGCCCTGTTTTAGGAGAAAGACACAAAACAAACAAAAAAATTCATAAAAATGTAAGTTATAAATACAAACTATAAATTTTTTTTATAGAAAACAAAATAGTATTGTGTTTAGAAATTTCCAGTACAATATTCAAATGACGAAAATCAAATTGACACTATTTCCAAGCATTTTCATAATTCTATAAAGGTAAAATTTTAATTAATACCGGAGAGATCAACTTTAATCAATCCGTAAAAGAAGTTTTCACAATTTCTGTCAAATCAAATATTTAAAAAATCGAAACCGTCTGATGTGTTCGGAAACGTAACGTAAACCTATTTAGTGTTATGGCCTACGAGCAACAAGTTAAAGTACGGATGGATATCTTGATGCCATCTCACGGTTCTTCTCTGAACTCCGAGGCACGTTTTTTTCTAAAATCTTCGATAAGACTTGTCTAGCTTACTAATTTCCACATTTATGAGTCTTTCATCAATTACGAATTCGAATCTCTTATATATTTATTATATTAACCAAATGTGAAATATTTATAACATTATGAAAATAATTAATAAAAACTATACGCATATATCATTTTGTGGCTCACGATGTTTCTCTTTTATGCGCAAGTTAATAACGATTGTTAACGTTAAATATTTGTTTACTTTTTTATGCAATAAACATAAAACTGCATTTGTATGCAATCTTGTGGAATCGGCTGGAACTATCTCAAAAAATTCCTGACGGCGCAAGACCGGAACGAAAGGGTGGGGAAGGAAATCGATGGGTTCAGATCCAGTTTCCACCAGATCTTCAGAGGGATAACACGTGCTATCCAGGATGATAATGATATAAATTAAACCAGCCATGCCTCATCAATGATCAATCAAAACTTTTAAACCTATCTTTCCCGAGCTTGGATTTTTTCGAACTAATGCGAATGTCCAGGGTTTATCAATTTTTTGTTGTTGGTTTCAAGCTCTTTTCAACCATGATTGATATTTCCCTAAGCTCTACCTGTTGGTTTTCACGAGAGATAGATCTATCCCTCAAGAAGATTGATGACGTGTGGTTTCTTTTTTTTTCATATCACAACAATCCAATGGGTCTGAGCGTTATAATTTTGTAATGTAGATTTACAACTGTTAATTTGTTCTGAGTAAATTTTAAAATTATTGTTTCGTTCGTCTTCTTACTTACTTTTAAAAATACGTTGCTGTTTTGTATTTCATTTAAATTTACTTATATACACATATTTCTTTTCGATTTAATTATATAATTATTATTATACCTAAGGTCATTTCATGTCGGACTAATAACAAAAATGAACGACTGAACTTTTCGTTTATAGTCAATTGAATCCGTTTTCACAATATTAGTCATATAAACAAAGCTTTTTTTAATCACGCAAAATAAAACAACTAGTGCAATAGATTTTCTACAAATTGTGCCACAGCGTCGTGTTCATCCGAGTTATTTATTTTCAGTTTAGTCAATGTAATAACAGGTTTAAAAATAAATATATTAACAACATGTATCTCTTATATCTATAGCAAAATAGACGTGTATTCATTAAATTTTATATACATTTGGGAGTAGTATTATTTTCATTAAAAGCTAGTTTATTGAATTCAAAAATAAAATTTTTAAATAGTCTACGAATATAAGCATTGAGAAAGTTAATAACTAAAACTAATCAATTTTGCACGTATAAAGGTAATTTTTAATATAGGTCATGTTTGTAAAGCGGTGTTACGAAATAGGTATTATTGTATAAAGTACAGATCGTTTTATTTGTAGTTATAAAAAAGTTGAAACTGTTTTGTAGTTACTTTAGAAATGGTGCCTAGTAGGACCAATTTTAAGGCAACTTTAATATGCCTCCAGTACACCGGGCCACATCGTATTATTTAGTTTTCTCAATTTTGAAAATTATGAGTTGGGTTTGGAAATAAAATAAAATTCATCAGTTGTAGTAAACTCAAACAACTTTGGGAACAATATTAAATAAATTAAATGACCAGTGTAAATTAAATCTTCATAATTTTTTTAAATAAAAACAACTCGATTTGTGGTTAGCGAAATTATAATAGTTTTAGTAATATGAAGCCCATACCACGGGTATAGAATCTGACCATAAATTGACTGTATTTAATTTAACTCTAGTAATTTGATAATTTATAACTATCTTCGTCTGCCTATGTTGCTACATTTCGCCATATTAAGTGTTGAGCCTCCTTGAATTTTATGCAGTTAAATATCCTTTTATACAATGACATCCCCCTCTTCAAGACTTGGAATAATTTTTAATTAATAAACTAAGGTTTTACGATTTTCTAAAAAGATAGTTCCTACTCACAGTAAATTGTTTTGCAATGATCCGGATTTCGAGCCTATTAGCTCATCATCAGGCCTTCGACCTGACAATGAGCTAAAAGGCTCGAAATCCTGATCGTTGCATAAAAACTTACTGTTAGTAAGAACTATCCGTTTAGAAAGTATTGAACAACTCACTCCCTCCATCATTTATCATTTACATTGAGGTTTTAAGATTTTAATTGGATTTCTAGATTCTTTTTACATGTCACCTTGTGTTTGTATTGCATAAAATATGATCGACAGATGCGCTCGAACGAGCTTAGTGGAGGAGACAACATCAAAGAAATCAAGACTTCACACTGGAAATAGCGAAATGCTGAAACAGAAATGAAATAATAATAAAATTAAGTCACACATTTCTGACCAAAATGTTGATAAACCTGTAACTTGATCGTTACTAATCATCTTGGCCTGCCGACCGTCGCTGGGTCGACCTATCAGAGTTGCGAAACGCGGGAAAAACCTCTCCGAGAAGATAGATCAGTTGATTCACTTTGCAGAAAATTATCACGATACAGACAAGAGGCATATCGATGTACAAAAATGTGAAAAACGAAAATATTCGAAACGTAGAAATAAATATACGAACACCAACATTTCATTATTTAATCTTTATAACTTAATCTGTCGAAAGCACTGAAACACTAAGAAATCGTCAACAAGAGCATCTTACTCTTAAGACTTTATAAAGGAGACTTGGCTTAACGGAATTGCACGGACACAATTAACATGGCGAAAAGACAGACCAGCTTAGCGAGTATAGTCATCAGAAGATTACCGTAATTGAATTACAGATTGATAATTACGTAAGTCTAAATAGTTTAAAAGAAACGCACTCTGGTTGTTAACTGTTAAATTTTTCCAACTAACCTACATCCGTTGCCTTTAGTGTTTGGATAATTTGCAACAAAATTAGTGTGCAACATTTATCGCAAACTTACATTTCTGTTTTTTCATAGATATTGTCATAGTTCAGCAATTTATTACAATGAAATATCATTACAATTTTATTTTCCGATTTTCGATTTTCCGTTGCACTCAACTCTTCAAAATGTTGATGGCAAATATAATTCGAAATTTATTGAAGATTGTTAATTTTAGAAAATCATTTATCTCTGAGTGGGGTTTAATATCCAGAGTATGTAATAACTACGCTTGCGCGTAGTTGTTTATTGATATGGCATGAATGTAGGTTTCTTTTATGAATATAGTAATTGGAAGTATAGTTCAAATTCAATCGATTTGGACAAGACCCAAACGAAATTGGAATTCACATACCCCAGAAAAGCGTTGGAGAAATACAAGAACAAAGGTCATGAACGATAAGGACGCGATGTAAAACATTGCCAATCTCCCTTTTTTCTTTCTTTTTATTGGGTATGCCCCTAGGAAATAAGTCGGCCCGACGGAACCCATCAGAGACATCTGGCAGACTAGGGCGATGCTGATTCCGTCGGATATCTTCATATCTTCGAGGTCGTTTGTGTGAAGTGAATGTGATATCCCCCTCGGATATTGCGCTATACCCTGTATTGTTTTCCTTATAACCGATACAAACTAATATACTTATTTCAAACGTTCAAACATGCAATTTCCTTTGCCGTCGTTACTAAATAAACCCCGTCCTGACGTATTGTGAATTATACGACTCGCGATACAAAGGTCGTTTTCCACAATGTAAAACATTTTCAATCGGATGACGTAAATTATCGCGATTTAAGCCGCGATTTAATGAAACTGTCGTTTTAAACCCATAAAAACATTTGAAGTAATAATTCTAAATGTTCCCTTAGTCCGTTCGGTACACAAAACGATGGATGGACGACGGGCAAGGGTCGGTTTGCTAGCGGTTGGCGGAGGTTGGCACAAGGACAGTAAAAGCCCACATAATCCCTATGTCACACCTGCTACCTAGGACATACGCTTTTCCAACGCATGAATATTCACGGATAAATATTTGGCGTCTCTGTGTACGGTTCGATAACTTGGAGGAGGCAAGTTGGCACACAGTTTGAATAAAGAATATGTAAATTGTACTAGATCTGAGAATCCATTTTTTAAGAGACCAGTCCTGGTCAAGATAAAAAAGTAAATTGTTTGTTCAATGTAAAATCAAATTAAACAAAAAATAAAAATAGAATCATTACGATGTAAATAATCCAACAAATGAAAATAATGTTAATATTGTGACTCTAGCCGTCAATTCCCATTATATATTATAGGAACGGGGGCAAACACTATTATGAAAAAAACTTTGATTTTGATATTTTATAATGATGATGCATCGTTTATAACAATTTATCGATAAAACATTGTCCTTCAGCCATGCTAATATTCCCTAAACTGTTGATTAAATAAATTCACCTGCGTTTGTTGTGCATATATTTAAAAGATATTACGTATCATTCGCTTTTTTAAATCTAAGATATGATTTATTTATCTTAGATTGCATTAAATGATATTTGATTTATACAAAATTTCAGAAACAAAAATACTTATCGAGCAAAATGGATGAAATATTTAAAAAATGAGAAAAATGTCAGATTCCGCAGAATACGCAATTTGGTAACAAACTAAAAATAGATATTTGGGACTCGCTCGGCTTTAGAAAAAACTAATTTCAATTTTTTTATTATTCGAAAATCGTGTGATGCGGTATGGTGTGACATAGATTAAAAAAACCTTTTCTTTATCGGGTAGGCACTCTCAATACGACATAGACGCGCCGTGAAGATGATCTCAATAATGATCGAAACGTTGGCACGATAAAGAAAATGTTTTTCTGAAACCTACATCACGGTCTGGCATCTCACGATTTCTAAATAAAAATTAACAATTTAAACAATTGTAAACATATTACCCATATTTTCATGATTTAGAGTTACAAAAATGCATACTTATTAAAAAACATCAAATTAGAATTCATGCAGGATTACACCTCTGAAGATTTTTGATATTAATAAAACTGATCAGATATATTTGTATATTTATATATATTACATTAATATTTATCTGATTACGCAGGGTTAATTAAACGAAGGCAATATTATTCAATGTCTTTTTAAGGGTTGTCCATGAAAAGAGTGTAATTGGGTACAGAAACATTTTTGATCTGGTGGGACGAAGGTTTCGAGAAAACGTCTTTATCGTGTGGGCACTCTCAATACGACATAGACGATTGGCACAATTAAGCATAAAATAAACATTTTGAGCCCTGAAGTTGATCTCAATAAAGATCGAAACTGTTTTTCTGAAACCTACGTCAGACCGGATCCACTAACGTACACTAATCACCAACAGTTTATCTTGTAAAAAAAATTTAGTCTTCTTTGCTACGTTGATCCGTTACAAAATTTATTTCAATATCTATGATACCTACGCTATGGCTAGCTTCCAAATGCAATTTTACATTGACGCATTGACTTAACGACTTTGCAAAGTAGGTTAAAATTTAGCTTTTTATAATAAGAAATGACGTTTTTTCTACACATAATATCCAGTTAACACAAACTATTGGAAAAATCAAGCATCTCAAAAGTTGGAATAACATTGAAAGAATCCCAATTATCTACGAGAAATCTTTTATTGTTTAGTGTTTTATAAATTGTACGTAATGGGGTAAAGCTCGACTCTGTTAAGTAAATTAGGATTGAAGATATAAAATAAAAGTTTGAAGTATTTCATTTCCAAGACATCCTTAAATTTCGCACTTAAAACGAAATAGCATCTCAACTTTATCCAAACGGAGTCAAATCTGGAGGATAAAAACATGAAACTGGAGATTTGACGACGATTATAGTACTGTACTGTTTAGATCCGGATAAAACCTAGAGGAGTTACGAAGTTTTACGTCCAATTCAAAAATATATATTTGCTATTGTGATAAACATTCGCATTAAGAGTTTTAAATAGGGTCTAAAACCAGTTCTAATAGTTACAAGAAAAAATTCACTTTTTACTTGAAACGACGTGTGATTTTGGTAAATTTTACATATCAAAAAATCTCATTTAATGGAATATAGATTGTTATTTTATTATCCTATGTAAAAGGAGGAATAGAATGACATATACCAGCCTTAAAATACATGCAAATTAAGGAAAAAATATTTAAATTATTCTCATTACATTCACCAGTTTTTGTGGTCCGACTGACCCATTAATATTTTTCAATTAATTAAGGCTTTTCGTTGAGTTAAAAAGTCAATGTCACTAGCGGGATTCGAACCCATGACCTTCGCCTAAATACTCCGTTCTACCACTTGAGCTATCGCATCCTTGATTCACTCGGATACCAACTCGCCATCTCAACCTCACCTCTCGAATTTTCCTTTGTATTTGCCGTTTTTAAAATACCGCTCGTCACATTAGCTTTTTAATTCCAACCAAAAACCTTACATAAAAACGATTTTGTAATTGAAAGAATTTATTTTGCCCTAAATATAATGGATGAATTTAATACGAAAATATCATGCAGCATATGTGCTCACAATAATGAGTTTATAAAGAGAATCAAATTGATTACACGACATTGGAAAAATGGCAAAAATGAAGGAAAATTCAAAAGATGGGGTGAAGATGGGAAGTTAGTGTCCGAGTGGATCGAGGTCACGATAGCTCAAGCGGTAAAGTAGCGGCAGATCTATCCGGAGGTCGTGGGTTCAAATGTCGCTCGTGACACCGATTTTTTTAAATCTCAACTAAAAGCCTTAATTAATTTAAATTATTACTTATATTGTAATATCCCCAAAACCTGGGAAAACACAACAAGCTAACGGTATCCTTGAATTTTGGGTAATGAAGAAGCAGACAGACTGGCCAGAGGAGGATCCGCAAGACCATACATAGGCCCCGAGCCTATCCTTGGGATATCAAAAACAAACATAGAATCCTCCATCGCAGAATGGATCCAAATAAAACAAACAGAAAAATGGATAAACTCTAGCAGTGCTAGACACAGTAAACTCATGATAAAACAACCCTCATCAAAACTGGCAAAAACACTGCTACAATTGGAGAGGGCAAATCTCAGAGGAGTGGTAGGACTACTAACCGGCCACTGGCATCTGAGAAAACATCTACCTAACATGGGCATATACAATGATGATCCCATTTGCATGTAATGAGGAGGAGGATACAGCCACTCATTTCATCTTCCAATGCGAAGCAACGACTCAATGGAGGTTCAATCTGACGCATAAAAGCGACTCAGAGAACCGCATTGAAGCAATAACAGTCAATGACTTGATACTTCTTAGAAACAAGATAGAGTCTATTGACTAAACCAAGAAACTAGGAAGGTACAATAAGCCAGAAGGCTGCAGTGCCTGGGGCACACAAACCCCACTTCCTAGTACCCTTGCCACCATTCCATTTCAATATTCAAAAAATTACCGCTCTTAAGCCCTTCTCCAAGAACCATCATTCACATGACTTACAACAAACATTAATAAATTATTCCAGTAGGTATACAAATGCAAAGCAATACGATCGGGCAAATAATTTGACACATTTCATCACAGATAGTAGGAAATACGGTATCCTTGTTGTACTTATATATATGTTGACACAAGATAAATCTGAAGCCGACAGAAATTGCAGCTAAACACCAAACCAGTTGTGTCAGATACGGTTGGGCATTTGCCAAGTCAATCGGAATGGCATTTTTTAAAATTCCAGCCTTTGTGAATTATTTAAGGGACACGCATTGCAAAGTATCGAAATGGGCTCGGTGACATTCAGTAAATAATCGTTAGTGATTGTAGCGTCGTTTGTAATTTATTTGACCATTGTCCATTGCACTGTACCGGAACAAATGGAAGCGATATTTCGAATCGAGCGGATATTTCAGTTCTAGGGAACAAAACATTTTCACACTAACCTGGGTTTAAGTCGCCCGTAGTTGTGACTAAAACGGATGGAAAATTAAAGAAATCAATCTGTGTTGAATCAAAGAAAAACAACTATGTGGAGTTTCAATCTTCGTGGACGGGTGAAAAAAGACTGAATGCTAAGTTCACTGCCATCTTAATGCATTAAAATGGTGTACATAATTAAAATACATATTACAATTATTGCACTACTTGTTAATTGTATGTTACTTTGCATTTACTTGTATAAACTGGGCCTTGATTATGACACTATAAAAAGCCTTATGCTCGATGAACCCAACATTCCGTCTTTTTTCACCCTTCTAATGAACTCTACGAACATTGAACCCTCCATAGAGTACATGTAGGTCAACGAACATCATAAAATCAACCTGGTTTTCACGTAATATTACAATTCTAGTGTAGAAATATGAACCCATGCAATACATATTTTCAAATTCTAAGAACTAGTCAAAATAAAATAAAATATTCTGGCCTAATAAAATAAATAAAATTTAGATTTAAAGCGCAAACAAATTTGACTGCATTTTGAATTTTTTTTTTCTCAACAATATCAATCACTTCTGTTCCAACCACTCAGGACCTTGATGTGACATTGTAAATATTGAACTATATTATTTTTTATTTAAAAAATTAATATGAATTGAACTTAAAAAAATGTTTTAATAACATTTTTTTATAGATCAAACTAACGTAACTGTATAACAACAATTGCCACTATTGTTTTAAGGCTTTTTCGTTTCTCCCACCCACATTGGCGTCCTTAACAAATTACTTTCTGACTGATCCTTAACAAACATTTGCTCCGGTGAATATTCATGTTCTGGAGATGGCTTGGCCAAAGGCTTATCAGGGTCCAGTTGTAATTTGGGGATTAGCAGCGGTTTTATCGCCAACCCCTGGCTTTCCCCTTCGTGTCTGCGATACGGGCTGTGCATCCCAGGGTGCGATACACCTTCAGGGACGGGGAATCCGCCTGGAGAGGGGGATTTAATGGGACTGAACAACAATACAGCGTTTCCCGTCGCCCAGGCGACCGACGTTCTCCCGACCTCCTGCTAATATAGAAGGCAGTGAAGGAGGAAAACTCTCATAATGTTATATTAAACTTAAAACTAGTCTTTATCACCGCTTCCAGACAGGCAGTGTCAAAAAATATGTCGTATTTTTAGAGCACAATAACAGGTGTTTTCAAGTATCCACGCTTTTATATTACATTATGCACATTATCATGAAAAGTCCTGTACTTGCTTATATATTAGATAATCGTTATTATTATTCTTTGTTATACCTTACATTTTATAGCTTTGTTTCGGTATATTTTAACTCTCCATAAATTCAGATTAAAAGATAAACTGAACGATTTAATGAACTAACCGTGGTTTTTGATTCTGACACTTACACAGACTGAGAGTAGATTTTTTGTGGATGTGCTGATAATAAAACCTGATAAAGTACTTAATAAAATGTAATCAAATCCATAGCAATAAATTGACAAAATATGCAGTATATGTTTAGCAATTTGATTTTCACATTTAGCGATGACCTTTTGTATATAGTCCGCTAAACGTTCGACATTGATCATTGTTTTCAGCCTAATTTTACGATTCAGCAAGATGTCCATAAAAGTAATTTTTAACTTTTACTTTTAAAGTAAGTTATTTCTGGTTTGCTTGGCTTCGTCAAATTGTTTGTACTAGACGTTACGCAAGAATTTTATGTGTAATTGATATGTTTGTTTTGTATTGTATTAAACTAGAAATGAGATTCTCCCACCGAATGTGTTGGTGTTGTTTTTTCAAATTTCAATTGTTATCATTGTAATAATAATAAAGTTGAAGTGTATAATTTTCCCATTTTCGCGATCTCCTCTCATATTCCGGCCGTGCTGGAGCGATGATAAACAAAAGAAAAGCAGAGAGCGCAAAGACAAAAGGAAAAAGGCGCACAAAAAGCAAAACCCGAAGAAAAATAATCTTTGTATTCCGGGGTAAAATTACCCTCGTCGCTGTGTATGTTTTGTTTGTTTTCCTACCATAACACCCTCTCAGGAAATGATGGTGTATCTCCTCGAGGGATGAACATTAAAAAAGGCCGTTGAAGTTTTTCCTCGTTTACTAGTCCCCGGGGTCATTCGCCCCGTTCCGTTGAAAATTTCCCGCTGTTATTTAGGGCCGACCCCCGTTGAGGTTTTCCATTTGCAGTAAAGTGCCTCTCCCTTCGCTGATGGAGACGGTATTATGACATTGAGACGTTCCAGGACGTGTAGAACTATGGTTGCTCGCCCTCGCATGGTCTGACTCTACGCTTCAACAGTTCTAATCCTCCCCTACCTAGCTTCGGGGGACCGTTTTGTTTGATACTCGTACGGCATCATATCTAACTGATTATTATATTATACATATACATACAAAAACAATTTGGAAAAGAACCCATTAAAGAAAAAAACGTTCAGAAAAAAAAATTCTTACGGTATATAGATGTATATTTTTTCCTTTCTGATGAAACCCTATTATCATGTATGCCATCTAAGCCTAATTTATTTTTTCAATACAAAAGAGAGTTTTTATCTACGCCCAGAGGAAAATATTTAAATTAGTTTTATACATATCAATCATTTAAAATATGGCGTGATATTACATCCTACCAATCAATCTTCAAACTTAATGATACTAGAATATACAATTTAACCCACTGACAATTTAAAACCCATTTTGTAAATTTAGGGCTTAAACGTTTTCTAAATTAAATTCAAAGTAAACGATAAACAAAATGTGGTGTGAAGTATCGACAAACTTGAACTGATGATAGGTGGGAATTAGTATGGCTGTTCAATTAGAGACTTCAAGACAATTTATTTATATACTTAAATTCTAGACCTTTATTGTATCAAGGAAATGCTGTTACTTTCATTTTTCAACAGCGCCAAACGTAATGGGGGTTCTTCAAAAAATGTTAAACGAGGGATTTTGTAAATTACGGGTAGAAAAAATGTTTTTTTAAATAAAAATGGATATCTTACAAAAAATGAAGGGGTTACGACATAGATTTTTGTATTTCTCTTGATTACAATAAAACGGGCTGGTGCAGTGAAAGGTGTTACTTTATTATATTTTAATCTGGATGACATACGATTTGGAAATCTCCTGAGTCAAATTTAAGGGAAAAATACAGAAACAACGAAATTACTACCAATTCGGATCGTCAAGAAAATGTTTGAACACTGAACTCGAACCATAATCAATTTGAAAATCGTCATATTATTCGTCCAACTTTCAAGACTAAAGAGTCAATGCATCAAGTCCTATGGCTTCTATATCACACAGAAGTAAAGAGGAAAGAAAAACGGGTAGGATTGCTTGAAAAAATCTAAACTGCAGGACGAGCATATATTCAAGTCTAATGCCAACCATATTCTCAAGAATGTTTTAGTATTTTTCAATATCCTGTAATAAGTACTGCTGTTAGATTATTTCTAAGGCGTTTCAAATAAGACTTATCGTCAAAGCTACAGAAATTTAAATAATTATTCGTTAAAATCGTTGTAAATTTTGCCTTTTCATAATTCAGTATACTTCAATAAAGCGTCAGATAAATGATATGTGTATTAAATTGTCAGGTTATATTAATTAGTTTTTAAAGATTCTAATTCTACAATAATGGCTAACGAATGATTTTTACTTTTTCGAGTAAATTTAGTATTAACGTTAATATGCAGTTCAATACGAGCCATTCGCGTTCTTTTGAAAAGAAAAAAGGTAACACTAAAATTTCAATAAATTTAAATGAAACCATAAATGTAATCTTATGGAATTATATAATTTTTTACCAAATGGTTACTCCAAATCTATAAAGGAATGAATTGAAAATAATATGATCGGTTTCGATTTTTACACACTATTGCATAATTAAACATCTTAATTAATTACATTAAACATATCTGTTTGTATCATTATTTTAATGTTAAATGAAATTTGTGAGCCCGGTCCCCATAATTTATGTAACCAGCATAATTAATCGCACAAAACTTGTTAATCGACATTAATACAATTGATGATTTACTTACTGAGCAAAACATGGCAAGGTTTCACACGAAATAATATTAATTCGTATTTTGCTATTGCGGACTAATATAGGATATTTATCAGCCGAAGGAAACTAATTAGAATTAAATATTGTACATTCCAAGAATTTTATTAGATTAAAATTTACAGAAGGAAAACTGCATTTTATCTGATATTTTGTTAAATTTGGAAAATTTCAGCGATATCAATGGGAATTTTTTCTCTTTTCGAGAAAATAAGGTTTTATCAGATGTACGAATTGCACTGAAATTAATTATATTTTACTTTATGTGGATATTAATTAATGTCTAGTAAATATTTTTCATTGATGCAGCTCTTAAAGTGCGAAGAGTCAGCTATTTATTATTAAGTACATTTTGGATTTTTAAAAGTACTTTGGACATGAATCTCAAGTGTCGCGTTCTAACAAATAGATTAGCTTCCATCAAATGGCTTTTTTTTTAATGATTGATTCTTTCAACGCAGTCTCTTTATATTTTTATATTGGTGCGTTATATGGGTAGAATTTATTTTAAAAATTGAAGAATATCACAAAATGAGATACAGATCAATTTTCATATCAAACTATATATTAACTGTCATATTCGTTCTAATATAATTTTCTACATTTAAAAAAACAATTACTGTGTGGTATCTCCTATTCTATAGTGATTTTGCAAAAAAAAAATTAATTTTATTCAGTGAAAATTTTAATATAATGAACAATGTTAATATTGTTGGGGGTCGAGCGGAGGCGCAGAAGGTATTTAAAAAAGACTAATTGGGACATGGCTCAAAAAATGATGGAAAACACATTGTAATGTATGAATAAATAGAAGCTACTATGGAAAACGTACCATTCTCAATGTCGAAATATCTCATTAAAATCGTCTCACAAAAAGTTGTAAAATGGTACAAAATGTGTTATTTTTATTCATTTCACCTTAAAAAATCGGAAATTATACAGACAAATTCCCTGAGACAAGAAGTCTGTACTGATTATTTCATCGTAACGATATTCTTTCTGAAGTACAATACAATATTACAAATGATATAATTTCGCTAATTACTTAGCATTTAAAAGGAAATAAAACCCAGCGTAATCGGCTTGCCTCTCTTGACATTGAGCGGATATGAAATAAAAACTCCATTAAATTTGATCCGTCGGTTTTCATGTTTTTTCCCGTAAAATGATGGTTCCTGATCAACCTGGTGCTCCTATAAAATTAATGATTAAAGATAAATCCCTCACTATGTCTTGTGTCAGTCAAAATATTTAATTAATTATTCAGAATTTGTGGGATACGGTCTGGTAAGATGTATTTTTCAGAAAAACATTTTATTTATCGTGCCAACGTTTCCATCTTTATTGAGATCATCTTCAGGGCCTGGCATCTACAACGGTTGTTTCAATTTAACAAATACATGTAGGACGTATAAAAAAGTGAATTTATAAAATGCAAATAAACAGATTTTTATATTCTTTTTTTTAATTTTATTATATTGCATTGTTTAAATTCACTTTTTTCCGCATACTACATGCTTTTGGTAAATTTAAACAATCTTGTAAATCCTAGGCCGTGAAGATGATCTCAATAAAGATCAAAACGTTGGCACGATAAAGAAAATGTTTTTCTGAAACCTACATCACACCAGACTGCATCTCACGATTTCTGAATAATCATCGACTAACGGCACTTATCACCACACATATTCAATTAATGTAGTATATGATAAAAGTTGAGTAATTTATTCTGCTCTAAATTATTTTTTCTTATTTTTATGCGAAGAAAGTTTAGAAGAAAAATTAGTATCACGAACGGGATTCGAACTAAACGATCTCCGGCTATAGACCCCCCGGTTCTCTACCAGCTATCTTGATTTCTGCACGAGACTGTGATTTCTTCTCCAACGCAGTATTAATAAATTTCTCCAGCTATCGAGCAAAGTAGCGCATTTAGTTGGATTCGAACGTAGGCTTTGGAAAGAATTTGATGAAAGGGTAATACCTTTTGATTATAATTCTTAATTGTTTGTGGTCTATTGACCAAATTTCTTCTTTCAAATATTTAATCTTTTATGTCAGGTTATATTTCAAATGAAAAAGCTAGTTCCAAGAGCGGGGTTCGATCCCAAGACCTTCGGCTGACTGATGACTTGAGCTATCGCAACTTCGATACACTCGGATACCAATTCGCCATCTGAGCCTTCAACCTTTCGAATTTTCCCTCTTCTTGCCGTTTTTCAAAAAATGAAAAAAATAGAAAAATGGCACAAAGGAGGGAAAATTCGGACGGTAGTAGGTTGAGATAGACAGTTGGTATCCGAGATGATCAAAGTCATGATAGCTCAAGTAGTAGAGTAGCGGCGGATTTAGATGAAGGTCGTGGGTTCCAAACCCGCTCGTGCCATTGACATTTTTTTATCTCAACTAAAAGCTTTAATTAATTGTTTTAAGGATTGTCAAAAAATTTACATATTATTTTGTATATTATTTCAATAATTTTACCTAAATATGAGGCCTTGTGGGTAATGCTAGTAATTTCGATTTATCGATTACGACGAATTTACTAACTTTTTCATTTCAACGAAAGCATTGCAAAAAATAATATTTAATTGAAGAAGTAATTTGATCAATAGACCACTAAATAAAATGTATTCCTTTTTCATCTTTATATACCTAGTATATTTTACTGTTGCCAATCCTCCGTTGGAATGCAACTCATTTTGGTTTTCATACTTCTTTGAATAAAAATTGAAAAATAATAAAATCTGATAATTAAAATCGTTTTTTATGTGTTTATTTTGTGTTTTACGTAAATCATATGTTATTTAATGTGTTAAATCGTTAGCATGTATTAATGTGTTGGGAACTACAAATGCGCATAGATCCTAATAGGCGTCGAATGTTAATTTAATGCAGACCAAATGCAAGTATTTATGTTATTAGACACTGCATAGATTCTAAGGCAACATAAATTGTCAATGTTAAAAATGTCAATAAAATAATCCAAGAGTAGAGTCGGTAATCAAGCAAGGATAATTGAGGTGGAATAGACGCCTAAACGATTCGTCACAACATTTATTTTACCAAATGATTTTAATTATTTTTTTCAAATAGACATATTAACTGTTTATTTAAAGTCAACAATCCAAGACGTATCCTCAAATTGTTTTCCCTTCGGCGGTCACCGAAGTTATTGAGCATTAAAACCCCAGACCAATGCCCTATATATTTGTTTGACTTTAGAGATACGAGAAAAAATGGGGACGATTCGCCCTCGATGTATGGGGGGGCGGGGCGGTTGTTTGGTAAAATTAACGGCCGCGGATTTTCCTACAAAACACACACATACAGAAACACACACTGGATGGGAGGGTCCTGTTTTGATTTATACCCAGTATAGTGGACAAGGCTTGTTAGTACTGGGACAGATAAGGCAGATGCCGGTCTGATTAATTGGGAGGACTGGAATGGGCCAGTGTGCGCGTATTTGTGTAGGTGTGTGCGTGGTCGGGTGGCAGAAATGTAAAAGGGATTCGTCCGATGGGTTAGGACGGGGGAAGATAAAACCCGCTGCTCCTATGACAAACTTGTATTTTTTGTGGACCCGTTGGGCGAACGTTAATGAGGGATATACTAGAGAGACATGGTTTTGTTATATATTGCCTTTGATAATCCCTTTCAATATATTGTGTAAAATTAACCAAGTCTTGTTAGACGAGTAAATGCTCAAAGGAATCTCCTCACCAATAACGGATATTGTAGATATCAACGCTCAATAATGCTGGATTAAAAAAAATTCTGATTCTGAAAAGATAAAATTTCATAAACCTTAATATATTACAAGCTCTCTCGACTACAAATTCTCTATAATTTAGGTGCAACAAATGGCATGGAAACAATTGTCTACATTGTTTTATAACAGGCCAAAATTAAACTTATAAATTCGTAAAAGCTATCATATTATTTTTTATTACAATGTAACAATAATCATACTTTAATCATATTTGACTTTTTAGAGCGAATTCCTCAATCCCAAGCTTGTACCCCCCCGTTACAATGTTTGTAAAACTGGAAAACTAATACTTTTCCCATATAACCAAATAAATACATCTCTCACTCAGCAGCAAGTGACACGGTGGGTTAAGATGGATTTCGATTGGACATAAATCTTTCAACTTTTTCGTAATTAGAAACTTTTACGATTTATCTAGGATGATTTTACACAAATTTTTCTAATTGTTTGCATTAGCGTTTAGAGTTCAAACAAAATCCTCAAGGAACAAAGTGATGTGATTATCTAGATGGTCTTACTGGTCCACCTCCGAAAAAAGAAAAGTAATGAATTTCTATCATGGCCCAAGGCTATTAGGATTTCAGAAACCAATTTTCATTGTACATGATACTCGTTTGATTACATTGAAAGTTATTGAGATATCGAGAGATGCGTTCTGGTATAATGAAGGTTTCAGAAAAGCATTTTCTTTATCGTGCCAACTTTTTGATCTTTATTGAGACCTTCTTCAGGGCCTGGGATTTACAAATATTGTTTACATTTAACAAATACATTTGGGATGTGGAATAAAGTGAATTTATACAATGAGAAATATATTTTATATTCAAATAAAGTATTTCTACTCACTCATGGTGTTTGTCTTATGTGTACTTGTACTTCTTGTGGCATTCTTATGTGTCATGTTGAGAGTGTCAGTAAGATTTTTCTCTCACTCTCAAATTTAAACACTGTTGTCTCCCAGGTCCCAACCTCAATAAAATGTCGAAACGTAGGCACGAGAAAGAAAATGTTCTTCTGACACCTACATCACACCAGACCGCATCTCACGATATCTCAATAATTAATGATTAGCGGTCACTAATCTCTACATAATACATTGAAAGATTGTTTAGATGTTTGTAAATCCCAGGCCCTGAAGATGATCTCAATAAAGACCGAAACGATGGCAGCATAGAGAAAATGTTTTTCTAAAATCTTCGTCACACCAGACCGCATCTCACGATCTCCGAATAATTTGGATCTTTTTTGAGATAATCATTAGGGCCAGAGATTAGCGTTACAGAAATGTATTGTGTAACAAAAAAATCTCTCACTGACACTCCCCCCACGACACACAGTAATGAAACAGAAAACAAATGCCTTGAGTACAAATACTTTGATTGAGCCTAACATTTCTATCATTGTATAAATTCATTTTTCCACATCTTACATGTATTTGTATAAACAATCTTTGTACATCCCTGATGATGGTCTGAAAAAGGCTTGAACGTTTCACGACAAAGAAATTGCTTTTTTAAACCTACGCCACACCAGACCGCATCTCAGGTTTTTGAATAATCATTAATCACTAAACACCACACGATACATTTAAAAGTAAAGTTTTTATTTTAACTTCCGCATTTTTCACGTTTTCGATACACTTTTGCGATACATGCTCTTTTGAGTATCTACAACGAAAAATTTGTACTAACCAACCCTCAGTATTGGAGGTCCAGTAAAGATCAATGAAGGAGTGGAGCAGGACAGTCGAAAAAAGGAATGAACTGATAGGTCGGGCGCAACGTAGAGGACGTGGCTGGAAAAAATGAGCAACATCAAGCTTTTACAACAATCTCTTAGTTCTTGAACTTTTTAATTTTATTGCTTTGTTCTGCGTAAGCCAATCTGCGTAAAGAACACATTTCGCTATTACTAACACGTTTGTATACAAATTTTTGTAATGATTTATCTTTTTACAAGAGAAAATCTGCTAATTTTCGCTAAACTATTATATGTTCAACTAATCTTTTTCACTTTTCGCTTGTCGTGTAGAATTCGAATGTTTGCGTCAATATTATATATTTGCATATATATTATGCGGGTTCTTCTTTCTTCTGAATTTCTTCTATGTTTACCTTATGAATATCAATTTATGATCGGCCAAATTTATTTTCAACGATGTATGTCCGAAGTTGATTTTACCTACAATTTAACTAGTTGTCCAGTCACCAAGCATTCTTTATTGAGTTTTGATTAAATGCACCAGCGCTTTCATTGGGTGTACAGTTTTTAGTCCCAAAATATACTAACATGATATTACTTTTATGGAAACAGCAAAAAGTTTAGTATTTGAAATAATTAATAAAAATAAAAATTTAGGAACACAAACAAATATTTTTATGATATCTTAACTAGTAAGATAACAAGAATGTTAATCATTAAACGTAATTAACGTACTGTTCGTTTTATTAAACGAATTATGCTAAATCAATGTTGCTACTAATGTAAATGGTGTTGTATTTTTCCCATCAATGATGCTCATACATTCATTAAAACCTTTCAACTTCGGAAAAACTTTCCCTTAAATTATTAATTTTAAAAAATAAGAAAAAATCATCTTACAACAGTTCTAGACAGCAGTGCAAGCTCATACCTGAAACAGAAAATAACGTTTTAATTTTATTAGACAATATAAATAATATTTCATGGAATTTTGACAGATATTGAATTGATAATTATGGCGATTCAGCTTGTAACTGTATCGAGTAGTTTTGACATTTACAAGTCTTCTCGGGATCCATGCTCCCCCTGGTAATCGCTCTTTTATGTAGTTTCCTGGAAAAGGAAATGTGATGAGGGATTGGTACGGATCGGTCCTTTGCTGTTATCGGTATCTTTATCAGTATCCTTTGACGGTATTAACTGTCGGATTTAGGTTTCCGCTTGTGTGTGTGTGTGTGTTTCCACCTTGACGATACGATTGACGTGGGATTCACGTTTTGAAACCGAATCGGGAGGCTTTTATTCTTAGAATAATGAGTTAAAAAACGTTGATTTCATGCCAACTTTGTGTTAATTTTGCATAGATGTATATATTATTTTTTCTGCTGTTTTATATTAAACTATATTGCTAAGTGATTGGTACACATCAAGATTGACAATAGAGCTAGCATACCATTTGTTACAAATTTTATACAAACTGTGCCGCAGACAGGAGTCAAACCGCTTTATAATACATTTTCTGTATTGTACAAACCATTACACTGATGGCAAATATGTCTTCAGACGATCCAATTCTTGAAAGAGAAACCAATGAGATATAAAAACTAAAATTTTTGAATTTTCCAGTTTTTATATTTATTTGAGAAGAAATATCCTCCTGCGGTGGTCAGTATGTTTGGCAACAAAAATGTAAAACCATTAGGATAGGTTTTCTCTAAAAAAAAAAAATTAATTATACCTTCTACAAATATTATGTAAAGAATTACGACGGAGCTAAATGCTTAATCATTCGGTTTTAGTGATAGAGTAGAACAAATTCAATACACGAGCTGATAACTTTGAGACTAAGTCTTTTTCTATAGCTACCCACAGATTTTCGTGATTATCTATAATAAATGAGATTGTGAGGTGTTACGGTGCTAATGAAAACCATCAGCCTAAGTGTAAGTTATATGAAACTATATATCAAACAAAACGGGAGAAATCGGTAAAGTTCCAGATGGGAAGAGGCTCGGACGTGTGTCAGGCAATCATAATGATTGTGAGATATCATTTTGCGGTTTGCATTCCGTTAAACTCGTATTTTCGTATAATTTTAGTCTGATTATATTTGCTATTTTAGACTGTTAGTCGCTTCTGCAATTTTCAGTGCTGTGTGTTTTTTTAATAATTTTTTTTCACTGCATTTTTCAGAAAATATAAAATTCGACATGATTACACCTTACAATTTTGTATGGCAAAACTGCACGTTTAAGAATAAAGATTTAGTAAAGTAATGTTAAGTTCAATTTATTAAGGTTTTTGTTGAGATAAACGTCAGTGTCACGAGAGGGATTCGAACCCACGACCTTCGGCTTGATACGCCGCTACCCTACCACTTGAGTCACCTCGATCCAGTCGGACACTAACTTTGTATCCCAACCCCCACCTTTTGAATTTTCCCTCCTTTTTGCCACTTTTCTTTTAATTGGTCAAGCGGACCACGAAAAGTAGTGAATTAATGTTAAGCTTCATTATTAAAAAAGATGTGTCTTTGTAGACATTTTACTATTATATTCAATAATTTCAACGTGGACAAATACGAAGCCTAAAGTGTACCTGGACGTATACATTCAGAAACGTTTATAGTAAATTTATATTATGCACCACTGCATTATCTACCAGCACTCCAATGAAGAGGGAAAAAAGTTAAAACTTGTCTGACAGACCAAAACGGGAGGATAGGTAGCTGTAATGATTGTAACGAACGTTTCAATCTTTATTGAGATCATCTTCCCGGGATTTAAGGGTCAAAGTATTTCTACTCACTCAAAGTGTTTGTTTTCGGTGTATGCAGAAGGACACCATTACAAAAACATGTTGTAACCAAACACACTTTCAACTCTGAAGATGATCTTAATAAAGAACGAAACGTTGCCACGATAAAAAAATAAATATTTTTCTCAAACTTACATCACACCAGACCGCATCTCACGATATCTCAATAATTATCGATTGACGGTCACTAATCACCACACGTTTTTGACAATGTTGAATCAAGGAAAAGTATCACATTTACGATGCAGGAAGTCACATAAAAATGGCTTACCATGAATAGAAATCTTCGTTCAGTATTCCAAAGTGAGTATTGAACTATTATCTTTTTAATTGGTCAAATGAACTTTTCTGTACTCTGCTACCTGATCAGAAACAATAGACGTTTTTCATATATATATATATATATATATATATATATATCTGTCTCTTATAC
>CM077104.1:6809428-6833639 GCA_039619505.1 Cimex hemipterus
AGAGACGTTCTCGACACAAGAGAAGAAGATATATATATATATTATATAGAAGTTCTTCAAATATATAAGTTCTCATTTCAAAAAATTGTGTACAATTAATTGAGTGAGAAATTAAGAAATTAAGTGAGATTTCAATTCTTTCTACACAATAAATAAATTTCCTGATTTCAACCACTTTTTTTTTAACATTCCAGGTTGATTTTATCGTTGAATGGTTGACGTTTTTGGAACATAAGAATGTTTATTAAACAAAAACGTTTTTATGGTGTTTGCCACACATAGAAACAGTTATTTTTCAAAAGTTTTCAAAAGTTTCTCCTTTTTTGTTTAAATTCATCAATTTTGGGTTGAATCAAAAAATATACAAAGTTTGAAAAATTCACAATAGCTTCTTCTCATAGGAAAATTCATGCAGAATTCAAAAATCCAGTTTCCAATTAGAATAGACGCTGTACATTTTGAAAAAAAAAGTTAATTTATGGCTGAAAACAAGTAAAAATTTCTAAATTCCGACCGGATTCGGATACAGCAATTAGGTTGGTTGCATTCTACTCTTGTTAAAATGTACTATAAACTAATTCTTTTTTGAGCTTATGCTTGACAGTACACAGCGGACTTTACATAACAGATTATAATAGTCAATAGATTTCATCTCTTTTCCAGGGTATTATAATATGTATTATTATATTATATTATTATATATATTATATATTTATTGTATATGTATAAATATTATAGTATTTTATGTACGTAACATGTAGGTTTTTAAAAAATTGGCGCTAATGTATGCACGATAAAAAATTATGCAACTGCCACAAATAAACAAAAAAGTGGATTTTTCGTATTGAAAAATTAGGGACAAAGAATGTACGAAACGAAAACGGGAAAGGTTGCACCTAAATATTGCGAAATGAATAGTGTTAATCGAATAAAATAAGTGAATTTATTTTTAAAAATTTCCATAAATCAACAGGGATGAAATAAAATTATAAAAAGGTACCCTGTAAGTTAATTGTACAAAATTTCTTTGGGTATTTTTTAATTTTCCAAAAACTACCATATTCAAATATTGAATTAATAATTTCTTATCAGTTTAGAATCCCACATATTTTTTTCTTACCCATTTCTTGGCTTTTTGTCAACTATTTCACAGTATCTTATTTAAGACATAACATAACTTTTTCAAAAAACTGGATTGTAGTCAACAATTCCTAATATGTGGAAAGATTGGCAGATAACATTTGGATTTATTTTTTCGTCCATACCTAGATACAGATTATTCGTCAGTAAAAATGTGGTTCATACCCCTAAACACTTTAAATTCTAAGTAGA
The DNA here is from genome assembly GCA_039619505.1 of Cimex hemipterus. Lineage (NCBI taxonomy): Eukaryota > Metazoa > Arthropoda > Insecta > Hemiptera > Cimicidae > Cimex > Cimex hemipterus. The sequence continues at coordinate 6,810,761 of CM077104.1, forward strand.
AACTGTGCTTCTCCGCATCGTTGTTTTCAGGAGATGAAAATCGTTTTAAAGAAAACTGGCTGTAATTGCGTGAACGGGATTATCTTTCTTTCAAAATCTAGGTTGACTATTTTGACTAACAATTTGGATGGAAAGTTTTGGCAAATAATTGTGTCTAGGTAGACTAGGTTAATCTTTAGATTTATATATTTCTATTTTTTCTTTTTTCTGTATAGGATAAGCGTTAAAGAAAGTAGATTTCATCACAAACTAAGCTGAGAAATGTCGCAACGTCAGAGCAGGTTGGCGCCATGTCACTCCTAATTGTGCACCACTCCCGACCCCTTGCTCACCGTTTCCACCCTCACGGATCTCGCTTCCCGTCAACAGGATGCCGTCAGCCGGGCACAATGTCCACCTTTGTAAATACAGACGTGGTCAAAACCCCAAATTTCCCCGTTCGGCGCAGTCATCTTTTCGCTTAAAGAACAATGGTATGAAAAATTGTCACTGTAACAAACAAATTTTGTCGGCAGCTGGAGTGTATCGGACGTAAGGTTTTAAAATTTTTAAATTGTTGGTTATATTTTGACCTTAATGCACCAATTTATTTTTATGCATCATATTTCAGTTCCTTAAGCATCTCGGACTATGCTCCTAGTCCAACGTTTCTAAATTGAACTTCTTTTTTTACTTATCTACACTAAATTGATCATCCGTAATCATCATTAATTAATCTAAAAATAATATAGTTATATTATGTTCTCACTCAGTTTGAATTTAGTTTTTTGGCTGGTTAATATTTAATGTAATGCATTTCTTTGTAAACAATTTTGTGAATGTAAATTAATGCATCCACATTTTAAAAAAAATAAACTTATTCAAATTTTAGCATTTTAGACTACGCTGTAACTAATTTTGTTTATAAAAATTTCTGCAATGGCAGGACTCAAATTACTTCGCATTGGTAAGCTCAATATTTCTTTATATGTAGCTTTTTAAACGTAAAATAAAAATTCGGTAAAGAACGGCTTAAAATCTCAAGAAATCTTTCTTTGTTCAGATTAGTGAGTTCAAATTTAGAAAATTAGCGAGCTCTGAAGATGGGCCAGAGACCTAGCCTGAAACGCTTAACAAACTAAAATGTACTGTATAAAAATAGGTGGGTGTATATAGTTAAAACAATTAACTACTTTCTACTTTTAAAATATATGTACCTTCAAATTAAACTAAAATTAATATAAACAAATAAATATTATATGGAGAACGTGAGTTGCGGTCTGGTCCGACGTAAGTTTTAGCAGAATGTTTTCTTTATCGTGCCAACGTTTCGATCCTTATTGTGATCACATTCAGGGCCCGAAGTGTTTGTTTACCGGGTAGATGTGTCGTCCTTCTGCGTCGTGTTGAGAATCAAGAAGAATTACACATCTATGCGGAAAACAAACACTTTGAGATCTGAAGATGATCTCCATAAAGGTCGAAACGTGACAGCATAAGGAAAATGCTTTTCTAAAACCTACCTCACACCAGACCGCATCTCACGATCTCCATATAATCACTAACTGTAACTAAACACCAAACATTAAAAAAAAATATTAAAATTATTTTAACTAGTTTTAACAAATTGAGTAGATATATGTTCAATAAAACGTTAAGGTGGGGAGGTATGAAAAATCAAAACTTTTTTTTACCGACCAAATCAGGAACTCAATTTTAGTACAACTGCTATTCTACTTTTTTTCTTTTTACGAGGGTTCGCAACAGGAGAGGTCATAGAGACAGAGGCCAGAGGGACTTTTACCTTACAGTGACGAGCGCCATGTCAAAGACTGAACCTTGCGGCCACCGAGGCCCCCAATTCTACTTTATTGTTTTACAATTCATAAATGGCAGTAATAAGACAGTTCGTCGTACAAGCACAGTACAAACCTGTTTTTCTTAATAATTAGGAAGTTCTATATTATTATTTTTTCAATATCTTAACGGCCTTATGTTTTCCATATTAGCTAGAGATGGCAGTTGTGCTGATTGAAAGAAAGTTCCGCGGGTGATGGTGAGAAATGAGACCATGGCAGCGGGTTCTCCGAGCCAACAGGTAAATTTTTGTTGATTCTTTTCATTGCTACGCAATTACTTACTGTTTTTAGGTCAAGGCCATCAAAATCTTGTACAGATGATTACCAAGTTATATTTACATTATAATACAATAGAAAATACATTTTCAGTTATTTCGTTATGCAACATTGTAACGATTTGTTAAGAATAAGTCGTTAATGTTAGCCCCAAAAGGTAAAATCGTATCCGGGGGAGGGCGAAGAATAATATTCATTTTATTGGTCTGGGAACCAGTCAGCGATAAAATCGAAAAATGTGTAACACTCATCACTGACCTCAGGGGGGCTCCATTCTTTTGAACCCTTTGGTTATTTTCCTCAGAATCCGGTTTGTAGGAAAGTATGACTGTTTTTCCCAATATCTCAATTAATTATTACGTTTGTGTAGTATATTTTTCATTTGATGAAATGTAAAGTTGAAATGAAAAATTACTGTCAGGAGCGGGACTGATACCAACTTAATATCTGTTGTTATAGATATTTGTTTTGTCCAGAAAGTTTAAAGTGAAAATTTAGAGACTGTTTGTTATTGTAGTTACGTATCCCAGGAAAGAAAAAAGCATTAGATTTGATACAAAGGTATTTGATTAACACCCGTTTTGATTGATTGCCCATCTACAAGAAGCTATTTTTACTCGAGGAAGAACGGTTTGGGAAAAACATAGCCATTAACGGTCACAATGCCCTCCCGGGTACAGCCGGCCTTTTGTACAGGCTTGAATCAGCTTTCCTTCCTTCGCTGGGAAATTGATTAGCATTGTGCTACCCGCTCAACAGACATTACGCCATCTACATTACCGTTTTCATTTTTCTTTCATTCTTGAAAGAATCCGACCGGGATTAAAAAGTGCTATTGTACTTTTGAAATGGCTCTACCTTCGGAGCAGGCCGAAACCGTTTCGGGCACACAGTGGAACCAGGAGGAGTCTCGATTTGACCGTCGAAACAATCGAACTTCATCCCCTCAGTTGAAAAAGCGAGGTTTGCCTAACGAAACAAAGGGGCTTTAATTGAAATAAAAAATTGAATCCAATGGACTGGCTAATTCCTAAGGAAAATAAATAATTCCTCTGTCCGCAATATTAAATAAAAATTCCTTTAAATAGTTTGTTTATTTGGAGAAATGAAACAAGCATTCTATTTCTATCCAATTCAACTAGTTTGTGGATATTTTGTAACTTTAAAAGGTGAAAATTGAACACAGGATATTGCATATATATAAAGAAAAAAAATGTGAAGAGTATAAATATAGTGTGGTTTTCTCAAAACGTTCATCATAAACCTATTAATTTAAACTAAATTCTTATTTTTCCCCCGATAAATGTTATATTTATATTTTTATCTTATAAACTAATCCGTGATATTTACAAACAAAAAATAAAAAACACATGTTTTTCATTCCCTCCACGCGCATGGTAGAAATAATGGAATGAATTATGCACGAGAACAACATTCGGCAAAGGGCGTAAATAAAGTGTAGAATTTCCTAAGAAAGGTAGAAGGGCCCCATCAGGGGAAAAGGGGAATGGAAGGTCGTAGGAATGGGAAGAGACGGATTTCTTACTGGCAACATGTAAAAGGCCCTTAATTTGAAATTCCAGCAGCGAGACTTCTTAGGCGCTGGAAGCAGGGGAGCAGATGTCTGTAGCTGAAAGCAACCCCCTTCAACCCTGCAGGCCGGCACACCTCTCCCCCACAGTACTTATTCTTTTACAAAACTCAAAACAATTTTGACACGCTCCCTTTCCCGACGGCGGCTTATTTCGCTAACTGGTGGAAGGAAAAAGGATCTTGACAACATCAACGCAAAATATAAAGTATTATAAATAGTCACCCTCCCGGACAAAATGCAAAATAAAAATGACACAAACCGCAAAAAAACAAAGTTAAAAAGACGTTAACAATATTTTGCATAATATAACTGACAGTTGGGCATAAATAAAATAACTAAAAATTTAAAAAATTTAAGCCAACTAAATACAAAGACGTTAAAAATTAGTAACTTATTAACCATTATTATTAAGTAATAACGCAAAAACATGAGAATCGCTTTTTTATGGCTATGTGAACTGGACATATTATGCAAGGAAATAATACAAATTGGAACATGTAACAGATAATTTTAGAGGGAGATAGAGATAGAGAGATAGATAGATAGATAGATAGAGAGAGAGAGAGAGAGAGAGAGAGAGAGAGAGAGAGAGAGAGATGGAAAAATATATGTAGGATGACAGGCGACAAGTGTCGAAAATTTCAGGATTATTTCTACTTACCATATGCAACAACCAACTCCTATAAACTCCTGTCCAAATGCTACGGTAAAGAAGTAATTTCAGGTTTTTTGTTTTGTTTTTAAATTGTTCGACTTTGGTAATTGTAAAATAAATTTCTTATAAACTTCAGAATTACTGTCTGTATAAAATAATTGTTTGTGCCTCCAGAAATAACGTCAACTTTTCTGTCATAAAATTTACTGCATTGCTGAATTGATGAATAAATTCTGCACGAAAAATTCAGAAAATACAAAAATGATAAAAGATTCATTTTTCTAAAATGTTGGATTAGGGACTGTTAACAACTACAAATTCCTGGAGTTTTGCAAATTCCCTCAAAAGTTCTACTCCATTCAGTTGGCTTCCAGTGGCATACCCAACTTTTTCGATTGCGCTCCTGAAAGGCCCAAAAATTTTGCATTTTCTTGAAAAAACTCAGATGAAGGGAGGGCACGCTAAATTTTCCAGAACATCCGTCCGGATCTTGAGTTTCGTATCAGTTCTTTACAGTTCAATTCAATCAATTTGCTGATGCATGAGGGAAACTGGTTGTTTCTCTAGAAGAACGAGAAAATTTCCTCTTCTACACCAATGCGCTGATTGTCGTCCCTCGTTCTTCGAGTGAAACAGTTTCCCTCGGCCTCTGATGTAGTCGTTGGAAGTGCGATCTGCTGGAACTTCTCGATGCGGAAAACGAGCTTGGTGTTCTCTCCTTGCATCAGTAGCGTTACCGTTGTAGTAACCGTAAATGAAATGCATATCAGCAAGATATTCATTAAAAAACAAAGGCATATATTAAATCACCAACCTGAGAATGTTGCCAGATCATAACATAAAGCAAAATGACTGAATTGAACATTAAAGAACGGACAAGAAACTCAAGAGCCAGACAGATTTCATGTAAAATGGTAGGGGACCCTTCATTGATACAAGTTTTCCCCCCAAAAATTTTTGTGCCTTTCAGATGCAATGGAAAAATTTAGGGATACCGCTGGTAGCTAATTGAATGGAGATCTTTTGAGGGAATTTGCACAATTCCAGGAGGTTCTAGTTATTAACAGTTACCAGGTACCAGTTACCAATCCAACTTTTTAAAAAAACTTCCAACCTGAATTTTTTGTGAAGTTTTCATGCAGAAATTTTCCATAAATTTTCCAATGTAAATAAGTTTTCTTAATTAACGTTCTTTCAGGTGACACAAACAAGAATTTTGTACAGACAGTAATTCTGAAGTTTATAAGCAATTTACTGGACCTAAGTCGAAAAAAAACAACACTGAAAATACTTTTTGACCGTTGAGATTTGGATGGGAAGTTTTTTGTTGCAAATTCACCCGGTATATATAGAGTGTGGTAGAATGACAATTTTTCCACCTAATCGGTTGAAGTGTATTGTTTTTGAAAGGGCTAACGGCGCTTTTTGTCAATCAACAATGAAACAATGCATTGTGACGCATTGTGGGATTATTTTATATTTTTGTTTTTTTTATTCGTTCAATGCGTGTTTATGTTTTATCTTCTTTGGGAAGCAAGTTGATAACAAGATCGAGTATATTTTGCATTAGGAGTGATTTAGTTCACTATAATAAAAAGTTGAAGCTAAGCCAAGAAAATCGGCAATAAAACGAGTAATTTGGATTTTATCTTAAGTGGGTTGTTCTTTAACCTACTTTGTCATAGCAAAGTAGGATAATAACAATGCCATTTATTTTCCGATTTAGTTTTGTCTAAATTGTATTGTGATTTTGGATCAATATTCGATTTTATTGGTTGTATTAATATCCCAAGGTTTTAAATTTAATTAATAATTTCGTTTTAGTTTAATTTCGCCACGGATAAACGTTTACTTTTTGGTGTTGATATGTACTGGTAGATAATGTCTACGATAGAAATTTGAAGCCGAGCCAAAAGGATCCGTGATAAAACGAGATATTTGATTTGTTATCTCGAAAATGGGACTAGGGACAGTTTTATAGTTTCCCTTTGTGAGAGTTGTCTAAAATAGAGGCTCATACCTTATCCAGCCGGAGGCGCGGCGGTTGGCATTAGCCAAATTGAAATCCTCACCGAAAGATTGGAAGTGTGCTGAAGGGAGGACGCAGAAAATATTTACATTAAGGAAATAGGAAGGAGAGAAATATCCTTTGTGCCGGTCCAGAGGGTTGAGACGGCGCTAGTAGGTTCGTGGCGATGCTGTGGTGGTTGTTGTGGGGGGGGGGGTTCAAGCTGCCCTTTGTGACTTATGAGTTATGATAGCCTCGACCCACTCCTTTCACCCCGTCCGGCATATAGGGGATGTCAGAAGTCACTGGCTTGTTACCCGCTCCACTGGATGAATGTGTCCTTCTCTAACTTTTCCAACATATTTGTGTTTGAATGCGTATGTAAATATATTTCCAAAGAGGGAAGGCGAAACGGCTCTTGGAGGAGTCGTTACCCTCCTTCAACCCTCCTTTCACAATGACAGTGGTGTTTCTTTAATGTCTTTTATCTCTCCTTGGATTGAATGGAAAAGTCTCGGCTGCGTTGCACGATTTAACCTCAAAAGTCAATTCAATATATTTTTAAAACGTGTTACTTTTATGGTAATGGCTGTTTGGTGGAAGTAAAGTCATAAAGAAGACAACAGATGCCTACAAGTTGAAATTCATTTAGTTTGTTATTATTCAATCTCAATTCAATATTTACTCCCAAAATAAAAGGTTCTTTGTCCATCTGCGAATTACAAACAGAACTGTATTATGTTCGTCTCGTAGACAAGTGATCTGCCTCCTCTTCAAGGAAGAACAGAATGCGAAAAATAATAATAATAAGTGCTTCTCCGTATGTAAGCATTACATACATTTACAAAGACGTTTTATACTCGTAACTCTTTAATAAATTATTTATAATTATAAATTATTTTAGTGTTATGATATTAAATATAAAAGATTAATATTTCCATAACTAAAATATTCAATAAAACAATTCTGGCCAAAATTGATTTATTTAACGTACAAATATAGCTTTGATTAGATCCTCTCAACTCGTTTTGGGGTTTATCGTGCGTTCGTTTTGCTTGCACCCAACATTCCACTTTTTTTCTCAATGTTATTTAGCCTTTACGTCATTTTTCACTCACGTTACTAGTCATTTTTATCAACCTGGCAAGAAACCTAAAGTCAGAAAGTAAGCATTCCTGAGTAATAAACATTTTTTTCTCGTAAAAGTATGAACGAAATTCAAAGTAAGGCCATGATCGACCCACCTGCTGATTAACGTAAACTTTGGTAAGTTTTAAAATTTACTTTCTAATTTACACTACCGTCATGGTAATAATACGCTATAACTCCCTCAAAATTAATTTCTAAACAAGGGACAAATATTAAAACAATTATTGCGCAACATGCGGACTTGGTCGGATTGAGTAAACAACTGACACAAATGAAATTGTAACTAACAATCATGACATTTTGGATGTTTATGAGACAAACAAAACAACGAAGTTGAGAAATGCGATATTATTTACAAGGAGATGGTATTTTGGAAGAAATACGAAATGTGATCTAACCCAACTTGTCAACTATATTCATTTCTAGTCAGATTTCACACGACTTTTGTGTGCGTAAAAATAAAAATTGAATTTTCTAAGTTCTATTTTTTGTTGAATACTTTGAGTAAGAAAATTTTAAATAATTTTCCTTTGCATGTTTGGATTTTATGTTTTAAACGTGTGAAAGACAAAGGTGTTTTTAAAATCAAATCATTTATTGAATTATTGGATTTCTTTAACTATATAATAGTACCACAAACTGTGAAGAAATGGTGAAATTTGCCCACATTGGTTGCTTGCTGAGAATATATCTCGATCTCTTTAAAAATTTATAACTAGAATGAACTGATAAATAAACAAGCAATCGTTAATTAAAGGCTAAACGGTCATTTGCACAAATTTACGTGTAAAGTGAGGGCAAAATAAAGTAGTTCAAAATATAAGAAAAAAATTATTTTGTGGTTTCTAATGACTGGTCCAGAAACAGCACATTTTTTAACGTCTGATAGCTGAGAAAGATTTGTACACAAAACAAAAAATATCACGCTCTGTTCAACCAGAATATAAAATTGTCTGCTTACGGCAGGAAATACAGTTTTTGATCTTCTAATTATCGTAACTGTTACTTTCGTATCGTTTCTGTTAAATGTAGAACTTCCATGTTTATTTAACCAATGTAGGTCCATAATTCAGTCTCTGTCTCTTCTCTGGATAATCTAATCGCCCAGTTCGACGTTGTTTCGATGCTGTTCATCAATCACCGGGATCTGCCACGGACATATTAGGATCATATTGCTGACAGTGTTTTATTTTTTGAAATTGTGTTCGGTCGTCCGAAGACTAAGTGAACTGTTGATTGAAACGAGTTTGTAAATATGTATGTATGCGTGTTGAGCAAGATGTGTATTGATTCCATCACCATAATTTCCATTCGACAATATGCTTGCAGTTGTTTTTCACTATCATACATTGGTAGTAAATACATTTCTGTAATTTTCTTATTTTATTTATAAATTAATTGCTAAAATTTCTTATCAATCTCTTAATTTTTCTGGCTTATAGTGCATCAATATGTCAACATAAATATGATTTTTATGTGGAGTATGCATATAGTTGAAATAACCAGCCTGTTTTTATAGATTTCTTGTTATTACAGATCCATTTCGACCTGTTCCTTGCACCTTCTAAATGTTGCACTTCCTGCACCGTAATTTTTGTAAAAATAAATTATTTCTATATACATATTTTACATCGATCTTTGAACTTATTGTTGATAAGTCACGAATTTAACAAATATGAACTTCTATTAAAAAAATAAAGAATTCCAAAATAGGGTGGACAATTGTTCTAAAAATCACCTCATAAATTTACTATACTTCAAATCATAAATTTCACAATGTGCTGTTTAGTGACCGTTATTAGCCAATGATTATTTGGAGATCATGAGATGCGGCCTGGTGTGACGTAGTTTCTTTATCGTGACACGTTCCGACCATTATTGAGACACTCTCTACACGTCACAAAAGAGTGACACGTCTTCAGGAGAACAAACACTTTGAGTGCTGAAGATGATCTCAATAAAGCTCGAAACTAAAGATGAGATGATGTATCGACGTGCTTGTAGATTGTAGAACAACTTGAGCAGAAGGTTCAGCAAGGTTACAACCGAAACAACAATACTTTAAATTTTCTTCGACCTTTCGACGTTTATGATGGCGTCATTATTATCGTCGATGAGTGTTGAAATATATCTTGAGAGCAGGAAACAGAAATTAAAATTACAGGAAGCTCTGTATTTTCTGTCATGACCTCACAGAAGATCATTCTGTTCGAGTTAAAAAAAAATCAAAACGTTGGCATGATAAAGAAAATGTTTGTTTAAAACCTACGGCACTCCAGACTTCATCACAAGATGTCGAATTAATTTCATTATTTTAATATGCTGTTTACTGCAAAGAACATCACATTATTGATGGAACAACAGAGGAATACGTTCAATCTACAAATGTTTTATTTAATTATCTTTTTTTGTTAAATAGTTGTCAGGGTAATAGTGAGCCCCTTAAACAAATCGCATGAAACGGCAAACATAGCATGTTAGTAACTGACAAAGTGCTGACCTTTTCTAAAATCCTATACTCACTAGACATGCCGAAATGTATATTTCAATCGGTTTCATTAGAAAATCCTAAAGTAAATCTGATTTACGTTATATATATTTAGTTTGTTTTTTATTATTATATTGTATAAATTATGTAAGTAACTGTAAAGTATGTAAAACAGGTAATGATCAGCTTTGGTTTTAAAATTTGTTCACACATGTACCATTTATAACTATTCTGAGTAGTATTGATTGAAAGTTACAGCTTATTTATTTCTAAGGTCGAATAGATTCATTCTTATCGGATTGCCTGGACGGTTATTTCTTATCCTTTCAAATCTCCGCCTGGCTGGGTAATCAGAAGATGGGAAAAGGAAGCAGGGAATGGATCCTACCTAATCCTGGGATTTATATCCAAAAGCAAAGAACTCGTGTTTCCTATTCGAAATAGAACAATCCAGAAATCGTCCTTGATAAATATGGCCCTTTTATCCATTCTAGCTGCGTTTATTTAAAGGTATAATATTCGATTCGGACGTTTAACTTCCTTACCTCTTGGGGTTCGACGTTAAGGTTAGAAATACAAGTCAAATTTATTTTCGAGCGCTTTCATTATTTCTTTTAACCCGAGCTTAGTGCACTTTAGAAAAGAAAGACGAAGATAAAAGCCGGTATTAATTTCCGTTTTGTTTAAAAAAAGAAGTAAAACCTTCGAGATGTTTGGTCTTGTTTAGAATTGTTTGCACTAAAAGCGTCTGCGACACACCCCGTGGTTATTTTTCCTACCGGAAGTCGCTCTATAGGAAAAATACACACCAGGGGCCATCCCTTACTGTAAACAACATAAAAATTCCATATGAGGGACAAACATGTGGAAGATGTGATATTGATATGGGATTAGCAATTCAGGGCATGTTATTTTTATTGATAGGTCTATTCCATTGAGTACTCTTGCCTTAATTTATTCCCGATCTTCTTTGCACCCCGATTGTCATTGTCTGATTTTCTATTGGATTCCATCGGACCGTACTAAAAGTGAGTAATACACAAAACAATGTTTTCAAAAAATATTTGATCACTAACTATATCAGGGCTTGACACTGCCTAACATACCATAAGAATTTTACGCCCTTGCAAAATTACGTTTACAACATGGATTTTCAATAATCATGCAGTTTATGTGATTAAACTACTCCGCTAATCTTTAGTTTTATACAGTTATCGACCCATTAAGGGATTTGTTAGTTTCGAGTGTAATAATTGACAAATTATTATTAACATTTTCTTTATGAAGCCCAACAAATCTATATGAACATTTAAGTACCTTAGATTTAATGACTGAATGCACTTCTGAACAGCGCAATTAAACAAGAATATTATATAATAGGACTTAATGCTGCCCAGTGATATAATATTTATTCGAAAAAAAAACCCAATACAATGAAACAAATTATAGCAAAATTAACTGCAATTTATAGAGATACATATTATGTTTAAAAATACACACTCAACAGAAAGTGACTGATAAATCAGAGAGAGAGAGAGAGAGAGAGAGAGAGGGGGGAGAGAAAGAGAGAGATTGGGAAAGAGAGGGAGAGAGAGTGAGAGGGAGAGAGAGATTGAGAAAGAAAGAGAGAGAAAGTGAGTGAGAGAGAGAGAGAGAGAGAGAGAGGGAGAGAGATTGACAAAAGAAAGAGAGAGAGAGAGGGAGAGAGAGATTGAGAAAGAAAGTGAATGAGAGAGAGAGAGTTTGAGAAAGAGAGGGAGAGATCGAGAGAGAGATTCTGGACTCTAACTTTAAGAATGTGTGTGAATGGTTGGTTAAGTGTGAACAGACGAGTCGGAGAAGAAAGTACCCACTCACATGTCCAACTAGTTAGGTTAAATACAGTTTTTTTTTTTTGTTTTTTTACGAGGGTTCGCAACACCAGAGGTCATATAAACCCTCAGGGTGCCGGTGTTTCTGAAAGAAAGCCCATTTGTAAGTATGTCGAGTTCGAATGTAGGGCCGCTGGATTCGAACCCGGGACCTTGACCTTACAGTGATGAGGGCCGTGTTATGTTTAATACTGTGCATGAATGTATGTGTGCGCGCTGCTCCAATATGGAGTGAATTAGTGATCTTAACCACTTGTGAAAGTAAGCGTTTATTCAGGAAGAATTTACGTCATTATATTCGATGTACTCCACATTTCAGCAGAAAATAAATCGCCCGTTAATGCGAAAGACCAACCGGAGAAAGGTAATATGCATTATTTTCTCATCCTTCGTAAAAGGTATATATGTATGTGTTACTAATGTTGAAATACATGCTCACAAACAAAAAATGGCAATAAAAATTGTTTCAAAACGATTAAATTACCTTTTTTATTTCCAATATGTTCTTCTAGGTGATCAGCAAAAAGAAAAGAAATTTAAAAAAGTCAATCTCATATCCGTAGCTTTGCCTTTTTATTAGAAATTATTGAAAAGTTTGTACATATAGTCCGTGATCCCACCTCCATACCCTCCCCTAATCGACTAGATTGAAAATTAGTGGTTATACATGTGATAATTAGGGAGTCAAAACGCGAGTTTTTTTTAAATGTTGTCTCTTAAGAAACATAGTTAACTGTATGCGAAAAATAGTAAGTAACATTATTTTAAAAATCTATTAGAGGTAAGGCCAATTGGAAATAAAACAGTAAATAATTCAGCAAGAATTTGAGGAATATGGTCAATTGATCATGATTGTAAAACTAGTTTAAGCATAAAGTTTCACCGACTATCTCGTTGGCTGATGATTAATTATTCTAAAGGCGTTGATTTAAGTCGGAAACTTCATAGTTATTCTGAAAATTAGAAACTTTCTCTCCGTCCTTGACAGTTGAAAGTCGTGGGTGAATTAGTTTCCGAAAAACATCCATCCCTAGGACGATGATTGGGTTAAAGGAATCGGCCCTCGGGTTAACACGTTTCCCGCTATTGCATTAGGGCGTGCAACCATGTGCGGGCCCGGATCTGTCAAATTAAATCCACTCGTGATAGAAAGTTACTGACCGAAACGAAATTAATTAATTGCGGTCGGTTTGGCCGGGTCTCGCCTTTTCCTCGTGTTTGGGAAAACGGCGCCGCCTCCTTAGGCTCGACGTCTTCTGGGTTTGCCACTAATTGGCTTGTCAAGGGTCGGCTTTGCCGGCTAATCTACCGAGGTGCTCAGAAATTGAAAAATTCCCATCAAATCACCTGCCCATAAGGAATATCAAACCGGAATTGATTGTTTTTTGTGTTTTAAAACATAAAGAGGAGACATTTTGAATATAAACTATGGCATTTAATGTTTGGAATTCCTTCAAATTACAATTTTTCAAACAAAAAACAATAATATCCCACTGTCACTCTCAGCAAGACATACAACAATGGCATCTTTACCCAGAAAAAAACCCACAAATAATGGGATTGCATCTAAAATTTGTATCATTGTAGAAAATCATTTTTCATATCTAACATGTATTTGTATAATTTACACAATGTTTGTAAATCCCAGGACCTGAAGATGCTCTCAATAAAGATCGAAACGTCGGCACGATAAAGAAAATGTTTTTCTGATACCTACATCACATCAGACCGCATCTCACGATATCTGAATAATTATTCATTAACGGCCACTAATCTCTACACAAATCTATTTTATTTTTTAATTTTAGATCATCCAAGTAGAAAATTTTTCTTTCTAATAAGATTTTGTTGATTGAAGTAGTCAAAATCTTAGCAGTAATTTCATTACAAGAAATAATTTACGAGTGGAATCTAGAGATTAAGTTATTTTGGATTAAAAATAAAATCTCTCTTGTTTTGTAAATTAGGTTTACAAAAGCGGAGTCGAGGGATTTTCAAACGATTCCTCTCGCGTCAACCGAGAAAATTTTCCCAATAAGGGGTAAGTTACAAGGGCGTATTTATTAGCTCCGGAGCGAGGCTTTGCTCGGCTGCGATTTACGAGAAACGGTTAAATCTATTCTAAAGTGTAATTTGTCCCGGGAGGGCTGAAACCGTTTTGTCGGGAGAGCGATCCCCATCTCCCTGCAGGCGAAGGTTTCCTGCGAGGGCTGAGTGACAGCCGGGGGAGGTTTGAGCAGGTCGTCTGGAAACCCTTGGCCGGAGGGGCACGTGAGGCGCAGGTTAACCTCCTCTTCAGACAACTCGTGAATATTAAAAGGCCTTGCCGTAGGGCTTTTTAACCGTGAAATTGATTCGAGATCATCCCGGAATGCAGCAAAAAGCCAATTTCATATGTCAGCCGGACCTGTTTTTTCCCTCAGACGGTTCAATTCAAACTTAGACACCAACTTTTATATACATCTCGTGAAAAGGTTTAAATAGAATGTCATCTCCCCAAAGGAAATTATTAACAGTTTCTGAATAGAAACCATTTTATTTGAAACAAAATAGAACTAAAGTTATCTACAACAAACTAATTTACAAACATAAAATAACAAGAAAGTAATTCTGAGAAATTGAACTTAAATGTTTTATGCAAAATATATAAATTAATAATTTTGTCCTGTCATGAACTGTGGATATTAAGTAATAGATTGTATTCATATTAATATGTTTTACCTCACATTAAGCGCTACAATAATTATCCTTCCTACGTCAATATTCAATCATTTTCAATGGCAATTAAATAGAATTGATATATTGAATCTGACTTTCTACTGCTACAGGATAAATTATTTTTTGAATCTTGGCCAACAGTTTTATAAAGTTTGTCCTTTGTTTTTGTTGGTTTTATAAAGCATGTGCGAACTTAAATACCTTAACTTCTCCAAAAAAACAAAAACAATTCTATTGAGCGCTTCTCATTGAGTAACTCTGAAAGCCTTTTTCGTTTTTTCGCTCAGTCCGATCTATCAAATTTCGGGTTCTCTTTTCTGGTACTTCGAGATTTTATTAAAGACCTTTAATTTTTCAACTTTTTCCACCTTAGGGTTGAGGCTTGGTCGGTTTTGCTAAACGTGCACTGGTCTATCGAAGAGAGCTCGTGAAGTAGTTCAATCATTAATTTTATAGTGAGACTTTTTTACTTCTAAAATCATCCAACACCCGCCAAAATAAGCCGTCATATTTAGTACATACCTACTTTGGGATGGTTAGGGCAGTTTCTGAATATTTCCCTACCCATGCTAGGGTTCCCCAGGTTAGCGGCTAGGTCCCTCCCTATTCCAGATTAATACAGCTGACATCCCATCATTTCTGAAACCACATCACTCACATTGAGACACGAAATAGCACAATCATCTCTAATAAATACCTGCCATTTTCACTCGAAACGTTCAAAAACCTTAGAGTTGTGGTGTGAAAAAAATCAAATTTAACACAGATAAATCCACTTTACCTTCCCTCACCCTAAAATCCTCTTCCGCCGTACGAATCCTCACGACAGGAACGTCGAGAATTTAAGACACGATACAGGGCTTTCAATCTGACTTGACACTCAAAAATAAAAGGCTGCTTTACATTTAGTTAAGCCTGTATGGACTTAAGGTCTGGATGTGTGGGGTTCAGCCGGACATTCCCCGCATACAAACTGCCCAATCCTCACGAAAAATCCTTGATACTCGATTTTATGTATGAAGCATAACTATTTAACATAAATATTTTATTAGTCCAAGATGTATTTCATTCTTCACGGGCCATGGATATGATTGCAAAATTAATGCAAAAAAATCACCTCTCCATTTTGAAACGTAAACTAATTGTTTATTTTTGTTTCTAACAACATTACTATTCATTTTTTTCACGCCGACAAACCACTCAATACAAAATTTTGGGTCCATCAAACAAAATCTCTCAATTTCGCTTTATAAATGCTTCCCATTTTTCTAAAACTACAAAACAAGAAAGAAATGCCTCTATCGAGCAACTGCTATAAAGGTTGTGAATCCGGTAATCTGAAGATAATGACATAAACAAGGGCTCCTTACGTAAATTTGACGTTTTCTTTTGTTTTCTCATTTCCAAACCTTTTTCGTATAAGCGGAAATAAGAGATTATAAACTTTACATATTTTATAGTAACGTATATAGATAAAATTCAAGGGGCTATGAATTTACAACTGGAACACAGGACATCTGCGCTAGCAAACATCCTTAATATATAATTTTTAAAAAATTATATCTTTTTTACACAATTTTTATGAAAAACATTACATGCATTTTTTTGACAATGCGTACCAGGAACTGGAGGATTTCCCTCCTGACCATTGCATACAGTTAGTTGTACTGTACTTTACCTCCATTTTTGGGGGAATTTGAGCCGTGCCGTAAGAATTTCCAACGAAGAAACTCATTTTCGGAGGGGGTTGGAACCAAATTCAGGTCGCTGAGATCCGATCCCGCGCATTCCATTGATGAATGTGGCGCCAATTTCGTTGAGGAGAGAGAAAATGTTCAGATGGGACGGTGGGGATCGAAACCACGACCTCTGGATCTACTAGCCGAGTCTGACGCCTTGACCGCTCGGCTGTCACGGTAATACATGCATACAAAAAAAGGCAAAAAAATTGTTTAAAAATGATATCTTTTTTTCAAATTACTCATCTCCTAGAGGCTAAGCAAGAAAGTTTGATGTGAATATTTTAGGTTAAAAAAAGTCTCCATAGCCTTCACTTTGTTAGTATCAATGAATTAAAAGTATCTGTACATAAAGTCGGTAATCCCACACCCATAGTCTCGATTAAACTAGATTTAAATTTAGTGGTTATATAGGTTAGATAATTTAATTTAAACGCGAGTTATTTAAATTTACATCGTAAGCCTCTTAAAAAAAGAGGTTACAAGTTTGCCAAAATTAGAAAGTAAATTTATTTTATCAGAGATGAGGCCAATTAGAAATAAAACAGTAAATTTCTTCAGCCAGTATGAATATGCTCGATCGATCAATATTATAAGCCCATATTTTTTTTTCTTTTGAAAGATTAACAACATCTATTAACAACATTTATGGCTTCAAGTACAAAGACATTCAAAAATCAAAATCAATTTGAATCAGATAAATAATGACCAGTACATTCTGGAATATCTTCACTATTTAGGACAACGTGTGTTAAAGTAAGGAAGACAAATGTATGTTCTGAAGCAGAAAGGTCTTGTACATAGACGGGTAAATCCTTCAACCGGAGGATAGAACATGTGCAAGCCTTGAATCATCGGTTAGTTTTGTAAGACCTATAGATTAAGTAAATCCTCAGCTAGGCACATGGGATTTCCTTTATGCATCGGGGAGAGGCGTCACGCCCCAGAATTACTTCTTCGTTCATGTCTTCGAGAGATTTAGCATTTTTTAATTGATTGATTTTTTAATTTACGTATAAATGTATTTTGTGAACGAATGAGATTTTCCTATGCCTACGCTGGATCAAAAGGACTATCACACCAGAATTAAAATATGCGCATATGCAATTCGTTGAATAACGGTTTGTGTTTTTAATTCAATTCTCAAAAGTCACATTGACTTTTCCCCCCCTGAATAACACGATCAATATTGACATTAACTGAGGGAACACGAGACGGACAGCTCTACAATCTCGTACATAAATTAACCGGCGGGCCAGAAAAAGAGAATATAAAACGGCGAATAAATTGATTCAGCATGTAATGAATATAAATGAAGCGAGATTTTTCAATTGAGGTTTTCCAAGGCGGGAGCTGCGGAACGGTGTTTATTGAGGCATGGCCCGTACCCCTTGGCCAACAATCAGCTCAGGCGTGACTCGTTCGGCCTTCGGCGGCTGGGGGTGCGTTTCCTGTATTTTAAATCTTTAATTAACCCCTCTCCCTGAGGGCCTATTCTTGAAAACTTCAACGTTCCACTTAACAAAGATGAAAGTTGAGAACTCATTTGCTGGTGCCTATAAAACTGAATACTTATGCATATAAATTACTTAAACAGAGAAATTCGGAGAGAAAAACTGGTTTGGGGTACCAATTGAAATGTATTTTTTAAAGATGGGTAAACTTTAAAAAAATAATTAAACTAATCAATCATACGTATATAAAAAATAACCAATCAATTAATGTCTTCAAATAAAAATTTAATTTCCAAACACAGTGCTTGAATGAGAATTATTGTTTAAACAAACGTCGCTATAAATAAATTGTTCGGTCTTCCCAGTGATCATGATATTTTATTTTTACGAATAAGTTTGATGGTCTGTAAATAAAACTTTATCAAAGAAATTAATTCGATCGCCTAGATTCTATGTTTTTATTTAACTTTGAGAGTACTCTGTCAATTTTGATAACAATGGATTTATTAGCTAATTCAATTTGATGTTTAAATATTTTCAGAGTTATATTTTGTTACTTCAGTAGAATTGCAATTACATTAATGAAGACATTTCTTATGGTAGAGAAGATTACACACATACATTTTACGTTCAATAGACAACAAAATAGTGTGTTTTGGGTTTAGGCGTTGATCCAACGCTCATCGCTGTAAAGTAAAGGTCCCGGGTTCGAACCCAGCGGGCTGCATTCTAAAGCGACATACAAATGTTGTTTTTTTTCAAAAACAGCATCACCGCGAGGGTTGATAGAACCTCTGCTATTGCGAACCCTCGTTAAAAAAAACCTTCCCCTCTCGCTCATTCTCCCTTCTCTCACTCACTCTCTCTCTCTCTCTCTCACTCTCTCCCTCTCTATCCCCCCTAATCTCTTCTTTCTTCTCCCTATTACAAAGCACAGACTGAAACTATTTTTCTTTCTTTCTCTCTCACTGAGTACCCAGGATTGGAAGCGCTGGCGTATAGATAGTATATAGCTAAAAAATAATCCTTTTATCTCTTTGCCTGGCTATGTATTTATTTCTTTTTGTACTTTATGTATAATAAAACAATTTAAAATGCTTAATTAAAGGTTTTTGTTTCTTTTGAACTGAAAACGCTATTACAAGGACTTACCTACAATGTTATTATTATTTTTTAGGAATTTAACGATAAAAGGTTTTATTGATAACTAACATCCACCGAGGGGATACCTGTTAGACTATGGATATGTAAAAAAGGGGTGGCCAAATTCAAAAATTTTAACCAGTAATAAGAAATATTTTCTCTTTTATAGGGTTTACGGGTAATCGACGGTTTCTCCCTCTTTCCAGCCAAACACCGATGAAAAATTCAATCTTTTCTCCCCTTCCACCAGGCGGATCCAATTCCATACCTTATACTCTCAATTTCTCGCCGCGGGCTGACACGGTTTACGTCCTCCCGCCGCGCCGCCGTCCCTCCATCCCCGCTGCTATACCTACGGCTGTATATTATTTACAGGGGTATCTATTTACCGCCCGAGGCCTCCCCTAGGGAGCCGCGGGACGAAGAGGGTGGGGATTGCGACAGGAAAATTGAATTAACTCCGACGAGTGAAATACGAGGAGCACTTGGGTTTTCTCCCGAAACACAAAAGGGTTACGGATTCTGATTTATACCCGATATGAAAACGTAGGAGATCACCCTGTATATTGCACCATGATACCGTTGAGGGCCCTTACTCTTTCTAGCAGACTATCACGATTTTTTTGGTAACTCCTTATTTGAAATAGTGCCGGCTCCCAAAGGGCTCTCTCCCTAGACTAACCATAATTCAGTCTCTTGCATACCCATAAATCTTTACTTGTTAGTGAACGCACGCTTCACATCCGTATCCCACCGTAAATACACTCTGACATCTTGGAACACGCCATTGTTTTCATTACCAGCATGATATAAACTTTATGGCTCATAGTTAAAAAAGTTGAAATAGTTTTATCCGAGAAAACATAAAAACACAATGCAATCTAATTAAATGTGAAGTAACCTGACAAGTGAAGCATCTTGGCTAAAATTCAGAATCAGACTTTGGTCACAACGGACTTTTTAGTTCATGAAGTAATGACGAATGTTTACGATACAACATAAACTTTCTTATTATTAATCTATCCATTATTTCAATTTTAACTAACTTTTAACAACGCCAATGTTTAAAACATTACAGCATTTAGATCTAAGTTATGTCCATATTATCCTGGCTGATTTTATCTTATATTGGGACGATTTATAATTTATACTTTTACATTACCAATTTTATTATTACTGTGGGTATAAAGCATTAAATATATCAATCTTAAGCCCAAGAAAAAATGTATTATGCTACTGTTTTGTAGAAATTCATTATACAAAATTCTACATATTAATAAAGCTTTTTCACGTGTATGTACATCATAGCCTTTTATTTTTATGGTAAATTTGATAAAATAAAAACTAACTTTTTAAGAGTTTAACTATTTTTTACAGTTAGTTTGATACATGTTATGATGACACACTCCAAGATAAAAAAAAGACATTAAAAGAAAAATGAAACTAACTTCGCACTTTATGAATTTGAATAAAAATAATTTAATTGTGAGAAAATTCACCGACACGCCGGAAAATTACTTAACATTAAATTTAATTATTTATTGCCTATATCTGTTCTTAATGCGAAGTGATAAAGCTGGGGCCAAATTGAATTCTGACATAGCTAAATTGTTTTCACAGCATCCTTCGCAATATTCACTCCACTTGATAATATACTCGACCAGAATCACTCGCATAACATTGAACACGACATGAATATCCACTTGGAACTCTCCTTCCTCCTAAAGCAATTACACCATCAGACATGCGACACACCATTAAACAACTACGTTCTCCGAAAAGCTCCAGGGTATGATTTAATTCAAATATAAATATTACGAAATTCACCCCATAAGGGTGGACAATACTTAACATATATACAACGCAGTACTGAGGATCACACATTTCCCGTGGAAGTTCTTACAAGTAGAAATGATTCCTAAGCAAAATAAACCTCTGATCTTAATGTTTTTTTCGTTCTAGACTGGTCTACTAAGAAAAAATACTTCTTCAAAGATTATTGCCTAAAAGATTCAAATATTCTCCTCATTTTACATGGCAACTCAACGGCTGCATCGAATTGCTGAATACATTGCTCCATCTCTGGAACAAAATCATCATTGTTTGGGGGTCTTTCCTAATTTAAAACCAGTACCAACTTTGTCAAGTCTGTCAGAGAGCTGAATTTTCATACGTACGCATTAGAAAGGATGTTCCTCAGGGAAGCATGCTTGGCTCATTTCTATTTTCAATATACACTGCTTATATTCTATTCACAGTTTCCATCATTTCTACACATACATTTGTTGATGTTACATTCTTAGGTGTAATAACACCCCTTCTAGGATAACACCCAAAACTTAACAGTATGGTACACATGGTGGAGAATGAAAATAAACCTAAAGAAAAGCGCCCAAAAAATTGGACACTACGTAAAAGTATCTGCCCTCCAGGGGGTTCCACACCCTTGTGCGTTATCTTGTACTTTTCATGGATAAACCACATACTAGGAATCCCCACAGTCGGTGAATATTTTGGCTTGCATGTCGCTATTCTAAATGCAGCAGTTATTGACCCATATTTATGTAATCTCATAAATATAAGTATGTATAAAACAACCTCAGGAAAGCTTTTCTTTATTTAAAAATTTTGACCCTTTCTTGCATTTTCATATGCGTTATTAATAACATTTACCCATATAGAAGGGTAACTGTCTTACATGATCATGATAGCTGGATCTCAGAAAATACGTGTCTCCACTTGTAACAGACTGAAAAACTTAGGTAAAAACATGTTAAGAGAAATAATTAATTAACATTTAGTGACACATGCCTTTCAAAGTTCAGATGAATTTTTAGTAAGTTTTGTATACATTTGTTATAATATTTAACTATTTATTGTAAAACATTTATATTTTTCCTACTGTGTTATAATTTGATATGTATATCTATTTTACGACAATTGTAACATTTATTTCATAGTTGTTCAAATAAATTATATATATACCTTTAAACTCTAAAAAAATATAGTAATTTTTTGTTTTTAAAAAATAACTGTTAATTTAAGTGCTGTTAAATTTTTGGAAAATATGGGCCCTGATAATGACTTTGAAACCTGGTCCACAGCTTGGAAATTGGTTTTTCATTCTACCCCTTGGTCAAACATCAAATTAAACAACAAATAGTCGATACCTTCTCTTCAATAAACCTTTAACTTAGAAGATAATATAAGGCTACTCGAGGTGTACTTTTTGGTCTGTGGGCTCAACCAAGGATTCCAATTTCCAAAGTCTTTAAACTATGCAGTCGAAAATTCTCGACCGAGTGCTTTTTAAAATGCTCCTTTTTTATATTTTAAATTCTCCTGTTCATAACGCCCTATATTTCTCGTTTTAACACGACCTAATCAGAACCGCTATTTGTCTTTCAGTAACTGAGCGTGAACAATAATTTCCTATTACGACAATTATCTCTTCCAACCTTGCCAGAAAATACTCAAAACGATTGAATGGAAGGTGGTCCAGGGACTTTTTTTTTTGTTCGTGAAGAAAGCCAGAGATTTAAGGGTGAAGGAGCTTATCACTGGGCAACCTCTCCAACAAACGACGCAGACGACAAATTCAGCCAAGTGAAAATATTTACTCAATACAATATTTGTAGTCGTAAATATCAAATAAATATAATTTAAACAATATGTGAAGAGACATGAGGAAGGAAGTGTGAAAATATTTACTTAATACAGTATTTGCAGTTGTCAATATCAAAGAAATATAACATAAAAAAAATGAGAAGAGAGAGCGAGATATACATGTGTTTGGGTGTAATGAGAGGGAGGGAGGAAGAGAGAGAGAGAGAGAGAGTGAGAGAGAGAGAGAAAGTGAGTGAGAGAGATTGAGAAAAAGAGGGAGAGAGAGTAAGAGGGAGAGAGAGAGAGAGAGAGAGAGAGAGAGAGAGAGAGAGAGAGAGAG
>CM077104.1:6833649-6845378 GCA_039619505.1 Cimex hemipterus
GAGAGAGAGAGAGAGAGAGAGAGAGAGAGAGAGAGAGAGAGAGAGAGTAAGCAGATGTTTTGGTTAAAATATAAATAAAAATGATAATTTTGTTTATTTTCCAATAAAGAAAGTCGATAATGTGATAAAGCAACAAAATCCTCCTCTTGATGAGACCCAACATTTGTAATTAAACTACGCTGCCAAAGTCACTTTCAACCAAAATACAATTTCTAGGGTCGTTTTCAGCTTGCAAAATTAATTACCAGGTGAAACAGAGGAATAATTGCGAAAACACTGTTTGATAAATCAACTGAATTCTTCGACGGATAGAAATAATATTATTGGTTGCCGCAGGGCGAGGCCCCTTGGCTGACCCACGCAGACATCCCTCGGCTCTAAATTAAATTATCGGAGGTCGGAGGAGTATTGACAGGGTGAAGGGCCTCTCACTGAGCAGGAACGTGCTAGCCTTAGCGCTTGTTTTACAGACCGGAACGTCGTCTCACCTACGAACCGCCTTCCGGCCAAATTGCCGGTCACGGCGAAATAATAAATCTAGAAATAATAAAAATTTCCGGCCACGTAAAAGGACAAGGGCGGATTGTAGGGACTGGGAGGGAGAGGCCTGGTTGGTAGTCGGATCACAGGGGTTTGCGGGGGCGGAGGGGCGGCGAATTGGCCGAAGTGAAAGTCTCGCAAAAAGCAAAACTCCCGCCTCCTGCTCCACCCCCCATGCCGTTAGGCTATCTTTGGAAACGACTTAATTCCACATTTTGCTTTTCTTTTATACACTTCTTCCTTTTTCTTACAACTACATCTGTATTTTCTCAGCGAGAAACCAACTTTTATATCATTATTCAGTAAATCGTCTGGCTGCACAAGCCTCGTTTTTCTCCTTTTACAACATTTTTTACTGAATAAAACAAACATTGATTAGATCAAATTGGACTTACTTAAATTCCTCAGAACTTCAACAACTTCATTCTCGAGTAGACAATCAATGAATACTAGAAAATTATTTTTGAAATCGTTTGAAAATGGTTGAGGATAGAGCTGATCATTAGTCATATCAAAAATAATAGTTAAAACTAATTCTAATAAATTAGAGTAAATAATATTGTGTTACATTTATTCCAGACTCACAAGGTTTATTTGATAAAATCGTAGTAACGTGGAGGCTTACGTGTAACAGGTGCAATCTCATGACAAAACACTCACTGACAAAAGTTCTAATCCGAAGAAACTTATAATGTTTTCAAAATTCATGTTTTGAATAATTTACAATTTACATGTTAAATCAATTTATTGTTGTAGCTTTTTTTAGGATAGCATTTTTAGATAGCATTTTTTAAAGAATGATCAGACTTTGGATATATAATTGTTTTGTTAGTATATTTTTCTTTCTAGACTTCTATTTATACCATGAATAAAACCTGGCTTCGGATCGTGCAAAGATGTGCTTTATCTCACCGTAAAAAAAAACTTCAAAATCCGGCGGGCGCATAAATTTTCACTCGTCATCGTATTTTTGCCGAAGGTCATTAATATCCGGCCGGTTGGAAAAGGCCGGGACCCGAATATCCGAACCATATATGAAATGGGGAGGGCTGCAGCAACTTTCGGCCGCTCCGCGTGAGAATCAATGGCCGGAGGACTCACGTAATCGCACTATAATTCCAAGGGTCATAAATAGTCATCAAAATCCCCAGTGGGACGTTCCAGGGTCCGCCACTGATTGCGGGGGGTCAGAGATTTATTGGGATTTGTGGGACGTGAGGGTTGGGGGTTTGTACTGCGGGGTTTCGCCCAGTCCACCGACGGCCGGAATGCATACAATCTCGGCCTACGCCGCAAACATTATTTCTGCCCTTATTGTTCTATCTTTTCAGTGAGAAGTTTTCCATTTATGGAGCGGAAACTTTGCTATGTAATGAATCCAATTTCTCGCGTCGCCTTTTTTCTTTTCGATGTCTGAGCTTGGTTTTAATTAACATGTACGTTGTTAGGTTGAACAAACTAAAATTCAACTTTTAGATAATTAAACATAGTTACAAATAATTTCAAAAAAATAGATGATCAGGAATGATGCCAATTTTATTAGTTAAATAATAACCAAATGGACATGTTTCAATAAAATTGCAATTAAAAACTATAACAATACATAGCCAAAACAAACATGTCTAGGGAATTCCGTAGCAAAAATATCATATAGGCCGACGATAGGCAAGAAAGAAAAATATAATATAAAGTTAAGACACTTAGAAAAGTAAAAATTTGCCATAACTTTATTTATTTAAAGTTGAAATATTTTGTCTCCATCTATCTCTACCTCCGTCGTTCTTCACCTTCCGTCATAAATCGACGTATTAGTCGATATAGGTTACATAGTTGGGCGTATTGTTGGGTAGAGATAATATTTTGCTCGTAGTAAATGGTTGAAATTTTTCTAAATCTATATATTCCCTATAGCCCCAAAGTTACGGTTGCGCAACATGCTAAGTTATATTAAAGCCTAATTTGGCTAGTTTTAGTTTTTCCCTCAAATGCATCGTGAAATTTACCTCTGATGTCAATGAGACACCAAAATATTTCTGTGCTTAAACAATTTTTAAAATTGTATTTATAAATTTCCATTTTTCGTTTGGTCGTTTATTGGTTTTAAATATCATTATATCATATATTTAAAGTTTGCAATACTTTTCTAAATCGTCTGTCGTTTTTTTGTCACACCAAAGGAGAGTTTGTCAATAATACCACATGAAGGTAACACATGACAGTGTAATGTAATAATTATGTATGAATCGTGGGCAGGGGAGTGTTGCAACGATAAAAGTCGTATCGGACGATTAAAGATCGCCTCATGTGTGTCCGGTGGGCACTGCACCTTGAAGCGTTCAACAGATGACAAATTCCCTAGAAAATGTTGCATAAATTTTGAAAACGAGAACGTCTGTTTAAAATGTCCTTTTATAGAAAAAACTGAGTGTGTACAACATGACAGTTTACATGACATAATTAATTTTAAAAATATAAAATGTCAGAAATATAAAGAAAATTTCTATGTTAATAAAATTATATATAGAAAAATGTAACTAAATATAAGCAGATCAACGATATCTAGTTCTATCTGTTCTGATTGATAACCATAGAACTAAAACGGGAACAAATGAAATGCTTAACCGTATTCATGATTGTGCTTTTTTCTAATAAAAAATTTAAGTGTCGTTTTATTCCAAGCAGTAAATTTTGCTTTAATAGTTATACTTTTCTTGATAAACAAAAAGATCAATTTTATACGTCGGCCAATTCCGGGGAACAGCTTTTTAATGGGAATAAATCAGATCAAAGATCTGCTATTAAAGATCGCCTCTTTCAGTAGTTAATGCAGCGAGTTTATTACCAGAAGTCATAAAACCGACTTTCATACCTAATATTTACCCCAGCCATCTGTTTCCCCCAAATAATAGACACTGGGTTTACGACTTATCCTGCGAGAACATTGGAATGGAACAATAAAGCTCACGGAAATACGGGGGCCGCCTCGTCTGGGGCCGGAGAATTATTGAGATTTGTTTATTTTGCCACCGCCCCCGGCCGCCGGCCCGACATTTTTAGGGTTCAGGCCGTCAGTTCACAATCCAATTTCCCTGAATCACCTTCCAGAGGAGGTTAGAGCGAGTTGCCCTATCGGCCCCTCATTCCAGGTAAAGGGCATAAATTCTACGACCTGCGGCGGGGGGTCCGAGTTATCGGCCAGCAACAACCTTCCGCAGAAGTGGACCGTCTTTATGGCTCATATACGACACCAACGGTGATTGTCGTTTTTCCTGGTGTCCAGGCCGTTAGGGCCCCTCTTCCCTTGATACGATATCCCCAACATATTATGTAGATAGAACACTCAATTGTGAGATTTTCCAGTACATCAATCACGTCTTGGACCCTTAGACTGTTGTTTAAAAAGTTTAAATATATCTCTCTAGCATAAAAAATAACAACATTTCTTTCTGTCAAATCACAGCAATTAGCATAATATGAATGTATGTTTAATCTGTTTAACCCTTTAGAAAACACTCATCTCATTTCTATTACTTTCTCACACAAGTTGCATGCATATAAAGCAAGCAAAGCTTTAAACTTCATTTGTGCTAAATATGAGCTTTCATCAAGAATTAACAAAAGATAAAGATATATAGAGTGGTTCTTTGCGATAAGGGGAAAAAAGTGGAGTAGAAAAGAGTAAAGCGAGACAGATAGATTGAGAGACGGAAGTAGACAGAAAGAGAAGAAAGAAAGAGGGAGGGAGAGGGAGAGAGAGAGAGAGAGAGAGAGAGAGAGAGAGAGAGAGAGAGTGAAATTGCAAAGGGACAAAACTCTCAAAAATGTATTGTTGAGCTTAATTTTTAGCAAATAATCAAAACTTGGTTGGCTGAAATATTCTTTACGTTGGAGTTGAAATAGTTCGTCGTTTTGGGTTTCATAAACTTAAGACATGTATATAGGTACGAATGTTTTTGTTCATTAAATATTACAAGGCGAGAAAGCCGTATCGAAGGGTATTACGGCGATGTCCTGGGAACCCTAACGTATGATTGATGATACAACTGAATCCGCCCTCGGATCGTTTATTATCGCATCACACCGGATTTCTACTATTAAGCCCGCTTTGGAATTCATCTTTATTTTCAATTTATAAGACACAAGACGACGGCAAGCCACTTTGCAAGAGGTGTGTCTAAATCAATTATTTTTTATTCGCGGCGACACCTGGGTATAAAACTGGGCATAAAATTCGCATATTTACTCATACGTGTTTTTTTTCTCACCTAGCTACTTTTACCGAAAAATATAACCAACCGGAAACCCAGGTGGTGAGAGCTTTAACAAGCTTCTTAACTTTATACGGTAAGTTTACAAGTACATAATCTTAGATCCGTGAGTTTGTTGGGGAATTTTAATAACTTTTAAAGTGTATTTGAAATTCAGAGGGTAATGAAGGGCACTATAGCCGTTCTTCAAAGCCCTTTCATAAAAGTAATGATCATTTTATGCTAATATTCATTTTATATACAGTCTCTGCCCCTCCGCAGCCCCAAACTGGTGGCCATGGGAAACATTTCTTTCGATCAAGAGCTGAAGCAAAACTACCATCATAACGAGATGTCGTAAAATTTCTTATGTCATCCGTTTAGATGATATTGCAATATTCATTATCCAAAGAATGTTTTGCGTCTGATTAACATTGTTATCCACATAAACTTTCTTAAAAGATACTTAAAATGGTTTAAGTATTACGTAAAGTTGACCTTTAAGTGAAATACTTTACTATAAAAAATATATGGGGTATTTAGTGACCATTAATCGGTTATTCAGAAATAATGAGATGCGGTCTGGGGTGATGTAAGTTTTAGAAAAAACATTTTCTTTATCGTGCCAACGTTTCGGTCTTTATTAAGATCATCTTCACGGCCTGGGTTTTACAAACATACTACTACACAAAACTATATTTTTTATATTCAATCTAAGTATGTCTACTTACTCGAAGTGTTTGTTTTCTTCGTGATTAAAATACTTTGACTGAATATAAATTTTTTTTTTCATTGTATAAATTCCTTTTTTTCCACATCCTA
The DNA here is from genome assembly GCA_039619505.1 of Cimex hemipterus. NCBI lineage: Eukaryota > Metazoa > Arthropoda > Insecta > Hemiptera > Cimicidae > Cimex > Cimex hemipterus. Next base: position 6,839,259 of record CM077104.1, read on the forward strand.
CTTATATTTGTTAAATTTAAATAATGTTTGTAAATCCGTGGCCCTGAAGATGATCTCAATAAATATCGAAACGTTGGCACGATGAAGATAATATTTTTCTGAAACCTCCGTCACACCACACCGGATCTCACGATTTCTGAATAACAAAAAATATAAAACAAATTGACTTCAATCATGATTTATGATTGGAATTTAAATTTGATAAAAAAATTTAATATTCAAACTAGTAAGAAAGTAAATGAATTATAATTCTATAATTATTAGAAACTTATTATATTTGACATACCGATCATGATGAATAGCATCAAATGTAACGGTTTTCGTAACATCGACTTAATAACTTGTGAGATTTCTCCACACTTACGATGGCAAATTGATCGAAATTCTTTGGTAAAGACCAAATCAGCTGATCAGTTCAAAATGAGCAGTAACAACTTAATCACGTAATAATTACATTGTGCTATTGTTGCCGACTTTTCATAAAGGTAAATATGCAATTTTTCATTTCAAAGAGTTAACCAAGTAACATTTTATCACGCTAGGAATTTCTCATAATTACTTTTTCTTCAAGAAAAGTAAAATATAGATGAAATAAACTTTTGTTGTTCAGCCGGAAACTTTTTGAAGTTTGGAAAGAATTGAAGCAAAACGAGAAGAACGCGACAAAACGGCGGGCCGAGATGATCAAAGGTCAGATACTCTTGAATTTCTTGCTGTATAAATTTTGCAATGACATTTATGTTAAATAGTCCAATATGTATACCATGGCTTTCTAACTAGCAGAAGATAATTTAAATATTATATACTTTTACTTTCAAGGAGTAAAGAGAAATTAATATTTGTTAATGCAATTCTTTCGAATATGTGTGCAGCATTATTCAGTTCTAGTTACGATGTGTGTTCCGACAAATTTCATTGAAAATTTTATCTACGCAAGTTAGTTAAACGAGAAAAACCGGCAAGAAAACAGTGCCCAGGTTAATCATAGATGAACGATCTGATGTACGCAATGCTATTGTTTACTTTGGCCGTTAGCAATCATTTAGTTGGTACGATCCCGCATACCATATGGAATTTCATAAATTAAGACACCTAGGCAAGATAATTTTTTTATTAATAATGTCAGCTCAAAATTATCTGAAAATCATCTCTTTTTTTTAACGAGGGTTCGCAACAGCAGAGGTCTCTCCTCACGGGGCCGGTGTTTTTGAAAAAAAATCGCATTTGGAAGTATTTCGGGTTCGAATGCAAGCCGGCTGGATTCGAACCCGGGACCTTATCTTAAAGTGGTGAGCGCCGTGTCAAAGACGGAACCTTGTGGTCACCGATGCCCCGTAGAACGAAGATCTACCTTAAAAGCCCAGGACTTACGCACAAGCATGAATACAATTAAATATTTTCTGTTAATTATTCGGAGATTGAGAGGTGCGGTCTGGTGTAACGTAGGTTTAAAAAAATATTTTCTTTATCGTGCCGACGTTTCGATCATTTATTGAGATCATCTTCAGTTCACAGATGTGTTCATTTTCTGCGTAATCGTGCCGTTCTTGTGTGTCAAGGGGAATTTTCAACACGCCACACAAGAATGGCACAATGACGCAGAACAGTTTGAGCCCTGAAGATGATCTCCATAAAGGCCGAAACGTTTACATGATAAAGACAATGTTTTTCTAAACCTATTTCACACCAGACTGCATTTCACGATCTTCGAATAATCACCGACTAACGGTCACTTATCACCACACAATTTCTGCTGATCATTGAAACAGACGAGTCTTGAAATACCCGGTGAACAAAATGATCAAAACCATTATGAGTAAAATGGGAAAATGTTCGACTGGGCTTTCTGGATCATTGAATTATTCCTCAAACTTAAGGAAAATGAGGAATATTATTATAGCAAAGTAGTAAGTAGTATTAAGGTAGATTTTGCAGGTGTAATAAAAACCTGTAAACCGCAGGATATTATTAAACTATAATATTTCAAACTATTAAAGCTACGAATGTTTAACAGCTATTTTTGTCACATCCCAGAAACGATAAATACGCGAATAAACCAAGAAAAAATTAATATTACAAAAAGAAAGAAAAAGATTTATAAGGTCATATATACAGTATAACTGGTTAAGAAAACAGTATTTCCACGCCGCTTGTTTGAACGGAGGAAAAAGATTATTTAAGAGGGCAAGAGGGCTACAAGGAGAGAAAAAAAAGTGGAGTTTGGTCAGAGGGGTGGGTCCTATGAAATACACATAACCGGAGGCCGAGCGAAGGGTTTAGGACTTATTATATTTGCAATTCCATATTTACAGAGGAAAAGGGGTCCCGGAGTTCTGTTTGTCCAGACAACCTCACAGCCCAATCCTTAATAGAGCGATAAGAGATTATCACTCTCCTCCCCCTGTGAAACTGGCCGAAAGACCACGGATCGTCATCGCAATACTTTTGCTATGTTGTTATAGCAAGAATGTTTCAAGAGCAGTAGGTCTATTTTTTCTTTCCCCTGGCCGTGAATTATAAACAAGATTGTTTTATCATTGGAACTCAACTCAGCTTACCGTATGAAAAAAAAATTGAATTTGGCACAAGGATAATCACAAATAAATAAATAAAATAAAAATCTCATTTGGGTATGCATTTTGAAAATTACAAAATTTGAATTAAACATTTTGATGTTCATTGGGAAACTTCAATTAAAACCAAATTAACTTTCAAAAAGTAATGAAGATATGAGCTTTGCCAAAAAAACAACTAGAACAATAAAAAAAATATATATGCTTGTTTGGGAGAGTCAAAGAGAAAGCGAAGGTGAGAAGTGAGTGTGAAAATGAAATAAACAGAAAGAGTGAGAGAGAGAGAGAGAGAGAGAGAGAGAGAGGTGAGAGGAGGGAGAGGATAGTGAAAAGTGAGTGTGAGAGTGAAAGATAGAAAGAAAGAGAGAGAATAAATAAAAATGGGAAATCGAGAGAATAAGAGAGTGACACACATAAAATGGGAGAGCGAGAGAGACAGAGAGAGACAGTGACAGAAAAAAAGCGGGGAGAGAATATAAAACTCAAATGTATTTAACCAGATAGGTTTTTATAATAAATCCATTTTTTCTTCATTAATGTAAGTCTAATAATCATCAGTTTCATTCAGTTTCATTATCTGTCATTTACTCTCTGTAACCCAAATGCTTTCTATACTTATTTTTAATCAGAAGCATAATTTTTCTTCGTCAAATGTTCAAATATAGGACCACCAGTTTTTTAAAGATAATAGCAATAAATCGTTGGTAATAAAACTATCTGCCACAATACCCCAGACAATATACTGCCAAGAGGAAGCATTCTCCGCAAAAATAATGTGATGGAATAAATAAAATAATAGCCCGTGCAAATTGATAATAAAATTAATGCTGGGCGGAATCGCTTTGATTGTCGGTGTGATTTTAATCCGAATCAGCAATATTTAATCAAATCACGATATTTGTTTCAAAGGAATTTTCATAATTTATTTTTCTGGCTTCAAATAGATGACGCCTCTTTTGGTCAGAAATGCAGATTGAAATATTTCATTGATGTCATCCTGAAATTAATTATTAACGCATTCGAAACCAGATGTATTGTGTGCCATCTTTGGTTCTTTTGTTCTTTAAATGGTATAACGTATAGTAAAAATATAGTATACTTTTTTATAAAATAATGAAAATAAATTGTGTGTGCGAGTGTGTGTGTGTGTGTGAGAGAGAGAGAGAGAGAGAGAGAGAGAGAGAGAGAGAATAATCAAGACGAATGCTCATTGGATAAGAGATGAGGGTTTAGTGTTAAGTAAATTATTTTCTTATTTTCCTTAATGCTTGAAATATTTTTGACAAAATATCTCCAGTTTTAAGCTAATATTCATTCAGTATCTAATAAAATTGTAGTTGCAAATTCTAAAGAAGTCGTAAACTATTTCATTGGTGTTGGTTAATCCAAGGAAGCACCGTCTCGGCCTTTATTATTTTTCAACCTTCTCACCCTTAATGCTGAGCCACAAATCCCTTTCTTTAAATAGAGGATGTTTTGCTAAAAAGGTTTTTTTCCGAGAGGGGACTATTGTGTTCTCGTAGAAATGGGAGTCGGCATTTTCTGAAAGATTATGCGCTTATTTTTTTTTACACCGCCCTCACCTTGAAATTTAACACAAACTCTATATATTTGCCGTATATTCAACTTTACATTTTATTATTCAGATATCGTGAGGTGCGGTCTGGTGTGATGTAGGTTTCAGAAAAATATTTTCTTCATTGTGCCAACGTTTCGATCTTTATTGAAAAAATCTTCAATGGCACAAAGTGTTTTCTGCGTAAGTGTGCCATTCTTGCGTGTCGTATTGATAGTGCCTTTTATCTTTTAACGGATATTTCTTGTTATCGATTGTTCGGGTTCTTGTTTATCGTGATTAAGAAAATACTAAAACTGGCTTAAAATTTTTAAATAACTATTATTAAAAATGTTTCATTTTTATACATAAATCGTGAACTCTCAATTAAAAAAATATATATATGAATTTATCGTCAAAACACATTATCTGTTGGTCTGTTTTAAAATTTATTTAACCTATTTAAACTAGTTTTTGTAATCGACATATCAGTTCTAAAATCCGTGGAACTGCAATCGGTAGAATTATTGTGAAGCAACAGCGGAAATTGCCTCGGAATTGACCGTAATTAAACCTCTACTGAACGGACAAGATCCGATTCAATTACACTGCAACCCCCGACAGCATGTCAGGAATATTTGAAAAATTACCACCGATAAATTTCAAATTTTCATACGGGGTGTAAAACCTGGATGGCTGTAGGGCTACTGTTTTATCAAAACTCTGCAAAACTTTTTCTTCTAAAACATTACACACTTTAAAATCAGTAGCTATATAATATAATTCGGTTGTCTTAAATTTTCAAGTCGGTTTTTACTGTATTCTTGCCATATTTTTGTTATAAATTGCACATTGTAACAAGCTTTATCAATATAAAACATGGAGTTAATTAAATAATCATTTCTTTACTTGCTGGCCAAACAATTTAAAAATAATATAACACACAATAAAAGGTGTAGGAATTATAATAATTATAAAAATGTGATCTATTACAATTAATTAAAGTTTTCAGTTGAGATTAAAAAGTCAATGGCACGAGCGGGATTCGAACCCACGATCTTTGGCTAGATACGCCGCTGCTCTAACTCTTGAACTATCTTGACCTCGATCCACTCCGACACTAACTTCCCATCTCAACTCCACTTTTTGAATTTTCCCTCCTTTTTGCCATTTTTCAAATGTCGTGTAATCTATTTGATTCTCGGCGACAAATTAAATGGCCACGGAGAGATTTAGTGAAAGTATACTTCATTTTAAACTTATTGAATTCACTAGTTTCGTGGTCCGCTTGAGCAACTAATATCTTACAATTAATTAAGGTTTTTATCTCAACTAAAACCCTTAATTAATTGTAAGATATTAGTTGGTCAAGCGGACCACGAAACTATTGAATGCAATCTACATTAAAAAATAAGAACTATGAAAAAATAGCCTAATGGAATTGAGCTGAATGAAAAGGAATTAATTTTAAATTTTCTTTAGTCTAAGATGATGGCTAAAAATTATGACATTTATTCATATTAACCAAAAAATAAAAATAAAATAAAATCGTTAAAAAAGTTTTTGATGTAATGTGCGTCGGTGGCCGCAAAACTCATCACTGTAAGGTAAAGGTCCCGCGTTCGAATCTAGCGCCCCTGCATTCATACCCGACATACTTACAATATTGTTTTTTTGTTTTTTCCAAAAACACCGGCACCATGAGGGTTTATGCAATCTCGTTGATGTAACATCATTAAAAAATTGAAATAAACTATTAGTAGAAATATTTACTAGAATGATAAAACGTTATATTTACAAATATTACGTTCAAAAAGTATATTTTGAAATTCAATTGATGCAGGAAATAAAATTAATTACAGTAAACCCACCTTCAACACCTAACCCATTCTGTATTTAGCATGGGACGAAAGAACATCGAATTTCACATACATGAGTTGTGAGCGTAGTTAATTAGTTACAGAATACTATATATATATATATATATATATA
>CM077104.1:6845778-6857250 GCA_039619505.1 Cimex hemipterus
GAGGGAGGAAGAGATGGAGAGAGAGAGAGAGAGTGAGAGGGGGTGGAAAGTGAGTGTGAGAGTGAAATAGAGAAATCATTGTTGGCGTAAGATAGGAAAGAAAGAGAGAGAAAAAAGTTACACAAATAGAAAGTGAGTGTGCGTTCGTGCGGGCGCGTTGTGTAAGAGAGAGAGAGAGAAGAATCAGTATAAATAGGTAGTTTGATAAAAAAGAGATTTTGAAATTCCCATAAATAAATAAATTATCGAATAATAACGCATGTGGGCTGTATGTAGGGTAGTAGTTAGATGGATTGATGGCTGGTTGCTTGGTTGAATAACATATTAGTTGATGTCTGGAGATAGATAAATAAGATGATAGTTAGAATTTTAGAATATTATAACAATGAAAGCAAAGATAACGATGTGTCATTAAATAACTTAAATTGATCTGTTATCTAAGTTTCTTTTTCTCTACAAACTGACGTGTTTACTCTACGTTGCGAAGATATGATAAAACTAGACATTTAATCAATTCCCTGAGGGAAATGATAAATTCATCGCGTATGGCAAAATCGATGTTTAAACAAATCAAGTGATTTGATCGAAGCAGAACTTCTTTCCTGAAATTAATAGAAGTTGAACCAACAACTTTATTTCAACACTTATCAGAATGGCAAGCAGTTGAGTGAGAAAAAAGAGTATTTTATTTTGTTTGCTGATTAGTTACCGTTAATCCATGATTATTCAGAAATTGTGAGATGCGGTCTGGTGTGAGGTAGGTTTAGAAAAACATTTTCTTTATCGAGCCAACGTTTCGACCTTTATTGAAAGCATCTTCAGGGCCAGGGATTTACAAACATTGTTTAAATTTAACAAATGCATGTAGGATGTGGAAAAAATTGGATTTATACAATGCGAAATATGTTTTTTATATAACAATTACAACAGTGTTGCGAAACATAAAACAGCAATATTTCTCTGGCACTTACAACAGGACACGCAAGATAGGCACCCTTAAGCGTAAAACTAACACTTTGAGTGAGTAGAAATTTTTTACTGAATATAGTTTTTTTTTGCATTGTATAAATTGACTTTTTGTATTTGTTAAATTTAAACAATGTTTGTAAATCCCAAGCCCTGAAGATGATCTCAATAAAGATCGAAACGTTGGCAGGATAAAGAAAATATTTTATGGTTATTCATGAGTCATTTTTGCACATCGTAATAGTAAAAATTTGGCGGAAGGAGGGTATACGTGGAGCTATATATGTCACAAAAAGGTAAAATATCAAGGGAATCATGCAGCAAAGAACCAAAGAATGCTGAAGTAAAAAAAAAAATTAACGACATTTTGATTAAAAAGCCTAGTTAGAGGTCCACTTGATTCGGACAATACTACAAGAAGCGATTTAAATATGGAAAACAGTTTCATTCTAATGGATACATACAACCTTAAAAGTATCACGATTTAAAGGGGTAATCGTATTATTTTATACTGTTTTGCGTGAAGGATCACGATTGAGGGTCGCAGACAAAGAGGGCGACCGGGAGACTAATGGAGAGGCTGACCGCTTCAATTTTTTATCTTTCCCGTTGGAAAAGCCTTCCCCTGTATATTTCACAGCGGGCCATGCACTGGAAAATTAAAGTGGCGACGGTAAATTTTGCATTCGTGGTGAAGCGGCAGAAAAGAAGCCGGTACCAGGATGAATTGAGGGCCTATGTTAAATACAGACTCGGTCTGTTCCTCTTTCCTTTTCGTCCGGCTCTGCTCGGCTGGCACCGCAGAACGCTGTAAATAATGCAAGACTCGCGGTGAAACTACAGGAATGTAATTCAATATGGACCACGCGGTTGTACACCCGCGAGTACCGGATACGGGCATAATCGAAATTAATTCCGAATACACAGAGAAGAATTTGAATTGCAACTATGTTTGAGTCACGTTGTTTGACAGTGAATCTGAGTTCTTTTTAGGAAAGTTATTCCATTTTACAACCTATTTTAGTTTAATTACCTTTAAATATTTTCAAAGATGAGGCACATCAGAAAAAAAAACAGTTTGCCAAATTTTTCATATAAATTTGTATTTATATTGAATACAATAAAATAAAAACATCAAATAACAATTATAAACCAGATCTATTTGAGCATTCTATTGCAGAAAATATTTTATGTATGATAAGAGTGATATTTCACTAGAAAGTTCGTTTAAATAAATCGAATTTTTTTCAGATTTGTCTCAGTATCGATTGTATTTAACTTACAATTTTATGTCATGCACATAACATTCTCATATGTATATACATACATTTATTTAGAAATATTTATGGAACAAAAAATGAAAATGTACCAAACCGAACATACGTTTCTTTATAAAAAGAAATTGCCTAGTTTTATATGATATTGAATAATGCAAAGATAATAATAATGATGTCTCGGCTCGCCGACCACGTGGTCGTGAGTTCGATTCCTACCGCCGCCCGTCTGCGCTGTGCCTTTTTTCATGATACCCCCTCTCTCCAATAAGCATAATATATTGCCCCCTTTGGTTAATTTGCATAATACATAGGGCCATTAAAAAAGATATAATTCCCAATTAACTGCTTCAATTCATAAACTTTTTAAGCACGGATTTTGACAATGTTCTGACGACCGTCGGATCCCATTTGACTGGGGTTAATGCATATGCAAAAGGGGGAAAAAACATGTGTTGTTATGACAGAGCTACAGCACTGAGGATTAAATTAAAATCGCGATTTCCCCGAGGCGAAATGAAAAAAATTATGGCTTCTATTTGTATATATTTTTGATGTATATATGAAAGAGATAAATTTCTCACTCGCTCCCAATTTCATGACTTTCTCTTAACCCTCACTTTTAATCCCCACGGACAATTGTAATTACCCCCGTTTGAGAAATTATAGAAGAAAAACAAATGTTGTACATACGCTTAAAAAACGTAATTTTGTACACAAAAAGATACCGTTATTTTTAAAACAGCAACATTTCACAAAAGGGTAACTACTTACCAATTTTGGGAATATTACTGCGATGAGGATTGTATTTACCTGCAAAATAAAAATTAATTTTCATAAATATGTTAGCTTTAGATGCAATTAATCAATTTGTTTTTACTCTTTATACTACTACTTACAAAATAGTTTGGTTATATTATGTTATTGTAAATTACGTAATAATAAAAAACATTTAACATTAAATAGTTGGTGTGTTATTATGCGTCTCGGTATGACTGTGAAACAAAACCTCACAAATATCGTTCACAAACAGTAGGAAATTTAATCTAAAAAACGCCCTATTTTGTATGCTATAGTTATTTATAAATTCATATATTGTATATTCATATAAATAATATTCATTTCTTGAAGGAAAAATATGCAAATTGACTAGTAGTAAACTGTACAATAAAATAAAGTAGATAAAATAGTACAAACTGTAACGGCTCTAACAAGTGCGTGCTAAATATTTTGAAGTAAAACTTTGGGTATTGATCAACAGGTGGTGTCCTGGCTATATAATAAGGATTGCACCTAGTGCAAGGCCTTGGAACTTTGAAAAAGGTTCTTACCTAATTTCAGCAATGTACGTGGCACAGAGATTGCCAACGTGGCATACATGCATCTGCAGGGTTTGAGAATGCACAATGTTTCTTAGAACAAAAATAAGAGCTGACTTAAAAAGCCATTGTATGTTCCAACATACAGATTAACACAGTTTGGTTGCAACAAGTGTTGAGAGGATTTGGCTCAGCCCATGATAACTACACAATAATATACAACTCACAAATAACAAATCTAACCTATATATATAAATATTTAAAAACGTTTATGACATGATCTACACTGTACTAAATAACATTTGAATTCATGGATGACGTATTGTTTAACAATTATAAATACTTATTATTCAATGAAACTAATAACTCTGTGCCGAACTGTTTTAAAATTTAAATGTTTTAGCGCAAACCCGGAAAAAATTATACAGGTATTCCTTTAAAATGTCACAGCACGTGATACACGAAACAGATGGTTCACTACATCGAGTCTGCTCAATTTGAGTTTGTCTCGTATTTTTTTCACAATCCGCCTTTAGTGTGCTGAAGATACTGTGCAGATAGTACAATTTTTCCTAAACAAATTTTTTGCGAGAATATTAGTCTTTGTTCTGGCATATCCAAAATTTTATGATATTGACATAATGCAATGTAAACTAGTATAAAAACAAGTGTTCATATTCAAGAAACATGGCGGAAGAGTTTTTCATCATAAAATTTTAACAGGAAAAAAAGGATGATCCAAAATGGAACATTGAGTAGGCGTAATCTTTAAGCTCAACGAGATGTCCATGCAGTAGAACTCTTTGTATAAAAAATCACTTAAAAGGAATTAAAATGTTTACAGATATATATTTGCTCATATAGCATTGAAAAGTGTAAGCTCAGAATGATCACAATAACTACATCACACCAGACCGCATCTCACGATATCTGAATAATTATAAGCTCAACCTTGAACTAAAGCTAGTCTAGGAAGTTCTAAGTCCTCAAAACCCAATTTTTATAACTCTCATCTGACATAAAACGATAGAAGGCTGGCAAAGTTTAAAAAATTAAAGCAGTTTTCTCACAATTTGAACTAGAAACGTAAATTGTTAAACAGAAATGTACCCTGGAGACACGAATTGACAAAAATAATAGGCTACAAAAATAATATTAAATATTCATTTAATTACAGTACATTCAACTACCACCTCAAAAATTGAACAAAAGCCTGCCGAATAAAAAGCAATAGTACTGAAACAGAACAGCCACTTCGGACAAATCGGTTCCTACTCCTCGGATAATTAGAAAAGTGGAACAAAAACATTCTCAACTATCTTAATAATTAATCATTTTGTAAGGGGTTAAAATGGAAAATTAGTGTCACGAGTGGGGCCGTCGGCTGGGTGTTCGAATCCCGCTTTTTCATTTCAACCAATACCATGCATAAAAAGGTCAATTATTTGAAATAAGTTATTTGGCCAATTGGACGTCGAAATATAATGAATATCTTAATAATAAATAAAACAAGTGGTTTTGTGATTAATTATCCTTTGGTGTTAGGTTGAATTTTTACCCACTCGTTTACAATTCAGCCGGCATATCAATTATTTAAAGACAAGCACCTTAGTTTAGCCAAATTTTGAACAATCCTGTCAGAAAATGATGCCGGTTCATTAAATAAATTGGTTGTCAAAAGATGAATCGATGAATGAAGACGGAGGGTCGGATTGGGAGGGGTTGGGGAGTTTGTCAGTGCTAACTAACTTAATTCTTCCCAGGACATTTCTTGTGATCACTTTTACTCCTTTGCCCTGCTTACGCTCCTTACTCATTTACAATCATTAATTGAAAGTCTTTCCCTCAGTTTAATCCCCTTCGGCTCCGAGGGGGATGGAATGGGAGGAAATAAGTTGGACGGGATGGTGGGATGGGTCTGAATGCTGTTGCAAAATTCACAAATTTAATCGACTAAAACGAGTAAACAATTCAAGCATTTACATATTCCAAAAAAAAACTTTGCTCAAGAAATAATTTAACCTGATTATTTATATATACAGATGGCTGTGGAATTGAAAATGTGGAAAAAATTGCCAAGGTGTGTGATAATATCTTTATTTTTAATCACATATTTCCAGTTTTTACAATAAACTTGCACTACATTCTTAAATCCAAATGCATATATGCACATTTTACATTTGAAAATATATGTGGTGAATAGTGACCGTTTGTCGATGATTATTCAGAAATCGTGAGATGCGGTCTGGTGTGACGTAGATTTCAGAAAAACATTTTCTTTATCGTGGCAACGTTTCGATCTTTATTGAGATCATCTTCAAGGCCTGGGATTTACAAACATAGTGTCAATTTAACAAAAACACATAGGTTTATAGAAAGAAAAGAGAATATATACAATACAAATAAATATTTGCCTGTATAAAGGCCCTCAAGATGATCACAATAAAGATCGAAAGGTTGGCACGATAAAGAAAACGTTTTTCTTAAACCTACATCACACCAGACTGCATTTCACGATTTTTAAAATTATACGTTATCCGTTAATAAAACACTAGTATATTTTAAACTAAAATTAAGTGTTTAGACATTTAAATAATGCAGATTCACACAATTTTATTGCTTGTGATATATACCTGAATAAAATATTAGTCATTAATACAAGCAAATCAATAATACCTGTCATTAACATTAAAAAATATTACCTTCGATATTGCATTTTTTTTAATAAAGGATAATTCCAATAGCATTAAATATTATCGATAATTGACCACGAGTATAAAAAAGTAAATATTTATTTAATACTTAAACCAAGGGCTTTAAAAATAATTAAATTACGAGGTAATTTATTGTGAGCAAGATCGATTTTGACTCGTCGGTACGGAGATCCTCTCCGACGTTATAAGACTGATGATTTTTTAATTTTTTTTCTATTGATTGTAATTAAGGATTAAAATGAAAACAAACTTTTATGTATTAATTATAATTGATTATAACCCAATGCGGTGATTCAATGGAGGTAGTATGGACGGCAGAGAAGTTCTCACATATCAACTGTACTGTCGGGACGTGACCATCGGAGGATACGAATCGCATACGAGGCATCCCAAGTAAGAATAGACTTTATGAGTATGTATCCGGCTAATTTGAACTGGGCAATTCAATGGTTCCAATACTACATTTTTAATGAGCACTTCTTTTATGGCCAAAACCCGCGTATGTTACACTTAATTGTGGGCGGTTATTACTTGGCTCCATGATGTGAGAATTGTTGTTGAGCACGATGGCGATTATTTGAATGATAAAGGACAGTTTTCTTGTGCACTTAGTAGATATCATGTTTTGTGATTATTGATAGTGAAGGTATTTATTAGAGTGTATGTGCTGTGTGAGAAGCCCCAAGGTAGAATATCGAATTAGATTATGTATTATAAAGGGTGATAGACGAATATTGGTTACTTCACCATCATACGCGACTGGTTGATATGTATATAAATAATGTAGTTAAGAATGAATGAGAATGGGAATGTCAGAAGTGCTAAACTGCCACCTAGTTTTTGACATCTAGAGCTAATATCTATTCAGGCACAGATAAAACTGATGTGTGATGCTGCCAAAACAACGAACATACAAACAAGTTATAAAGTCTAACAAATCAAATATATTTGTTCTATTTATATAAAATATATTAACTTAAAAGTATTGGTATGATATGGTGGAAAGGACATTAGGAAGCGTGGTTTGTATTCCCCAGGCAGTGCAACCTTCTGGCTTATTGTATCTAGTTCCCTAGTTCAGTCAATAGACTCAATCTTTTTTTTTTTAGAAGTATCAGATCATTCACTGTTATTGCAGCAATTTGGTTCCCTGAGCCTTTTCCGTACGTTAGGTTAAACCTCCATTCAGCTGTTGCTTCGCATTCGAAGATGATATGAGTGGCTGTTTCCTCCTTCTCATTACATAATCTTCAAATGGGATCATCATTGTATATATCAAGGTTGTGTAGATATTTTCTCAGATACCAGTGACCGGTTATTAGTCTCCACCAGTCCTCTGAGTTTTGCTCCCTCCATTTGCAGCAGTGTTTTTGCCAATTTTGGTGAGGGTTGTTTCAACATAAGTTCACTATGTCTAGCACTAGTGTTTATCCACTTATCTTTAGTTTTGTTTGGATCCATTCTGCGATGGAGGACTTAAAGGTATTAATGTACAAGGTGACAAAAAACAATAAGCATTCGACAAATCATGGCGCACAATTTTGTGATTTATGAACATTGCGCGTTTCATTAGAGCTATTCGTTTGAATATGATTTTTTAAAGGCAAGATACAGTCCATATATGACGGATCTCTATGAAAAAATTATATAAACATACTGTATAGTATATTGTATAATTGATCGATGAAACACCATCATAATTAAAATATAATCAAGAAGTTCTGCTTTAAAACCCAACTTTGTTTATAAATCTATGAAAATTTTAAATTTTTTTCTAAACAGACTGAGCACCGTAATTTAACCTTTTCCTGAAGGAGTAATAATAAATAATAGTAAATATACAACAAACGTTTATTGCTTAAAGTCAGAAACACTTTCTTTGGGTCCATTATCAAAGGGAGCACGTATAGCTCAAGTTCATTTCTTCATAAAACATATTTTTCGCAGTCGTGTTGTTTCACAATATTACGGAACCAGCAAGTTTGATCGTGTATAACAAGGCAACTTTTCTGACCGAAGACAAACGGAATGAACAGCCAGAAAGTGACCGGCAACCGTCTAATTGCTGACAACAAATTTAGGTATTGAAGTTCCGCCCAGAGATCTAATGATGGTTTTACTAAAGTGCTGTCAATAGTTTTGTTATCATTGAGTAATCCCTTTCTCCTTGTTTGTCTTTGTCAGATAATTGTCGAAATTGCCTCATTGGCGTTTGTTCAGATCGAAATAGTTTATATCTATAAATGTTGATCGTACATTTCTATCAGATTTTAATTGTATTTACATGGCGGATTTATAGAAATAGAAGAAAATGGTAAACCCCAAGGCTTAAGAAGAAAATATTTGTAACCGATGTACTGGAATGTCCATTAAGTTGTGCGTAAATTAAAAAAAAAACTAATTAAAACCGCTCAGTAAACTTCAACAGTAAGAAAAATGGGGGCGACAATAGCCGGTTTGGGCGTTGATACGGCGCTTATCACTGGAAGGTAAAGGTCCCGGGTTCGAACCCAGCGGCCCTGCATTCGAACCCGATATACTTAAAATAGGCTTTATTATAAAAGCACCGGCGCCACGAGGGTTTATATGACTTCCACTGTTGTGAACCCTTGTAAAAAGACAAATAAATAAACATTGCTTGTCACACAAATGGACATTTGAACTATTCACGATTTTTAAAATACATATGTATTACACTATGAAGAAAATAACAACACTATATTTTTAATTTATGTCTAACATTTTCATGGGTGTTTTTGAAATAAAAATAAGTACATACATTACTTATTTACATTTATTTTTACGTTTCGGGAATTTACTCTCATCATCAGCGTATACATTTTTTTATAAACCAACATAAGTATAACATAGACGTTCCTATTTTCTATATTTTACAACATTTAAAAGCTTATTAATTTATATACATATTGCATTTTAAAAGATATGCCCATCTTCAATCAGTAATTTAAGTTAAAGTTAAATTTTAAGTTAAATTTAAAATATATATAAAATTCAGATATCGTGAGATGCGGTCTGGTGTGATGTAGGTATCAGAACAACATTTTCTTTTTCGTGACCACGTTTCGATCTTTTATTGAGATCATCTTCAGGGTCTGAGATTTACATCACACCAGACCGCATCTCACGATATCTGAATTATTATCTATTAACGGTCACTAATCTCTACACATATATGAGTTAAATAATTTCTTTTACCGAATCACTTTCGAAAAACTTTTATTCAAGAAATTACAAAGTGTAGCACTGATATACAATCAGTAAATCTAAATCAATTTTCTAGGATATGCTCTCGGGAAATCTGACTCTAGACTAGCATTTGTTAAAATAAAAATCCTTATAAAATTTCTAGAGAGGGAGAGAGTGCAGATGAAATTCTAGGAGCAACACTTGCCTAGCATTGTCATCACATTACTTATTTAACACAATACAACTCATCTATAACTCTTATATATTTTTTATATTTATATTTATACATTTTTTATTAGTCCAGTCATGATCAAAACCAGTGTCAAACACCAATAGAAAACAAACATATAAATACGACTTTAATTTACCGTCTACACGGACCATACGACAATCACACAAAAATCATAGTTTACACATTCGGCTAATTGAACATCATGGTACTACCGATAGATTTGGAGGTGAGAAATTCCAGTTTGACACGAACGAGATACGAAATTTCATTGTCATCCAGCAATGAAGAAATACGGTGAGATCTCTATCATTGGTCTGCGGGGTGATGAACAATAAATTTGGTCGTTATCCATCATTTTGCTATCCCTATCCGCCCTGTATTGGCATTTTGCCATTCACAGACACGACACTGGAGAAAGCGAAATTCCAAAACAGACAAACACGGTTTGTAATAGAATGACCAAAAAAATGAATGACAATTTTTCAATGAATATCGGATAGGATGGCTTTTATCACCAAATAAACCTGAAAATTATGCGTAAAAAAAGCTATCCCTCTGGATCAAATGTAATTGTAATTGAAGTGATTTCTTAATTATTGATGAGTCACTTATCACATAAATTTTAAATATTGGATATTTTTATAGAGCGAAAGTGTAGCATATACTTGAAATATTTAATTTGTTGTTTGTTTAAAACAGAGTTTTGTCCAAGACGAACGCCTAAACGTCGTTAGGCCGTTGAGTCGGTTCCAGACAGCAAGGACAATTAAATGTCATGCCTTTCTTGCAACTGCGCAATTAGCAAAGCCCCTCGGCCGACTTAAAACAAAGCGGGGGAGGGCGGCCACGTTATTAAATTAACCAGAATTACCTTCCCAACTCACGTCTAGCCTCTCTCTCTCGTCGGGCTAAATAAGGAGCGGAAAATGTTATACGGACGTGCTGAGAATGTCCTCTCTTCAGTCCTTACAAGTACTGATTTACTCCCCGTCGTCTAAAAGAGGATTTCTGTTGCCCAGAATATTTCCCATTTGAAAAGCTCACAAAAGCACAAAAGGAAAAAAGCCGTTTATACTGTTAATATTTCTTTTATGCCCACAGAATTTTCACCATTTTTTTCTAGTGTGGGAAAGAAATAAGCAAAAATTTCATTATATTACCCTTCTCTATTTCAGAATAATCTTTTAACATATACACACAATATAATTATACAAACACATGTAAAATGTGAAAAATTAATGTATACAATGATAAAAGTTTTAGACTCAATTAAATTCACACTTTAACTGAGTATGAAAATTCTATCATTGTATAAATTCATTTTTTCACATCGTACATGTATTTTTATAATTTAAACAATGTTTATTGACAACATCTTCAGGGCCTAGGATTAAGCACCATCATCAAACCTTCAACATTATGCTCAATTATTATTGAGATGTTGTGACATGCGGAAGAATGTCACAGCACACAAAAGACAAACACATTGAGCCCTGAAGCTGATCTCAATAAAGATCGAAACTTTGGTACGATAAAGAAAATGTTTTTCTAAACCTACATCACACCAAATTGCATCTCACGAACTCCAAGGAATTAGCTTATTGAATTATTCTTATCTTATCCTCCTGTAGGTTCAAAGTAGTGTTGAAGGAAATATAATTATTTCTGTGAAATTCACTTTTTGAAAGTTTCCACCTGAAAAAAACTTATTGCAAGATTTTATAAGTAATATAAAGTTTTTTGTGAAAATGTATAATCTG
>CM077104.1:6869444-6973252 GCA_039619505.1 Cimex hemipterus
GGGGGAGAGAGAGAGAGGGAGAGAGAGAGGGAGAGAAACATATCAAGAGAGAGAGAGAGAGAGAGAGAGAAATAGATAAAGAGAGAGCGAGAGAGTGGTGAGAGGTAGATAGATAGATAGCGAAAAGAAAAAAGTGAATGAGAGATAGACAAAGAGCGAAAGTCAGAGAGGGAGAGAAAGGGAGAGACAGAGTAGGTAGATATAAATTAGAGAGCGTCGGAGATAATTAGAAACAGAAAAAGACAACCACTGATAAATAGTGATGGTTGAAAATATAGGTGTGCTATGTACAACATAAACTAGGAAGTATACAAATCAAATTATGTTGAATGCGGTATTTGCGAATACGCGAAAACAAAAATATACAGTTGAAAAAAAGTAATAAAAATTAGTACATGTATTATTTTTGTTATTATTAAGTATTATTATATGAATGTAATCCATAATATCGGTTTTTACTTACTTCTGGACACAAAAAATATCGTTCGTCAATTTTGACCCGAGGTACAAATTTAGTCGGCCATAAGAAATACGATTGGTTTGGAATTGCGCGATGAAAGAACAGAATTGTCAACAGACTTGTCCGATCGGGAACGATAAACCAATCATCGGAAGCTTTCTTTTACCACCGGTCCAAGTAAATCGGCGGGGCTTTCTTCGAAACTCTAGAGTAGAGGTGAAGGGAACTTTTCTCTTTCACCTTCGGAAAGACAGCTTGGAAAGGGGAGCGAGCTTATCATGCCGGACACATTGGACGATTCTCACGTAGTTCGACATTTTCAGAAAAATACTATGAAAATATTAAACATTCAGGATAGTGCATTATAAAAATATCAACGTTGTCTGGTTCATGTATTTATGCAAAATTATAATTCTCTAATAAATAGAATAAAACGTATATTTTAAATAAATTACAAGTTTTTCAATAGTATTGAAGTAAATCTTTCTTAAAAAATAAACCAACTTTTATACGTTAACTTTAAAATACACATGGAACAAATGTAGAAATAAAATTCTCCGTTTCGTCTACCGGGCGATGAACATGTCATTCGACCGTTAGGATTTTCTTGATTTGTATGACGGCTGATGATGGCGAAATAACGGTACGTCTCTGACAGAGCGATGAAAAGCATAAGTGGTTGACCAGAAATAAATTGCTTACAAAAATGCATTGTACATGTACGATTTTAAAAGCTTTCGGCTCAGATCATAATTACCATATTTTATCGGGTACCATAATTTTCGACCTAATATCACGAAAAAAAAATCCAATGAAATCGTTTATCCAAGGTCCGTGGCATTTTCTTGTCGCTTTTACAATTCAGCTGGAGTAACAAAGTGCAACATTCGAAGCCAGTGCTTTACTGATTTTTGCATTTGCCTACCAGACGACACGAAAAATAACCTTTCTTTTGCAGGGATTTAGCTGAATTGACTGGCCATCTACCACGGTTGAAAATATTTACTGCTCGACTTGATTTAACTATTGGGAGTGTGAAGGTTCGCTCATCTAATGCGGAACTAGTACAATTTACATACGTTAAAAAAAATGACAATTGCTCCTGGATCTCCTATTGGAAGTTTGTCTATAACTCTGAATCTTGAATTACTGATGGACTATGCCTGATCACAAAACAATAAACGATGCGGTTATATCATTAATAACCCATTAAACGAGTAACATTAATGCTAGGCTAACAGCAATGCTCATATATCGTCATAAATGCAGAAAACGAGAGACCTTCATGCCAGGCTAATCTGTAAAGCTTCATGTCATCACTAATTCAAAAATGGGAGACTTAAGATAATTATCTGACGCTGATAGTACATCAGCGATGAACGGTAGATCTGCAAGACTCACAATCAATATTATATATGCCTTATGCCGAACGAAAAATGAACAGCAATATATCATCAGTAATCTTCTAAATGAGAAGTCTTGGATTTTTAAGTAGAGCTAGACTAGCATGTAATGCTTATATGTTGTGAGTAATCCAGAAAACCAAGAATTTAATGCTTTACTAGCTATACGCCGAAAACGGGATGCCTTACATTACAGGCTAATATAAAACCAACTTGTTTTGAGATGTTCCATGTTCACACGTTCCAAAGACTTCATCAGAAGCTAAGGAAAACTGGTTCTTTCACTCATGAGGGTGCAATGTTCGGAACGAAATGACCACCAGCAGTGAGTTGATTGTTTCCTCATCTACATCAATCACTCTCGAAAACAGGTGATGGTGCTATCCTTCCCGACGAAAGGTAGCCCAAACTCTCCACTGTAAACCATCAAGATCTATACAAAACATACGCGATTTCGGGATCACGATTGAGAGAATGCAAAATTTCCTCATTAATTCACTGATTGTCTTCCCTCTTTCTTTGGTTGAAAGGGCCGATTTGCTAGATTGTCTCAAAACATGTTGGTTTAATGGTAGTAAGCTGAGATATCCCGTTTTCGGCGTATTGCTTGGAAGGTGTGATCTGGTGAAAAGTTTCAATGCGGAAAAGACGCTTGGTATTCCCTTTCTGCATCATGGATATAATTTAAATCACCAATCTGAGAAGGTTATCCGCTGAGATCATAAACAAAACTGATTGAATTGAACATTTAAGAATTGCCACAAAACTTAAAAGCCAGACGGATTTATCGGAAAAAAGAACGTGCCCACCTTCATCGACACCAATTTTTTGTTCAACGAATTTCAAACGTTTTGGGTCTTCCTGAAGAGCAATCCAAAAAGCTGGGTGGGGGGGCATTGGAAGGTAATTAGACTGAGAACTTTTGAAGCAATTTTCACACCTTATTAACAGTTACCAAATCAGCATTTAAAAAAATTTCAACATTTTTTTCTGAATTTTTCATGCATATATTTTTCGTTAATTTTGCATTGTAAATAGGTATTTATTCAGATATCGTAATATGCGGTCTGGTGTGACGTAGATTTCAGAAAAACATTTTCTTTATCGTGCCAACGTTTCGATCTTTATTGAGATCATCTTCAATAAAATCGAAACGTTGGTACGAAAAGAAAATGTTTTTCTGAAACCTACGTCACACCAGACCGCATCTCACGATTTTTTAATAATTATCGATTGACTGTCACTAATCTCGGCACAATGTAAATAGGTTTCCTTACAAAAAATTTAACATTTTTTCAGGTAGCACGCACCAGACTTTTATATAGTCAGAAATTGTGTAGTTTTTAAGCAATTGAGTGGAGTTAAGTCTAAAAAGTTTAAAAAAAACACTTAACACATAAAATTTAAATTTTCATGAGCAGGTAAAACAATTCTGCGAAAAAGAGCAATTCTTCGGTTTTCACATAATGAACGAGCTGTGTTAGTTCATTTGCTTCTCCACCGATTTCCGCGAAATTTCGGTCGGCTTTGCTTCTTTTGGAATGAATGGGAAAAAGAATAGTGGTTGTAACTGTAATTTAATTCGTGGAAATATTACTACCTCAATTTTCTTTTTCTCTGGTAGGGAGTCACCATACTTCTCAGCTTTACTCACTGAGTAATACTCACTGAGTATTACTCAGTCTCTCATGCACTTTCCAACGTGAAACGTTATCTGTACTGTGAACTGACTACTCCTAAAATGCAGAAAGTCACCGCTGGGCGAACGATCTTGTTCAAAAATATATGCGTGAGTTTTTAAGGGCGGTGCAGACGTTTTATTCTGGGTTTGTTATGATAAACCTGCACCGACATCTACACGTTTTTTAGTAACAGCACATAAAGACGGCAAACCACAAGAAAAATAAGATTCCAACAAATCTTTGTTGCAGAATCTGCCAGAAGTGCTGGGTCTGATAAGTTCAGTTTCTATACCGATTTGTTTCGTGTTTTACGTTGACATACCCATACATAAACTAAGCCACCCTGAATTCAATGGTTTTTTTTTTTAGAACTACAGGGAAAACAATTACCCACGAAAGTACCATGAGGAAATGTCACCCCGATCTTATAAAAAATGAAACACTCCATAAAATTAGTGACGTCATCGAAAAAGGGCCGATCTGCGTCTCGATGGACTAGAAGGATTTTTTAAATTTAAAGTTTTTTAAATGCGTTTTTTAAACATTACCCATGTGTTGTTCCTTTGCCACTGTCTTTTAAATACAATTATGTGCATAAATTTGAGGTTTCCTTATTTTTTCTCATGGTAGTTTTCGCTTATTTTCAATATTAAATTGCATTTTTTACCAAATAAATTTACAAAGATATGTGCATATTTGTTTGTTTTTATTGTACATAATTCACAGCCCTACTCACAACGGTAGGTCACGAATAATGAAGAAATACCTACCAACATTTTCTGCATAACTGGATAGGAATATTTATTTTTAACAATGGCAAAAGAAAGACTAATCCTTTCATGGATTTAATTTGAACACTATTTATGGGGGATTTGAAATAGTTAATCCTGTTGTGCTCCCTCCTGGGGATGAGTTATTTGGAGTAGGGTGGGAAATTAATAAAGTAGATGGTGCTAGGGACAATGTAAAGACGACTGAAGGGGGCGGCTTCGTAACTCCAATATAGCACCTAGTCAAGGACATTGTTCCCTTTAATCTCAACTCAACAGGAAATTACCTAAATTACACCTTTTACAGAGGTGCACCATTCCTTTTAAAGTTAATTGAATAGTAGTCTAATGAAAACTAATATTAAGGAACGCGTCGAATTCCGCGGGCACGTCATTCCAGACTGTTATTAGATTTCGACGGAAACTGATCCCGTTCAGCGAGCAGGGGGGGGGATTCAATACGCTCGAGAATAACAAAAAATAATAAAAGGGTTGGAATTGGTGAGACAAGCGCTATTTAGCATATCTAAGCATTTCATCATAAAAAAACGCCTTTGGTCAGCCCGTTTCTTTTGACCTGAACCCCTCTTTTGTTAATTACTAGGCTGAGGATTTGTAACAAAAGATTTTTTCCCCTCACCGAAAAGCCATTGGCTTCTAACCTTGAAGAGAAACAATGACAAACTGTGCTCCATTTGTATTTAAATCACAAAATATCTAGCAGATCCTCAACTATTTCCCTAATACACAGCGAAATGATTCTTTTTTCAATGTTATTTTCATATTGCGTTTTTGTCCATCTTTTTAGTTATATGTGGCTTTCTTTTTACTAAGTTTCAGTTGTTTTTAAGCAATCATTATTTTATTTTGCATTCTCTGTCATTCATTTTTTATATCTTTGCATCTTTTTCTACGTCCCTCTCGCTCTTAATTAAGGCTGTAGTAGTTGGTGCAGGAGTGATCAAATTATGTAATATTTTGCGTCTCAAATCAAACTTTATTCATTCAATTAATGTTTTTAGTTGAGATAAAAAGTCGATGGGACGAGAGGGCGTCGTAGCCACGATCTTCGGCTTGATACGCCGCTGCTCTGCGTTCTACCACATGAGCTATCGTGACCTCGATCCCTTCGGGCACTAACTTCTCATCTCAACAGCACCTTTTGAATTTTCCTCAAGTGCTAGAGAAGCGGCGTATCAAGCCAAAGATCTTGGGTTCGAATCCCGCTCGGGACTTTGACTTTTCATCTCAACTAAAAATCTTAATTAATTGTAATATATTAATTGATCAAGGAGGCCACGAAATTAGTGAATTTTTCATACATTTTATTTTTCTTTACCTCTCCCTTTCTACCTATCTTTCACTTACTTTTTTTTCTCTTGCGCAATTTCTTTAAGTAGTTCAACTTAAGAGTGAAAATATATATTACATATTTAAATGATAAAGTATTATATTTTATTAAATATTAGAGTAACTTCTTCACATGTAAATAAAATTATTCATTTATTCTCTCTCTCTCTCTCTCTCTCTCTCTCTCTCTCTCTCTCTCTCTGTCTCTCTCTCTCTCTCTCTTTCTCTCTGATCTTTATGACTTTGTATGAAATTATTCAAATTTTCGACTGTACGTTACTTCATTTTAATCCTCTCCCTTCCTTAAAGTCATTGTAATTAAGTATTTTTACACTAAATTCTAGGACTATAATTAAAAGTTTAATCATTATTTTAATTCTCTTTCTTCCTTTCTTTCTCTTTTTTCTACCTCTATCCCTCTCTCTCACTCTCTTTCTCTCTTTCTCTCTCTCTCTCTCTCATTCAATTTACATTCTAAAAATCGCAATTTTTCCTTCTGCCAATCACTCTTCATTCAATCTATGTCCAGTTTAATTATGAATCATATCAATTTATTGACCATTCATTGTAATCTTGCTCAACGATTTTAATGTATGCTTCCAATAAATATAAAAGGATGATTCCTTGGTATTTGTACTGTAAGTATTAATTTTTGAATTTTTTCTGGAGTCAAAATTTATTTAATCTAAAACCTATTTAAAAATGTTGAATGTTACATTTATCCATTTACCGATTTATATCCTAGTTGTCTTCGTTGAAAAAAAAAAATTACAATTGTATTACATGTATATTTTGATTTGTCCTTATAAACACGATTAATGTGTACACACAAAACATTACGTTATGTGATTTGGTTATAAAGTAGAAATTATCAAGTTATGACATAGCCTTTTGCTAGGATAGCTGATCAAGTGAGGGAGAATTTTGACCGATTACAAAGGTTGTTTTGTGTTTGCGTACTAGTAGACAAATCCTGTATGAGTATGAAGGTCCATTGTGAACAAAGGCCGTTAGGGCGGCTTTTAGAACCTTATCGGAAAAGTGGAAGCATATTTCTGGATTGAGATGAAAATCAATAGCCAATATACCTCGGCAAATACGGTGGGAGACCCTGGGGACCTCAGCGGTTTCTCGTTTGAGGTAGGGATTATTTAGTTCCAGATTTCAAGACGGATTTCGCCCCCGCGGCAACAGGTACAATAAAACAGTTTAACGATGATTTTTATACACAAAGAGATACGACCGGATTAATTCATAAATTACTTAACAAGCTTATTACAAATAAAAATCAACATGCGTCGTTATTAAGTGGTTGATAAGTTTATTATCCTGAACGACTGGCGATGAGTGTCGAAAATTTCAAGAGGTGTTTTACTCACCACTTGCAACAAAAAAGTTTTACAAACCCCTGTCCAAATCTTAGTGGTAAAGAAATAATTTAAGGTTTTGGTGTTTTTTTTTTTTTAATTTAGGTCCGCTTCAGAATAACTGACTGTAGAAAACTGTTTTGTGTCACCTAAAAGAACGTTAAATTTGTTGTAAGAATACTTATTTGCATGGCAAAACTGATGGAAAAGTTCAACTTGAAAAATTCAGATTGAGCAAAAATTGAACCTTCCAATTTTTGAAAATATTGGATTGGTAACTGTTAATAAGTACAAACTCCTGGAGCTTTGCGAATTCCCTCAAAAGTTCTCCACTCAATTGACTTCTAGCGGTGTATCCAGCTTTTTGGATTGTGCTTCTCGAACTCTACAGAAATTTTGCATTTTGTAGGAAAACTTGTATTGATGAAGGGGGGCACGCCCAATTTTTCAGATAATCCGTCTGGCTCTTGAGTTTCGTATCAGTTCTTTATAGGTCGATGAGTTGATGGGATTCTTTGGGTGATGAGCTTGTCATTTTGTTTTTACCAATTATTTCTGGTCTGGCTGGGTTACCCAAGTAATATGATTTCCATTTATGTTAAAATATCCACCATAGGTACAGTAATAAAGAAATTAGTCAAGAGTAAGAAATCCTAAACTACAGTACTATTGTGGTCAAACAATATCCTCTTCGAAATATAATGCCTCTTCAAATTTTACTGCTTAGTTTAAACTTGCTGAAAAAAATAAAACAGAGTACGTTATTTGGAACATTTGTGAATTAAAATAATTGTAATATTTATTGGAAATGGAAAGAAAAATTTATATGTTAGAGCTGACAGTGATCTACTGACGTCTTAGAACCAGGTTTATTCAAAAAACAAAATCCAAAAGGGGTGATAACCAGTAATTCTAAAGTTTATCTTAGACTTACCCGCGAGATAACTAATTATATTTCTTGACGGGGAGTCTAAGAGATTTCTTTTGTCGGCCAAAGTGAACAATGAAGGTCGGTGACGCCTATTGTGCCCATCACGTCATGATTTGTCCTACAATTAATCTTGGACGGAACGGGAGACTCTAATGTAAGATACCCCCTTCCAGGCCCGACGAAACCCCCTCACTGTATCTTCCAAGACTTGTAATTAATGGTGGAAGAAAAGCCGTTTGTCTACTTCCCCCTTTCCTTCACAACCCATTTGGAATTTTCCGGTAGGTTCTACTTTTTTCTCCTTATGGGATGCGTTGGGGGAGATACGTATCTAAAAGAAGATTTCCAAAAAATGTATATAGACGGATAGACGTGAGAAAGAGTATTTCTGTTCCAACATCGCGTTAAACAACTGGTCAAGTTTATAAGAGAGAGATCCGTTAAAATCCAACGTTTCTTGAGTCAAACTTTCAGTGTTATGTCATACAAGTTAGAATGACCGTCGACTTTGATAGAGTTGGCCGAGTGGACACAGCTGCATGGTGGTACGTGACTCGGATTCCTGAGAAATGTACAAATCGACTCCTGGAGGGTGACCAACGCCTCAAAAATACATCACGTCCGCTATAACAAGTCCCTTTAGGAGTTTAGGCTGAATAACCATAAAAATTGTGCTCGTCCTGCTCGAAAATAGCCGTTATGTTAATCAGGTAGAGTATCCGTTTATACCTTTCATAACATGATAACCAATTATTAACAGTAATAATTTTGATTGCTCTTGCTTGAATAAAATACTTAACAAATGAGCACATTTTCTAAGAGAGAACTGAAAAGAAAAATCGTGAAACATCCATAGAAATGGAAGGATGAATTAAATTTGACAGCGAAAAGTTTCAACTCGCGCAAAGTAAAATGGATACATTACTGATCAACCTCACTACGACCTTGGATTTTTGTTTAACTTGTGTATTATTTTCAGAATTTTTCTTAAGATGGTTTGGGTAAAACAAGTTTTCTATTAGGAGAAAATAGAGGTTTCCGAACTTACTTTTTAAGCCGAAAAAATCCTAAAAATTATTTAATTCAATAAAAATTAAAAGATAGTTGGATGATTATATAAGAGCTTTATATAAAAAAAGTAATAAATGCATATTCAACTTCGAAGCGTTTTTTAAATATGTATTATACTTGTATATCTTTGATCTCTTCTTTTAATTGTATGTAGAGATAGGGATAAGAGAAGCGACCACAAGACCTACTGCACCTCGACCTCAATAGACCTTTTGTGCTTCTCTGTGAATTATAACTCACTGGCCAGCTTCAGGTCATTAACCAGCCACCACAGGTTTGCCAGTGGTTCCTTGGTGCAAGATCTTGCTTGTGGTTTTTCTTGTCCTAGTTGCATCAACCTGCACCTACATAGCCTTCTCATAAACGTGAAATGACCCTCCTCGTCCTGGCAGTATCTACACAGTGTTTCTCCTGTCTGTATACCTATCCGGTGCATGCGTTTTCTAACTTGGCAGTGTCCCATCAGGAACGCGTTGTGAGACCTTTGACCGTAGATAGTGCTCACCTAGGGGGTGGGTAGCAATCTCACTTAAATCCGAAACCGTTGCCGGGGCGTTCCCGGAAGTTTCTACGGTAGAGGAATCTCTACACTCAGAGAGATATAGTCGCCTTCTCTATCCAGGGAGTACGCGGGTGAGCAGGCCGATGTATTTCGGTCAGTTGGCCTTGCATGCGGCATTAACTGTTCTGACGAGGTGGGAGCGAGGCGGTAGCAGCCCTTCGGGGTGTGAAACCTATGCGTCAGCTCTCACTTTGAGAATCGGACTGTCTGATAAGAGCTCTATAGAGCTTAGGTACGGACATTAATGGTCCTCATGTCAGCCCGACTATGAGTCCGGGAAAGAATGTCCCATCAGGGGCCCTGGTTCAGTTACGGTTGCCTTCCAATAATTCTATTGTAAGTTTTGCTGATGGCCCTTCTTTGAAGTTCTTCGCGTGCCTCATACCAGTAGTATTGTTCCACCAGGGTTTGGACTCATTAAGGATCCATTTTAAAATGTAGGCTATTTTGTGGCAGGTTGCTAGGCCGCAGTAGGGTTATAGGTCATACAGTCCATGCTGGCTCCGTCTTTGACTAAGATGTCACTCTTAGTTGTCTCTATACCCCGAATTTCCAAGGAACCATACCCGGGACCGGCCATTTGTGTCTCTGTCTTCTGTCAGAGCCTCTATACATTGCCAAACACTCTTGGCCTTAGCCTCAAAATAACCATTAATTATATAATTAACGCTTATAATTTCGATTTTTCTTTCTTGACAAAAACACATTAACGAATGAAAACATTTTTCAAGAGAAACCTTCAAGAAACATAGCAAAAATGGTAAGATGAACTAAATCTAAAAAAGAAATGTTTAAAATCACGGAAAGTAAAATTGAGAATTTACTGCTGAACCTGACCAGGAGTTTTAGTTTGGTTTTTTGGTTAACTTGTGCATTGTTTCCGGTTTTTATCTCAAGTAAAATCTAAAATATCTCAAGTTTTATCCCGGGTAAAACGTCAAAACGAGGTGTCCGAAACATACTCTTTTTTTGACAAAAATAGCCCAAAAATTACTTAATTCATGTAAAAGTTGGATGATTATACAAGACCTTTATATAAAAAAATTAATAAAAGGATATTCACCTTCGAAACGGTTGTTAAATATGTATATACTTTTATATTTATCTCTTCCATAATCATACATAATTACATATTATTTACATATTATTGCATGCACTGTTTAAATATTTAGAGGTTTTTAGCAATTTTATTTTTAAATAATTTATTATCCTTTTAATTATACCCTAAAAATTTTCAAATTCGAAGAAAACTAAAATATTTAAATGAACAGTGTAAGCTATATTCACTAATTTTAAAAAATATATTTACAACGTTTTCAGACTGGTTTTGTAACAACCATTAGAAGCAGAAAATCGTGAAGAATGCTGTCAATTTTGCTTGATGAGTTTTTTCTAGGGACCGGGTGTTTAATAATTTGTTAGATTTGTACGAACCGGTCAAAAATGAGGTACTTTAGGTCAAAAATGAGGTACTTTAGAAAAAGATATTTTCCATTGTTTTGCCGACGTTTTGATCTTTATTCGGTTCATCTTCAGGGCATATTGTGGTGCTATTCTTGTGGTGATATATTTGTGGACTGTGAAATTCTAGTACACAAACGTCAGCAAAAATATGCAAAAGGTGTTTTTCACCTATCATTCTTGACCGCTCCTCTGGTCGTCCGTTCTTCCTGTGTCATGCTATAAATATGTAAATATGTTTTGTCACTATTAGGTGGTGCGCTGTGGGTCGCTCTTTTGTGGTGTATGATTTCTATTTTGCTTTTCAATTTCATTGGTGTTCATTTTTATAATATATTTTTATATCGCGTATTGCTTAGAACTTCTTTGTGTATTTTGTGCTGTGTAGATGTCAGACGTTTTTTGTAAACTTTGTATGACAACATTTCTAATAGAAATAATCATATTGGAATTAACTGTTCACAGTAAAAAAATCACTTGGTATATTTATGGTTTCACACATAACTTAATCAGATTTAAAATTAACTACAATGGTCCTGTAAACGTAAAATGTATTTTAAAAAAATGCAAATCTTGTTTGCTTATTCATTCAATAACTGATCGAGTTAGAGTATTCTTATTGTTATCGATTTTGATAAGAAAAATAAAAATGGAAATCGTTTTGTGCTTGTGTAAAAGCCGCATTATTGAATTTATACGTTCATATGAGGGGCTTATCAATGCGGTCTCATGAGGGTAAAACCCCCGTACTAAACTTGCGAATAACATTGTGAAACTTTTCATACGTGTGGCGGAGTGCTCCATCAATTTCAACTTGTATGAAAGAAGGGGAGACCTTATCACGTTCACATTAAGCCATAAAAGTATATGCCCCGCCCATCGGCTGAAGCGCACCTGGCTTTTACATATCCCAGTGGACGGACGGTGAGATAGGGAGGAAAGTTTGTGCCGCGGAGAGGAAACCGGCCCAAAGGTTCTCCGGCAAATACAAAAACAAAGTCAAATGGGAAAGGATTTCCACCACTCCGGCTAGCGCGGGGCGGTTTAAGGGTGGGATACCCTCTTCTTCAGGGATTAGCCCCTGTCTTTTTACCCCGAAAGGGCAAAGAAAAAAAATTATCAATTTCGTGATGGGAATTTTGTTGAGTGCTCCACTCTGTTTTGCCACTCAGCTCGACAAGTAAAACCGAGCCCTTCCGTGATTCTTCACTCTGTCAAGCATCAAGAAAAAATGCAACACGTTTTTTAACTGATTTTTTCTAAATAAATGAATAATAGACTCTCTTACATTAAAAACTGTTTAATTACAATGATTAATTAACACAAATAATTTAAATTAACATAAATTTAGAACATTTTGTTTTAATAATATATTACAATTTTACGAATAATTATTTTATCACTTTTTATCATAATTTTTCAAAATATTAATCCATTTACGTTTTAGTGGTTGATTGATCAAGTATCTTTATGTACGGAATTGGTTGAGATAAAAACAGTCAGTGTCACGAACGGGATTCGAACCTATGACCTTCGGCTAAATACGCCGAGGCTCTACAACTTGAGCTATCACGACTTCGATCCTCTCAGACTTGCAAATACAAACAAAAAGACAAATGGGAAAGAATCGGGGTCGGTGGCCGCGAGATTTTGTCTTTTACACGGCACTCATCACTGTAAGGGAAAGGTCCCGGGTTCGAATCTAGAGGCCCTTCATTCAAACCCGACATACGTACAAATGCGATATTTTTCAAAAACACCGGCACCCTGAGGAGAGACCTCTACTGTTGCAAACCCTCGTTAAAAAAAAGATACGATTTTCAGACAATTTTGAGCTGACATTATTAATACAAAATTATCTTGCCTAGCATTGTATAAATTCTTTTTTTTTTTTAGTTAGAAATTTTCTATCATAGTGTAATTTCATTTTTTCAATCTGAAATTGTTTATCATTTTAAATATATTTTTTTAATCTGAAATTTTCTAGCATTGTATAAATTCATTTTTTACATACTACATGTGTTTGTAAAATACCAACAAATGTTT
Source organism: Cimex hemipterus (assembly GCA_039619505.1). Lineage (NCBI taxonomy): Eukaryota > Metazoa > Arthropoda > Insecta > Hemiptera > Cimicidae > Cimex > Cimex hemipterus. The sequence goes on from CM077104.1 coordinate 6,882,548, forward strand.
ATAAATCCCAGGTCTTGAAGATGATCTTGAAGAAGATCGAAACGTTGTCACGATAATGAAAATGCTTTTCTGCAACGTTTACTTGACCAACACATTGTTTCCCTTTGTCGGCTCTTTCCACTACATCACACCAGACCGCACCTCACTATCTCCTAATAATCTATCTATAAACTTATCAGTGGAATTCAATTTCTGTATTAGCAAATAATTATTCAGATATCGTGGGATGCAGTCTGGTGTGATGTAGCGAAAAGAACCGACAAAGGGAAACAATGTGTTGGTAATGTTTGTAAATCCCAGGCCCTGAAGATGATATCAATAAAGATCGAAACGTTGGCACGATAAAGAAAATGTTTTCTTGAAACCTATGCCACACCCGACAGCATCTCACGATATCTGAATAATTATCGATTAGCGCTCACTAATCTCTACACATTAGCAAATAATTTGAAAACTTTCTTCTTGTATTTTTTATTTATAACATGCCTTAAAACTTAGTTGCACAAATGTTGAAAAGTATAAAAATTAATGATTTTTATATTGTTTGTTATTTCGAATAAATCAAGTACAATAATATATTATTAGTCACATATTGCTAAGAGAGCAACACCATGTATGATGACGAAGCTGGTTATGATTCATTCGCTTGCTTTAAGCAATATTTTTCACTTCATAAAATGAATTAAGCTCACAACAACCTATAACGACAGATTAAATTATAACGATATAACATTTAAAGAAAAACGATACCTGGAATTTTAATATATTTAAGTTATATGGATGTAGCTGCGATACATATTCTCATCTGACATGAATTAGCGGGCTGTTTGCGGTCATTCTTTGACTACGGTAGCAATCTGTGCCTTGACAAAGGACTTTCACAACCATTATTACTTTACCAATTGCAATTGCAGAACTGTTTGCCGCAGTCGTTGTTCTCCCTTTCTGTTTGCTTTTCACCCCGAACTCACATTGTGCTGTTTGCCTACTGGCTTCCCTCTCCATTTATTTACCTTTTGAGTAAAGCGTGCGATGCTGCAATTGAATCCTCTAATATTTTTTTTAGTTAGATTTTTGTGGTTTGTAATTTGTTTTCATGATATTCGAAGTGTGAAATATTTTTTTATATTATTTTATTATTTTATCCAGGTTTGTTGTGTGTTCAGCGTTCTTCGATTTTATTGATGCTGTCCTAGTTAATATGATTTCTATGATCTAGCTGTATAAATAACGATAAATACCAATCAGTATTTTATGTTCCTAAGAGCAAAGCTCTCCAAAGTTGGCGTAAGTTCCCTATAAGATCCCTTTATAAGTTCCGTAATGAAGAATGTATAAATAGTTCGGTATTTTTTCTCACTGTAATTTATAAATTCACTATTTTTCGAGGCCCGCTTGACCAATTACTATCATTCAATTAGTTTTTAAGTTAAGATAAAAAAAAGTCAGTGTGACGAGGGGGATTTGAACCCACGACCTTCGGCTGATACGACGCTATTCCCCCACTTGAGCTATCTTGACGTCCGAGTGGATTGGATAGAGAAGCGGCGTATCAAGCCGAAGGTCGTGGGTTCGAATCCCGCTCGTCACACTGACTTTCTCTCAACTTAAAACCCTTAATTAATGAGTAATTTATAAAATGAGGTGTGATGTTTCATTTTATTTTTCTTCTCGTTATATATATAATTTCAAAAATTCCTTTCGTTTACAATAGTTTACAAGTCAATATATAAAAGTATATTGTTATTACATAAATGAAACTTTTTACTACATTTGTAATTATAACTGTACAAGTTTATAACCACTCTGTACACGGTTTAATAGTGAAAACGTTACACTTTCGACGAAAGAATTTAGGTGGCGTTTGTGGTAACATTATATAGTTTGTTGTAAAATTCATTGGTGACGCTATCATCCTTGGGAGTTTTACGATTCTTTGCCAAAGTGTGGGATGATTCAAGTTCAGGTAGATTTATCCGCTCGTCAAAAGTTGCGTGCCTAGCATCCACGAACAGGTATTATGGATGGTGCATTTTGGAAAAAATATATATTATCCTTTATGGGTTGTTCACAGTTCCCTCTATTTTTCTTACAGCTATCAAATATTCACCACCGCATTTATTGTATAAATAAACTTGTTTTCAGTTGTAAAATTCATCTGTTGACTTATATTGACCGTTTTAAAATCACTATTGATCATAGGATCATTTTCTTACTTATTATAAATTATTACAGTTAAGTTGAACAGATTTGGAATTGTAATTTTGTCGTTACCCTTTATTTTGGTATTTCGGTTCACGCCGGATTGGTCTGTTGAGAATTTTTGGAATTTGGCCATGTAAAATGTGCCTATAATTTCAGTGAACTGAAGATTCTTTTGATTTTCCATTTCCATTGGTACAGTGATTTATATTTTGTTGCTTTTTTATTGTTCAGGTTGCTCTTTTTGATTGTCCCACTGATTAAAAGAAACATGTACAACTAAATCTATTTAACAAATTAGGCATTAAAAAGGGCTGAAAACACGGATACAATTAGAAAATTCCTGAGACAGAAACTGATTTTAACATAATTAATATGGAACTGAATAAGAAAGCTATCGTTGGCACCACGCACTCCGTCTAACAAGTACTCTTAACGGATACTGAGCTTCTCGAAAATTGAATAGGCAAACCGAAATGGCAAAATGCACCAGTCTTCCCAACACCGCTAGGACAGAGAGATAAGAATAATGGTCATGGACTAAATAATAGGTTTATCATTCGGCAGCCCATCGAAGGATTTATCTGAACTAAAAAATTTAATAAAATTACGTAAAGACGCGTTAATTGACATAAGAAGAAGTAACAGCGTACATGAGGTTTCACGTAAAATATTTTCCAATCTCTAAGCCTTCCCCATTATAAATTAGGTCATGTATTATGCATTAAAATTTATTTCGTGTATCAATTTTCTTAAAATTTGGTCAAAATATCCACAAATACTTTATAAAACTAAGGAAATATCAAAATTGTAAAACAAGGTTTGAATTTTTTTTCGATTTATCCAAATTGAAGTTTCGTTTGAATGGAAAGTATCGAGTTAGCGACTTTGGTTTCTCACCACTTCAAACTGATTTCATGTATCAATCTTCGTAAAATTTGGTCAAAATATCCGCAAATACTTTGTAAAACTAAGGAAATATCAACATTGTTAAAAAAGTTTGAAAAAAATTTTTTTTTTCGATTTATTCGAATTGAAGCATCGGTTGAGTCGAAAGTATCGAGTTAGCGACTTTGGTCTCTCACTACTTCAAACTGATTTCATGTATCTGTCTTATTAAAAATTGGTCAAAATATCCAAAGATACTTTATAAAAGTAAGGAAATATCATAATTGTAAAAAAAAAATATTTTTTTTTCGATTTATGCTAATTGAAGCCTCGGTTGAGTCGAAAGTTGCGAGTTAGCGAGTTTAGTTTCTTACTACTTAAAACTGCTGCAGCTTAATAGTTTTCCATCATATTGGCCCGGTTCTGGTTTTACAATTTTAGATTTACCTAAAAAAAAGTGATTTCTTTCTCAAGGTATTTAAAAAAAACATACGGAAATTACTCGTTCCTGTTAAAACGTGGCAACAGTTGAACTTTTGACTTTGTCATTAAAGAAAAATCTAAATTTTATTATCTTTAAGTCAATTGAAGTTTTTAGTTGAGATGAAAAAGTCACGAGAGGGATTCGAACCCACGACATGCGGCTTGATACGCCGCAACTACCACTTGAGGTGACGTCACTTCGATCCAATGGGACACTAACTTCCCAACTCAGCCCCTCCATTTGAATTTTCTCTACTTTTTGAGCACTGCGTTTTTTCACTAAGCCATTCGTGAAACACTCATCAGTTTGGTAATGCAGTGGAATATTGCTTAATAATGGGGCAAGGGGTAGAAAAGGAAATGGGGCAAAATGGGCTTGGTTGATATTGGATCATCTTCAAAATAAAACAATAAATTATTTCATATTATTATGTCCGTAAATGTAGAAATTAAACAGAAACCTATATTTCAGCCCTTTTTTGTTTCCCAGAATAACATCGAATATCGGGATGTAGCTCGCCGAGCCCGTTATAATTTCCTTTGTATTAGGGGCCCTTCAAGTATTGATTCGGTGTAAAATCTGAAATTCAAATATTGGCTTAAGCGTTGCACGAAGGTAGAAAATATTTACAGATTCGATCATTCCTCTTCGCGACGAGAGGAAAACGCCTCGCCTCATTACATTTCAACGGTTGGTACTTAGCAAGCACTTGAAACGGATTGAGTGAACATGGGCAAACGAACAAGCAAAATGTTTTTGTTGGAAGCATGGTCCTACGAAAAGCTTAAAATTCACTTCCTGATTAGTGAATGATGCTTGGTAAATTTATTTTCATTTTTCTACCAGTGTATAAGTAACGTCGTTTGTAATTCCCGTTCAATATGTAAAAAATATGAGTAAACAAAAAGACTATTACATTTCCGTAGGCAAATATTATTACATAATTCATTGAATATTTGCACAGAATCCATGATTGTTTTCTGTTTTCTCATTTTGATTATAAAATATTAAGTTATTTACCTTAACGGAATTTAGAATGAAACGGTGTGAACAAAGTACTTTATCACGTCAGTTCTCTGTTACAGCAGAAAGATTTATTTCGTAAAAAATTAAAATTTTTTAAAATCTACTAATCTATCTAGTATTTATTCGTATAGGAGATCGCATTTGCTTACTTTCTCTCTCTCTCTCTCTCTCTCTCTCTCTCTCTCTCTCTCTCTCTTTCTCTCTTTCTCAATCTCTATCCATCTGTCTATCTATCTATCTATCTATCTCTTTAATTCTCTTTCTCATTATCACTCTCTCTCTTTATTTCTCTTTTTCTTTCTCTTTCTCTACATATCTATCTATCTATAGCTTTCAATCTTATTCACTTTCTCTCTCTCTCTTTCTCTCTCTCAATCTATCTCTATCTATCTATCTCTCTCTAGTTCTAACTATCTATTAATATATCTATCTTTATTAATCATACAAATATAAACATTCTTTTTTACTGAATGCCCCATGCGTGGAGGGCATAAGTTATTCACAGAAGCACATTCTATTCTCCATCGGGGCAAAATCTGATTAGTCAAATTTTGGTAATATGATATAAGAACAGGCCTAGTCCATTCAGACGATATACACTCTATATTCATTACAACATAAAACAGTACAGTACAAATTCACATCTTCAATTTTTTCACGTTCAACATCTAACAAGGCATTCTTAATTTAAGTTTCTAAATTGACATTGTGACATTAAAATTCTAGGTAAATAAAGCGAAGAAACGAGAAAGTTATTTAATATAAACTATTTTAATTAAACCAAATTATACAAATGGTTGAACATTAAATCGTAATAAAATCAAAATAGGTTTCACCCTGTATCATAGTACAATATTAATAAATTAATTATTAATACAAGAAAGCTAAGACGCGTTTCGTCTTATTAGTTACAATTTAACAATTCACTGAGAAATAATTGAGAAAATTTCGTTGTTGTTGTTGTTGTGCCAACTATTATCTTGTGTTTTCAATTAAGAGATAAAAAAAGACAGTTGTCACCCCTTTCCACCGTTGTGGCCAAGGAGGAATTCCGAGTCGGACGGACGGGGGTGGAAGGGGGCGCGAGGGCTAATCGGAGATGAGGAATCAATGGGCTAACGACTCGAGACCCCCAGAAGTCATTGGAAGAAGGGGGGAAAAGAGCTCTAATAGAATCCAATGGTCAATTCCTTTCCTTTCCCCTTCCTTTGACAACGACAGGAGGAAAAATAGCTTGGGATTTTATCCTATCGAATAATAATAATTATTAATCATCACTCCCATTTGCCAATAAAGATAGTTAAGAGTTATTGTACCATTATCCTATGTAATTTTGTCTCTTTTGACCTATAATTTTTCTATTTCTGGCTTACTTTTCGTCTCTCAGTACTGCTTTCTCCTTCTGTCGGTTCATATTCTCTTATTTTTGCTCTCCTATTCTTTTTGTCACTCCTCTCTCTCCCTAACTTTGTTTCTTTTTTCTATCTCTCAAGGGGTCTCTTTCTAACTCTCTTCCTCCTCCTCTCTCTCTCTCATTAACGCAATCTTTGTTTTCTCTTTCATTCCCATTCTCTTTTTCTGTTTATTTCTCTTCTTCTCTATTTCTCGCATGTTCTCTCTTTCTCACTATTTTTCTGTGAAAAAATTACATTTTTTCATATCACCATTTTTACATGTTTTCTTTATGTTTTATATTATCATTTTAAAAGTTTATCTCAAATTACACCTACCTCCCATGAAAAAAATACAACAAAAATTTTTAAATTTTATTCCACATTGGTAATTCGATTCGTCCAGATTGTACATTTTCACTAACATTTTATATTACTTATAAAATCATGAAATACGTTTTTTCAGATGGAAACTTTAAAAAAGTAAATTTCATATATCTATCTATTTATCTCTCTCTCATTTACACTCTCTCTCTCTCTCTCACTTTCTCTTTTTCCTTCTTTTCTCTATCTATCTATCTCTGGCTTTCACTCTTATTCTCTCTCTTTATTTCCCTATCCGTCTCTTTCTCTCTTTCTTTCTCTCTCTCTCTCTCTCTCTTTCTCTCTCTCTCTCTCTCTCTCTCTTTCTCTCTCTCTCTCTCTCTTTCTCTCTCTCTCTCTCTCTTTCTCTCACTCTCGAGGAATTGTATTGCTCTCACTTTATCCCTCGTTCTCTCTGTTTCTCTCTCGCTATTTCTATCTTTCATTCTTATACAAATACTCTCTCTCTCTCAATCTCGGGGAATTATTTTGTCTTTCACTTCATGGACGTACAGTGACAGAAAACAAAAATAAGCATAATTTTTATTTACTTGGACTGCAGTATATGCCCCCGACTAATTCATTATCTTTTTATTTCTCATTATATACCTATCTTTATATCTATTTGTTCTTTATTTCTTCCTATCTCTTTATTTTGTTGTTCGCTCTCAGTCTCTTCCTTTTTATTTTATCTTTTAAATAAATAGTAATTAGACACAATATAATAATTTATTAATTATATAGAATATTGCTAGATTTGCTAACACGACAACCAACTAAAATCGACAAAATGATTTGATGTTTGCGCGTGTATCGATATGTATATGCCTGAGGGCGTGGCTGTGATTGTTTTTGCCAAATAATTGGAAAAGCGATTTGCGAAAAACCTAATCATCTTAATCACCCGTAGATATATTTATTATTCGTATAGCAGAATTGTAATGAACGAGGTTAATGAATTTCACGTACCGACTACATTAATCAATACAATAAGCAATTAGTAAATGCTGGTAAATGAACAAAACATTTATTTTTCATCAATTGATTGGTAAAAACCAGACAGGTGGTATTCATCTCCATTTGAAAGGCCACAATTCAGAAATTGGCCATTATGGCGTGAAGTCAGCAGAAGTCCCTAGAATTGCTTAGTTGCTGCAAGCTGCAGAAGTTACCAAATCAGGCACAAGGCCACCTGCTCTTCAGTATTCTAAGAGGTTGCCATGAGAGAATAGTGACATTCATCATAACGTGACTGGGCAAGGTTTAGGATGTAAGGTATTTTGAAATCAGAGTGAATAGTTTGATTGTTGACGGAAAATGAATAATCAACTATTGTGCAAAGGATTTTGGTTTGTAGGGAAGTCAGTTGTCATTTTAGGTCTTTTGTCTAGTGTTCTATTTGGTGGTTCAAGTGTAAGGTTACAGACAGCCGGGTGTGTGGATTCCACGTCTTTTGTCCCAGTAAAATCCAAGTATTGTATACTACCCGCTGGAGAAATTGGGATGCCGTATAGACGGGGGGAGTTGGTGTTTACCTTGATTCTCAACTGTTCAAGTTAGGACTAAAAGCAGATGAACATGGGCCTGGAGGTCGCGGATTGATGTTTGAAGAGAGGATTGTCGTATCATCGGCGTATGTGGAGGTTAAGGTTCCTAAATTTACTGGGAGACCGGCTCTTGTAGTACAAGAGTAACTGTAAAAGTAAGAGTAAAAATACGGAGTAACTGAGCTTCTCTGAGGACCGCTAGCAAAAATGGGAAAAATAGAAAAGGACCTTGGGATACTTGGACGTATCGGTTTGTTAGGGAGGATTTGACTATTAGTTAGTACGTCAATTGAAAGATGCCCATTACCTTCCACAACAAGCCTTCATGCCTTACACGATCAGATCAGAGATCTGGGATATGCCAAGGAAAACACCCGGGTAGTATTGTTTAAGCTCGCGGGAGTTGGCGATGGTGTCGACTACATTGCGGGCTTGCTGAATAGTCCAGTGGTAGCAGCGGTATCCGATTTGGTGATTGGGCATAATGTGTAGAAATTAGTGACCGTTAATCGATAATTGTTGAGATATCATGAGATACGGTCTGGTGTGATGTAGGCTTCAGACAAACATTTTCTTTATCGTGCCAACGTTTCTATCTTTATTGAGATCATCTTCAGGGCTCAATGTGTTTGTCTTTTGTGTGCTGTGACATTCTTCCGCATGTCACAACATCTCAATAATAATTGAGCATAATGTTGAAGGTTTGATGATGGTGTTTAGGCGTTGAAGAAGAAGCTTTACAAGTACTTTGCCGAGGATAGGAAAAAGGTTGATTTGAAGAGGCGTTTTAAAGGTAGGTGGTTCTATCTATCTAAAGATATCATTGTATAAAAACTTTTTTTCATGTTAATGAAGGATGTTTGAGCTCTGGACTGGAAGAAGGTTCAAATTGAAGACATGACTGACAATTTTTACTCCCTATGACCATGACCAAATCGGATGTTTGTACATATTTCCTTTTGCTTTGCCGTTAAACTTCTGTGGTATAAAATGGCAGCCGTGTTCTCCTGGGGTTCTTACATATAAAACTATTGTCGCTTTGCTGCAAGTTGTGCAAAATACGTTACGAAAGCGTCTGCCTAATTACTCTCGATATTAACGCATATTGCAAATGAACATTGCGACAAACATGTTAACAGAAATAGCCATTAAATGTTTTACGCAATCCGGACGTACTGGTACTATCTGCTGACAAATAGGACAGATTGGACTACGTGCTCAAGAGGATAAAGAACGTGATCACGATATCTCGGGTTTTTAATCTTTTAACCCTATCTAAGAAATAAATATTGTAAAATAATCATATGAAAGAATGCACCTTCCACTAGCTGGAGGTTTGAGTAACAGACCGCAGACTGAACAAACACTGATCTTCAATATAAAATTTCTATCTCAAAAGGAATAAAGGTTTAAAATTACATAAAACAAACCTTATATAAATTTAGGTATATTTTCCAATAACAACAAATGATTGGCATCACATCGACTATTTGTTTTCTATTTATTTGTATAATTATAGACATTGATGTACTTAACTATTGAAGATTTGCGATTGTCTCGTAACTTCTTTTCTCTCTTACCTGAAACAAAATAAAATGTTTTGCTATAGTGCAAATAAAATATTTATTATGTTTTAATTCTTTTCGTAACCATTGCAAAAAAAGAACGTTTTGACATTCAACTCTTTGACAATTTTACAATGTGGTGACATGAACATGAAAGAGTATTAATGTGTGAGATCACTTGTATAAAATTGCCCCCCCCCCAAAATATCCGTCTATCGCTCTCTCTTTTATTTAATTAAATAAATTCATTACTTGTTGGCGGAATTTTCCCACAGGTTTTAATTATTTAGAGGGAAAACAAGGCTTGTTGGCGCCTGAATAACTCTCAGAATTGGCTATTAAACACGGGGCTTTCACCATCCACGGTTTTACCTTCTCTACAACTTCGGAGGCCCGCCGTCTGCGAAACGTTCAAATATTCATCACAAGTAGCAAGACCTCACCTAATTCCATTATTAATGCAGGCCGGATTGGCTTCCCGGCAAACTAAGCAGTTTACATTTTGGATGTGTTGTTGGAAGTCGAGAATCCCAACCTAACTGAATACCCCATACTCACAAAAATATTATATTAATTATCGTTTAAATAATAGGTTGTCAATATTTAGTTAGTAAAGCAAGCTGGAAATAATTATACGATAGAAATATCTCTGTAAATCTGAGCTTTACGCTCTGTAAATTACGCTATCTTCTGATATTGCATAATCCATGGCTTTTTCTAGATCATAATACACCGATAGGAAACATTTCCACCCACTTGTAATATAAGTTGATTTATATTTTTATTTACTAATGAAAGTTTCATGTTTTTAACGTTTAATAATTGAGTCTTGATCTAAAAGCAGTTAAAAAATATTGTAAATTACTAAGGAAAATGAAAAAAATACGGACAGATGAAATTTGTTTATTAGATTTTTACAATAATTAACATTTAATATCGCGTATTTCTTCCTCTTTCGTTAATTCCATCTCGAAGAAAGCTTGGTATTTTTTTTACCAATCTGGAAATCTCTCCTTTCCTAGAGGTTAGTCCATTTTTCACGAAGATTCTTTTCAAGATTGTGGAGTGTATCAGAAGTGAAGGACGTGTTCTTCTTTTGAAGTTATCCCACAAAGGTTCGATGGAGTTATACGAACGGGGGCTGGCCATCCTAAGAAGCTGACGTGCTGTTGAAGGAATGTTTGTACTATTCGAGCGACATGCTGACGGTCATTATCGTTAATTAGAGCAAGATTGGTCGTTGATTTTGTCCGAGGATAGGGAACGCATGATGTTCCAAAATTTCAGCCACATAGCAAGGGGACGACGAAGACCTTCCACTAACAACAGTTGGATCCATTGAAATTCCCGCCCGGGGTTGGGTCATGGTAAAATTAAAGGCTTTTCATTACATTTCGCCCTCTCCACACTCTTTCACGCCCATCTGGAGGTCGAAGAGAAAATTTACACTTATCTATAAAAAGTTAAAGGGACCGATTGGTCTATGGCTGTATTTTAGAGTAAATACGATCTGTGCAACTCTGGGCATTCTGATCAATTGTCCTCCTTCTTGTGGGGCGAAAAGCCATCAGTTCATACTGATTTTATCTTCTTCGCGCGGTGCGTTCAGAAATTTGGACACCTATAACTTCCTGAAGGTGAGGAATCGCTTGAAAAACAGTAAGGTGTTGGTTTCACGAAATTTTCAAATTCTCTCTCCTCAGGTTCTGTTACCCCCGTGCGTGCAGAACAGCATATTGGCATTTTTAAGTTTAAAAAAAATGAAACCTAAACAGTTTGTTGCTTCAGAATTCAAATGAGACTGAATAAAAATATTGAAAAAACCTTTATCGTTGTTCTGGATTAAGGATTAAGTGTGTTAATTCTATTTGATTTCCCCAGTTTAAAATATAGCAAAAACAAATATTTGTTGGCAAAAACAAGGAGACAAATTAAGGACAGAATTTTTTGTTAATCAAGAAAATGAAAAAATCAATTAGGTGGAATTTTTTTCTTGGCAGTGTACAAAGAAGTACCATATAGGGTTTAACCTCTGGTAGTCGAACGTCATGCCCTCTCTCATGGAAGGAATTCCTTTAATTCAATTAGGAAGCCAATCGTAAAAACAAAATGAAAACATACTAAAGAAAACAAGAAAAAGAGCAAATAGAACATTGTACTAATAATTGAACGACATTTATCGTTAATCTTTTCAAAAAATGCTGGACTTCCAAGCTTAACATGTTAATAAATAATAATAACTTGGAACGATCTAACTATCCACTGCTATCGTCAAAACCTACGAGACAAAAATCACCCGAAAATTATTAAATTGTAGTAATCCATCGCGTATTCAACACGGGAGGAATATCAATCATCTGCATTGTTCAGAAAATTTCGTTCATTTTGGAAGACCAGTTTATACTAACGGTCAGATATTATCTATCGTTCAATACTAATTTATGAAAAAATCCTTTTTAAAAAATAATACCATCACTCAGATGTGTTTCGCCTTCTCACCATTTTCGGTAGTGTTCTGTGTGTTTACGACGAAAATCTTTATAAAAAAAATTGTATCATGTCTGACTCACCAACTTTGCATTAAACGATGCGATGCTATCGCCAATCAAGAAAAGTGACAGAACCAAAAAAATATTTTATCGGCAATAGATGGAAATTTTTTGTAAACTTATGTCTTAAGTACACGCTATTACAGTTCCTGGCTAGAGAAACTGTCTTGATCCATCTGTATTGACTTTTATTTGGACTTTGACTTACGGAAAATAAAAAAATTGGAATGTACTGCCCATAAAAAACTATCCCTTTTTGAGTTGTGCCAGTTTTATTGTAGGTGTGTAATATGTTCAACTATTCTGACTATAATAATCAAATTTACGCCCAGTCAAATAGGGGAGTGACAAATTATATTTGATATTCTATATACAAACAAGAATGTGGCGTTGTTTAAATTACGCTTTAGATTATAACAGCTGTATCATTAATTCGTTAGAATTTTGTTCTCAAACCCTTAATCTTTCGCTCACAATATTCCAAAACCCAATTTCTTGGGGAAAGTTTTCTTTCCTCGAGGTGGGCCCCTGGCCGCCGTGTTCTAAAAGTTTGCAATTTCATTACGCAGGGGGTGCAGCGAGGGGGCGGCGGTACCAGATTGGAAATAATGTTAACAATCATTATTTAACTCAAAACTTGGTAAACAAGACGAACAGGGTCATCCCACCCCCGTCCGACACAGGGAAAGTTTCGAGACCTCCGTCAAACCCCCTTCGCGATTCACCACTTTGGTAAAAGAGCGAGTTTTAAAAGAAATAATTTCTCCTCGCCTCCCCTTTTTAGACTAATGCGTCTCGACTTCAATTGTGGCCAACTTGAGTGAAGCCAGCTTAATAAATTTGCTCAACCGTCTTTACGATTTTCCGTTCTCTGAGTTTTTTATTTCCAAAACATTGTTGTCTTGAGATAAAAATAACATTATTTCCTCTCACGACTTGCTTGTGAGAAATATCTGCACCTACTTTAACATGCTTCACTTTTTTTCAGGTAATAAAGTTGTTGAATCAAGGAAGGGTATTTTTTCCCTCCCTTTGAACTGAGGAGGGCTTGGAAAAGCTATTAACATTCAATTAATTTCTTATATAATAATTAGTGAGACGTTGACCCGGCATATTGATCACTCCCTTGACTCGAGTTCTGAGACCCTCTTTCAGGAAAATATGTGGCTTGTGTCCACGTCACGGGCACTCCCTTCTATGTATATTTATTGTGCGGGGAGGTCTATACAGTTTTGGATTGAGGCCAAACCAACTCCGTGAGCGATAAAAACTGATTAGAGTCTGGATAATATTGATTATTTTATTATCCCTCGGCAAGTATGTTGTTTTTCCTTTTATTTATATATTAAATATTCGTCCAAAAGTCATTATAGACAACTGCGTTTCCTATTAAGCATCTAAAAACCAACCGGAAATGTAAGAAAATAATTATGTGAGTGGATTTCGGTTAATAGTTTATGTATCAACTCAGTCTGATATATCATAAAATCACGAAAGGTCTCTCTAACCATAATAGCATTTAAAATATATTACAAGAATGACCTCCAATACTTGTGGGGACCAAAATGAGGTGATCAAGATGATAAGAAGTTGTTATGATCATTATACAATAATAATATTTGTATAATTCATTATCATTATAGTCATATAATACTAATGTGTGTGATGTTTTGTTCTTTTATTATTTTCTCCTGGAGCCATTTCTGTATATGTTAGGGTCTGTATAATAAGATCTTAAGACTCCCAATGAGTTATATGTGAAATAATAGGGTTGTAACGAGATGGTCGTCGGTCGCCGCAACGGCTTAGGCGTTGACACGGAGCTGATTACTGTAAGGTTATGATCCGGGGTTCGAATCTAGAGGCCCTTCATTCAAATCCGACATACTTACAAATGTGCTTTTTTTTCAAAAACACCGGCACCCCGAGGCATATGACCTCTGCTGTTACGAACCCTCGTAAAAATAGGGTTGTAGTAAAATTTATTACAACTTCATAATATGATGGTATTTTTTACACATGGTTAAATGATAGTAAAAATATTATATACAATTTTTTGGCGAAATGAATTATGTCTATATTCTAGTGAGCCTCAAGGCTGTATATATACTGTCTTTATTTGACTAAATCAAGAGGGTAACCAACCAAAAATTCGATAATTCAACATGTCCAAAAAGAAGTTACGAAAATTGAATTTACTACCAAAGGTTTAAACTATGAAATCGCAATCTTGGAAAGTTGAGATTTTAATTTATTCAGTTTTCCTTCGAGGCTTAAATTCCTCAAGTTTTAACAAAGTCCTACTGTTCAAATAAGTATAATTTCAAAGTATTTGGTTTTGGAAAGCAATTTTAATATAAAAGGAAAATTCTCTAGGCAATCTGAAAGTTACATAGCTATTAAGCTAAAGCTTTAGACGAAAATGAATTTTTTAGTTAATGATTTAATTTTATTTTTTAGTAACATGCTCCCTTTAGTTAGATTATATGTTTTTCTTATAGTAATGTATTGTAATGGACAGAGAAGTATACTGTTAACTTTTAGTAAACAACAATGAAAAACTGATGAAAAAATTTCATTATTTTAAACGAATTATTTTAGTCAATTATTTTAAAATAGCGTGACAACAAATTGCTAAATTATTTCAACAAATTTTAATATTATAATATCAATAGAGGATCAATCAGGAATTTCCGTTTTGATTTTGGAAACGAATTTAAGAAGATGGGTCACTCTTTCCGCTAGAAGTGTCGGTCACCTGAGCGCTTGTAAGCTGCGACTTTAATCAAACCATTCAATCATTTTTGCTGAGAATTGCAGCCATAGATGAGAGCCTCCAGCTTTGAGTAGAAGATTCGTGACAATAGCAATTAGGAGTAGCCGTAATTCCAAGAAGGTAAAGGTACGTCCTATGAATTGTCCTGCGGTCTGTACGTCCCCGAATTAGGTTTTAATTGACCCCACTTTGGGCTGCATTTTACTTTGGAATACTGTTTGGATGAAAAAATTTGTCCCGAGTACTCATCGACACCAAGACAAGAGGATCTTTAGCGTCCGCACCTAGTCGGCCTTATTGGACGTTTTGATTTTCAAGACGAGAGCTGACGCACTTCTGCATACGACGGAATAGTGTTACCACCGCCGCAGCTTTGGTGTAGAGGCGCCCCAGCCCCTAAGTGCGAAAGACAACCTGCTCTCCGCTTGCCCACTCTGAATGGTCGAGCCCGCATTGTGCATCAGGTCGTATGCCGCACTCAAAGGGCTAACAGGCCGAAATACGTACTCTCGCGTACTCCCTAGATAGGGAAGGGTACCATTTACCATATCATTTCCAAGGGTACCCGAGCGTGAACGGACTGCCCAGTGCATAGTTTTTGGTAACCGATGTAATAATTTTGTTTCTTCTGACATCCCTGATGTTATTTTCCAGTTTTTGGTGTATCTTGGGTTACCGGACTGTCAGTTACAATTCTCACTTTTTACGAACAGTATTGGCCCATAGTAGTGCAATTAAAACAACAAGCAATTCAGCTAGACTATTGCCAACCTATCACTCTTTCTTGCTACCGTCATTATAAATGGTGTAGCGTTCATATGATTAGTGTTGGGATCAAATGATTTTACCGAAATTTTAGTTTACTAATCATTATGTATTATTAGTAATACTCAAAGCTTTATCAGTTTTTAAAGGACAATACGAAAATGATATTTGAACATACATCAATTTCTAAAAGCTAACGAATGAGATACATCGTGTTATTATGAGAGGTATCAGAAATAAATAAGTAAATATCTAGGACGAAAAACCAAGTTATTGGCAAAAAACAAGCTTACACTCTACAAAACGGTACTAAGATACACTTACGCGTACGGTACAAAACTGTGGGAAACCTCTAAACGCTTCAGTATCCAAGCTTTCAATCGTTTCAATCCAAAGTCGAAAGAAAATTGCTTGTATAATACCCCAATATTTGCCCTTGACAACGACTTTGTCAATTCCGTTAATTCAAAAATTAATTTTTCAAAACGTACCCAATTCCACAGTAAATTCAACTATATTTGGCTTTTTGAGATTGGAAGTTGATGTCCGAGTGGATCGAAGTCACGATAGCTCAAGTGGTAGAGCAGCGGCGTATAGCCGAAGATCGTGGGTTCGAGTCCCGCTCGTTCTATTGACTTTTGTTCATCTCAACTAAAAACCTTAATTAAATGTAATGTATCAATTGGTCAAGCGGACCACTAAATTAGTAAATTCAACCATCACCCTGGTTGATCCAACTTTTTATG
Organism: Cimex hemipterus; assembly: GCA_039619505.1. NCBI lineage: Eukaryota > Metazoa > Arthropoda > Insecta > Hemiptera > Cimicidae > Cimex > Cimex hemipterus. The sequence continues at coordinate 6,898,850 of CM077104.1, forward strand.
TTCTTCATATTCCTACCATTTTCCTTACAATCTTTGACCTCGATTCTTCAATTGCTTCCGAAGATTTTCAGAGATACATCTTTATATACTAGACCGGTGTATACAATGGTTGTAAAAGATCAATGGAAACAAGTACGTTCCCTTAGCTTCTACCTTGACTCACGCTTAATATATAATCAGCATTCGGGGCCGAAAATGAATTTAAGTCATTAAGATCTACACTACAAACATTTGGGGCGATAATCCATGCAATGGACGAAAAAAAAACTTATAATCTTCAAACCGCTGCTACAAGCCATTTGGACGTACCGCATAGAACTGTGGGCACCCACTGAAACTTCTAATATCTAAAATTCCCGTCATTTCAATTCAAAATCTTTACATCAAATACTGTATTTCCCGCACCGTGCCTCCAATGTAGCCTCCTACAAGCACCGTAGTAAAATACCGTTTACTCAACAATTAATAGGTTAAGTATGTAACAATATTCTCGACTAACACGTTCCAACCCTACGATTCTATATCACGTTTCAAGCGGAAGTACCCTTGTGACCTCCCTTCTCAGTAATAGTAAACTAATGAAAGAAACGTAATGGGATCATAACATTGATTATTTACTCCTCTCAATCGGAACATATGAGTATATAGTTTTTCGCACTAATGTATTATGAAATAACAGATGTAATAAAATATTGAAAATTGAGTGAATGATCGTTATTTTCCAACGTTCAGCGTGATATAAAACGATTTGCTCACGTAATCTAAATTTTCTGACAGGTCGCAATCCTTTGATCGAATCTGGATCTCAAATATCACCTAGATTCTACTGTCTGATGAGTATTAAGAAATCAGAAAAATTGGTCCTTCTTCGTGCCGATCTTTCTCCTTGTAAATAGAATACCACAATAAAACAACCCCCTTTCCTATACACAAAATTCCTACTGATATAGCCCTTTAAATATTTCCAGGTCACACATTTATCCTTGACCCGCATCAAAAATCATCAATATCCAAGCTTAAACGATAGTCAACAATGGAGCAAAAAGTGGTAAATGAATATTTGCGAAAATTAGCATGTCAGTATTACCTTTTGCAAAATCAAACTCTCTAAAGAAATTTATGCAGTTTTCGAAATTTATCAATCAATTTTCACGGTTTTTATAATTGAATTTTTTATTTTATTATTTTTTCTAACTTTCTTCTAGTTATCTTTTTAACCGATAAGGATTTTTAAATTATTATAAAGTCCATTAAATTTAGAGATCTAATTGACCAAATTACTTCTTTCAATTACTTATTATTTTTAAGTAAGGTCTTGGTTGAAATCAGAAAGTTAGTTTCGCGATCGGGATACGGACCACGACCTTCGGCTCAATACGCCGCTGCTCTGGTGGTTGGAAGTCGGTTCGAATCCCGCTCGTGACACTAACTTTTTCAGTTCAGCCAAGACCTTACATAAAAAGAATAACTAATTAATAAGAGTATTAAGTTTTACATGAAACTATATTTTTTTTCCTATTTCTTATGAGTGTTATGAAATTTGTATGTTCATATATATTGTTATGTTGCTTTATAATTGCAGTATAATATGTTATTATGTATTAGTAAAAAACTTGTCATGCTTGTTTCAAATTGTATAAAAAGTACCCCTCTTTTTAAACTGCCATGATGTAGCCGTTTTCTTTAAATTAATTAAACGCACTCTGTTTTTGTAATATATAATTTTTCACCCAGGTGCGTAATCAATCAAGTTAGGGAGGGAACACAACGTTTGAAAAAAAAAATTATAGTAAGTCTATGGCTATTTATCAAAAGCTTATTAAAGCCCCGTTTTTACAGGACATAAAATAAAACGGCTTTGCCCCCCCCTTTCACCACGGGGAGTTATCATGAAAATTATGTTTAGATTGTTGGTTCCATGAGATGCGGCCACGCTATGCCTGTTCCAGGAAGTTTGCACGACAGTGTACTCTCGTGAATCGATAACTTCCGGTGAGCACGGAGAAAGCTGACTTTACTTCTAATTAAATATTATCTTCCTCCGTGGTATGACGAGCTGCCTCTTTGAACGAATATCGCAGAGCGACTGGATCGTTTATGAAGACACCGTAAAACCCCTCGTCATGTTTATTTGTACAACAATTTCCCCTGATGAAATTACAGTAATTAAAGATCGATTATTGATGTTTAATATTTGTGTAGGCTGACGGGTCTGGAATAAACATGAATAATAAACTGCTCAAAATGAATGGGGATATTGCCAATTTTGTAATATTTATTTTCCCTAGAATTTTTATTAAAAATTGCATTATAAAATTATAATGCAGGCTGCCTTTTACAGAAGGAAAAGCGAATTAAAGGATTTTAAAAAAATAAAGTTTTTAATTCCATATTTTTTGTTTATCGAGCACATTAGTTTAAAAAAATAAATAAATACCGTGTATAATGTCCTATGTAAGCTAAAACCTCTGTGTACCTCTTAGGCATGCTGTTAATAAGGTATTCACTACTTTGATAAAAAATTTACTTCTTAGTTGTTGCAACACAGGTTCACTGGTTGCGGATGGTGATCGAAAAAGCACTTCTCTGCAACGCATTTCACATGTGCTCAATAGAATTAAGATCTGGAGACAATGGTGGTAGGGGAAACTAGGAAATTTACAGTTTTTCTAGACATAGAAAAGCAACTCTGCTTCTATGATGTCTGGCATTGTCATACAGAAATCAGAATTTCCTGCCAAAGAGAGCCCTGGTTTGTAGGATGGATATATATACCCCCTCGATAAATTGGACATAACGGACTGCGGTGAGATTTCCTTCGACAAAATGTAGTCCAGTTCGTGCTCCAGTGTCAACCCCAGCCCAGACCATTACACCGACTCCTCTAAACTGCACTGATGAGAGCACCGATTGCATTGTGCATAAAAGCGATTTATCAGTAAACATAACATCTTTCCAACTGATTTTATCTTCTGGGCGCTCACTGAACCATTTTCTGCTGAGTTTCTGATAGCGGGCTGTTACTGCAGGTTTTCTCTATTAGGCATACGATATGAAGGCAACATCCCACAAACGATTACGAATCAATCATTTGTGTTGTTAAAGGCCTTGGCAAAACATCTTGCAATTCCGTTAAGATCTGGTGGCCAGTATGAAAAGGGTTCCGTATTTCTGCTGTTCTCCCTTTGCGTCGTGCACTGAGATACTATTGGCACTTCCAGTCTCTCGGAAAAGGGTTGAAGCCGGAGAGACCACGCGACCACGGCGACCTCGATGGCCTAGTCTTACCATAATATTGCGAACTTCAGGTTCAAGATGAAGAGGTCAACTCGAATAAACAAATGTCCAGTAAGGCTGTGAACGCCTCTTTCTTTTCTTAGCATGTTTGATGGTAAATTTTGCTCAATAATGCATATGGCGATTGATAGCACCAAAAATACATATCCGTCCTAGAAGGCTTGTTGTTGTTGGTTTTCGTTTTGTTAAATTGTAAGATGCGAAAAGTTAATAAAAAAAGGAAACTTAACTAAATCTTTCATTCTAAATGCTATTTATGCAATCGGAAAGTACTACAAAATGACTCGCTTCAATTCTTGCCAACATATCTAACTTGTATCGTAATGTCTAACAGCCTACAACTTTATAAGACAGGGGATACATCTATGATGAATAAGAGGATAAGGACAGATTAGAAATTAACAAGCGAATTGTAGTGGTTTGATTTAATTAAATCGCATTTAAGAATAGAAATATGAGCAAACAAAAAGCAGCTGTTAAATTCATGGCTGCCATGTTGGTTACCTTCGCCCTAACGGATAGCAATGTGACTTCATTTCCTACCTAACATCTAACATTGGACCTGGCCTGTTAGATCGACTATCTCTCTCGATCTAACACAACCTAGCATAGTTAACAGGGTTAACAGAAAAATCGTGAATTCCCGTGATCTCTTTCCATGGTTAAAGAGCAGACAACTGGATTATATGGATTGGATCATCATCATCATAAATCCCTTATTAAAAATGGGAATTGACATTAGTTTGTCTTGTATTTTTCATTTTCTTTCAACCAACTTACGAAAATATTTCGGCTAATTTAATTAAAATTAATGGAATAAGAATAATTTTCAAACATCTCTATTTATTTTTTTTTTTTGAGCGGTTTAGTACAACGGCAATACTTACAAATTGGCCACTTATCTGAAATAACATGTTATAATAAACTCAATGAAAATTTAGGTTACTCTTTTTGTATCATAATTTCACTTAAAAATAATTTCCGTATAAACTAGCTTATACGTTCAACTGTGTTTTTATTTATAATTGGTGTTAGATTTTTCATTAGAAATGTTAGTGTTATAATTCAGTTAATAAATGTATTTAATCAATTAATGGGCTAACTGTTAAAAATTAATTAAAAAATTAATATAGGGAACTTTTGATATATAAATTTTAACTGGAAACGTTAATTAACAAGGCTTCCTAATGAAGTAATTCTTGGTTGGTAAAACGAAGTTAATAACGTGTCCTTTCGTGAGTTGTTGAGTAGACTGTCGACTGGGCTCTTGGAGCGTTAATTTACCGTGAGTTTTAAACTTAAAGTCGCTTTTGAATAAACGGGCAAGATATGCAAATTGCACTTCATTAGAAGTCGTTCTCCCCCGGGGAGGAAGAGTCGTCGGCCATTGCGCTACTTCCGGCCTGTCAAGCCTTTTCCTTCCGCTACCAACATTACACACGTGTCCTAATAGGCTCGGCCTTACTTATCCAAAGGGTTAATTACACATTGAAATTTGTCAACCTCGTAATTTTACCTGGGGCGGACCCTTCTCCCAACCCTCTATTCTTTTCTCATCTATGTAATTATGCCCATTATGAAAGGCTGGGGCCTTTTTTGTTGTTCTTTTTGTTTAATAATCCTTTGTACAATAATTGCGCCCTGGAGGAGATAAAAGGGAATCCGCTTGTTTGCATTGAATTACATCATGTACTTTAGGGAAATTCTTTTATTCATAGCCCCACCAATAATTAAAATAAATACGGAATATCTTTTTCCATGAATAGTTTTACACCCAATCACAAATTAATCTCTTCTGACATAAATGCGTTTCAATTTGGTCATATATGTCCCCAATACATCTTCTTTCATAAGTGACATTAAAATTGATAAAAAATAACTTACAACATAGAATAAGCGGTGCTGGTGTCGAGGTGTCGAGTTTTTAATGCGCCCACCACTGGGAGAATAGGAATGAGAGAGAGAGAGAGAGAGAGAGAGAGAGAGAGAGAGAGAGAGAGAGAGAGAGCGATCTAGCTATTAGCTAAACATGAATTAACAAAAGATTAATTAAAAGGTCATAAGTTATCTAGCTATTATTGATATAATAGAACGAGAGAGTGAGAGACAGGGAGGGAGAGAGAGAAAAAGAAAGTCAAGGAGAGAAAGAAAGAGAAAGTGGGATAAAGAGAAAATTATCAAAAGGGAATAATGAAGGACAGATAAAATGAGGCGGCAAGTGAAAAAATGTTTCACATATTTGTAAATATATTATATTTATGATAAAAAATAAAAACAAATAAAAGTAAAAAGTAAAAGTAAAAATATTTATTTGTTCCATTCTACCTAAAATCATGACCGTTTTCATTCTGAAAGACCGAAACTTTAAATAAAAGGGATAATTAATTGAAAGAAATAACTTGGTCAAATGACAAAAAAGGGAAAAATTCGAAGGTTGTATGTTAAGATGGGGAATTGCTGTCCGGGAAGATCGAAGTAACGTTAGGTCAAGGGGGTCCCGCAGCGGCATATTTACCAAACGTCGTGGGTTCGAATCCCGCTCGTGACACTGACTTTTTTTATCTCAACCAAGATCTTACATAAAAAAGACAGTTAATTGAAAGACGTAACTTGGTCAATCGACCACCAAAACATAAATGGATTAATATTTAACAGGTAAAAGAATTATTACATCACTAAACAGCTCACTGTGGCCACTTCATAAGTAGCTTAAAATCCAATCCTGATTAGACGACATTTGAAAATGACAAATGCCCAAAAGTCGTGGGTTCGAATCCCGCTCCTGACCCTGACTTTTTGATCTCAACCAAGACCTTACATAAGAAGGATAGTTAATCGAAAGAAGTAACTTGGTCAATCGACCATTAGTTACACTAAAGTTTTATTTTTGTTAAACAATAATAAGTAGTTGGGGCATGATTTATGCGTATGTAATATCTGGTTTTAATATTAGTTTATATTATTGTAGATTTTAAGTATTACTTTTTTTAATGTTGCATTATAACAAAAATTACTTTGTGTTTTGTATTATACAGGTAAATGGTTAATCAGTACGTAATGAAATTAATTAATAATCATTTGCCTCATCATCACATGTTTTTTAATTTTTTCATTTTAAAATATATTTTCGACGTTTAAATTTTTTTAGATATATTAAAAAATAATACAAATTAGAATAGTCTCATTTATTTTTTTCAATTTAATATCTTTTTAGAGACTTTCTGCTTTCTCACAACATATTCTCTAACTTACTTTTGATATTGTTGCAACATTTAGGGCTTTCCTCGGCCTCTTTCTTTAGGATTTATGGTTTTATTATTTGCTGCAACTATTTTTCTTTGTTTTTCAGAGTAATTATCCTGACCGATTCTGTGGAAATAGAAAAAAGACGGGAATTTTACCGTCGTTGAATGTACCTATTGCACGCAAAGGGATAAAAAATGAGCTGGAAAAGCTTCTGGTTATGCTCTACCGTGATAAACGTTAATTTTGCTTTAAACATCGAAGTGAGGGGGGGCATAATCCTATTGAAATATCATATAGATGTCATGTCGGTTGAAAGCCTTTTTTTCCGTATTTCGTTCCAGCTGAAACGGATTAAATTCCACTTTTCTACAAATTTTTAGATGGTTTGTAACACCGGAGGTCACATCAACAATAGGGGTGCTGGTGCCTTCAAAAATTTGACATTAGTATTCGAACCTGGGTGTTTTATTGACAGTGACCTGTGAATGTCATCAACGCAATTTTGTACTTAATTTAATTATTTAAAATATTTTACAATAAGGATTTTAAAAATAAAGTATAGTTTATTATTTGAAATCCGAAAATCTGTAATCAAATTCGACAATGTTCTGTTTTCGAATTAACAGTCTTTTCTATTTAAAAACTATCATTAGAGAAATTGTGTTATTTATTTTCGAATAAATTAAATACTGCTTGAGAAAATTCCCTAAACAACGGAAGGGATCATGTCATATAGGTTGTCTGTTTATTATTATTAGTTAGTAAAAAGTATTAATTAATCATTCTCAAATAAATTATAGAGGGTAATTAACAGTTTCCTGCGTGGAACCCCAAGGAAGACAACTCGAGCAATTACATATTCCTTCCCTCCACCACCGGCGGGACTTAGGTAGCAGCGGAGCGAACTAATTGCGGCCGGCAGGATGGGACATCCGGACATCCTGATGACCTTTCCCTTTCCCATCCCCCTGGACCACCTCCTTTTTGCTCCTAAGAGATAACATACGCATCACAAGTTTTAAAGCTCCTCCGCACCGTCCTATCGTAGAGGAACTTGCCAATTTGCTCCCGGGCCCCGTCCCTGACGGCAAAGTTGATAATGTTTAGAAGCGCATTAATCTAGAGATACAAGATAATGCGGAATTACAATTAGCTCGATGACTAATAGCCCAACTGTTGTTTAGCTCGAGGGCAGATTATATTACACGACTGTTATTGTGGCTGCCACTATTACGCTGATAACTGTGAATCTTATCTTACGATATAAGTAATTAATAAAATACATTGGCCCAAATTTTATGCCTTCCTGTATGGATAAACGGCGGAAAGTATAATTCGACTTACATAAATGCATACAAAATCTGATTTTTAAACAATCTGGATCCACTTTCTTCCATAGATCTAGACGACCAATCTGAATTAAGTGTAGAGATTAGTAACCGTAAACCGATAATTTTTCAGATATCGTGAGATGCGGTGTGGAGTGATGTAGGTTTCAGAAAAGCATTCCCTTTGTAGGGCCAACGTTTCGATCTTTTATTGAGATCATCTTCAGGGAAGTGTTTGTCTTCTGTTTAAAAGGTGGCATTCTTACGTGTCGTGTTGACAGTGCCATAACCTTAATTATGTTTTATTACATTATGTTTTTTTCTCTCTGTGATGTTTATTTTTAAAAAGTCTAAAGTACAATGACATGTAAAAAAGTCCCCCAATTGATTTTCTTAATTTTCTCGATAAAACTAATTTCTGCCCTTAACTGCTTTCTTTGTCTCTCTGTTTTTATCAACAAATATTTCTTTACGCTAGGTTTTAAATTTGGAATATTAATTAGAGGTAAATACTTAATCCTTAATCAAAAACGTAAATAAATGATTGTTCAATATTTAATTTTTACAAAATTTAATATGTTTATTCAGTCTGGTTTGAATTAATCAATAAACTGTTTAGTTTTCATCTTTGTTTTCTCAATTTCAGTTTTTGAACTTGAAAATGTTACTTAGTGCTGATGATGTTACGCGTGGTGTGACACTTATTGATGATGGATGTTCCATCAGATATGCGGCTATGGAGTTTTCAACTTTTGGAGACGCGCGTTAGACGGTTTCGAGAAACTGGGTCGTGCAGTAGAAAGCCCGGTTCTGGTCTCCCTAGGGTTACAGAATCCCAAGATGAACGGTTTTTGACTTTGAGAAACTTGCAGAACCAGCACCTTACTGTTCAATCGATTCATCAGCTCCAGGAAGTTCGATGTGTTTAAATTTCTAAACGCACTGCTTGTAGGTGATGAAATCAATATGGATTGATGGCTTTTCGCCCAGTAAGAGGAACGGAATCGACCGGTCGGTCGGCTCCCACTTGTTTCAGAACCCATCCATTGATCTTTGGACGACTAGCCTGCTATACCTTTTACGGATGAGTGTAGATTTGCTCTATGATCTCCAGATGGGCGTGAAAGAGTGTGGACAAGGTGAACTGAAAGGTACGAAGCCTGTAATTTTTCCTGGAGCCACCCATATAAACGTAGCTCAGTGATGGTGTGGGCATGAATTTCAATGGACAGACACACAATGTTGGCTGTTGTTCATGGAGGGTTTTTCAGAGCCACGCGCTATGTGTATGAAATTTTGGAACACCATGCGTTCCCTGTCCTCGATGAAATCAGCAACAATCCTATTCGAACGATCGATAATGCCGGTTGACATGTCCCTTGCATATTACAACAGTCTTTCAACAACATAACATCAGGGTCTTAGGCTTGCCACCCCATTGTCCATAATTGAACCACATCGAACAGTTATGGAATAACCTCACAAGACGGATAAGCGCACAACTTCAAGAATCTTCGTGAAGCCCTTTGGCTAATCAGCAAAGGGACGTTTCCAGATTGGCAGAAAATATGCCGAGGTATCTTCGAGATGTAATTAACGCAATGAAAAGAAATACGCGATATTGAAATATTAATTAAAATTCTAAAACAAAAGTAAACTCAATTTTATATATCCGTTTTGTTTTAAATTTTGTAAATTTATTTTTTTTTAAACTTTTTTAGACAGACGCAATTACTAAACGTTAAAAAGGGAAACATTGATTAATATTTAACAATGTATACAAATGAAATTATATTACTAGTATATATATATATTTGAAAATATGCTGAAGTTATTTTTATTTGTTATTTTCGTTTTAGTCGTAATGAATTTCTACATCGTAATTCAAAACCAATTTTGCAATATCATCAAGAATTTTTGTGCCAATTGATTGTAATTTGGACAGTTTGATACACCATAACCACAGTGCTATATCGACTAACTTCTACTCGTTCTTTGTTTCAATTAACCCCTTATCCTTCGAGCTATCGCCGACCACACAATATATCTCACTTCGTTTCAGTCCCCTTCCCAAGGGACCTTTATCCCTGTCTCCAGGCCTTTTAATGTCATTGTTTTCTCTTGATTTGTCTTCATTTTGCCTTCACGGGAGATCGTTCCGCGGGTTGGTATTGACCGACTTTGTTTCGTTTTCGGAGGCGGGTAAGAAACTATGCCTCCGTATCGAAAGAGTAGTAATTTCGGAATTCGGGTCAAACATGTGAATTTTAATTATTCAGATATCGTGAGATGCGTTCTGGTGTGATGTAGGTATCAGAAAAACATTTCCTTTATGTTGCAAACATTTCGATCTTTTATTGAGATCATCTTCAGCGCCTGGGATTTACAGACATAGTTTACATTTAGAAAATACATGTAGGATGTGGAAAAGTGAATTTATACAATGCAAAATATATTTTATATTTTATCAAAGTATTTTTACTCACTCAAAGTGTTTATCTTCTGCGTAATTGTGCCATTCTTGAGTGTCGCGTTGAGAGTGGCAGTGAGATTTTGCTGTTTAATGTTTAAATATGTTGTGTTTTGAAGAAGTGAAGAAGAAAGTGGGTATAGAAGAAACAATTTTGTACAAGTCGTCGCTTCTTTGATGTGAAAAGAGCCGACAAAGGGAAACAATGCGTTGGTAATGTTTCGGCCATATTATTCTTTCAGGATTATGTAGAAAGGGATAAATGGGAAAAGGAAAACTAGATCGTTGGAGAATTAGACTTTGCGAAAAATATTTGATGTGTGGACAGTAATGTAATGATACATGTATGTTATCTGTATTGAATTTGATTAATGATGTTGGCGTAGCTGCGACTGAGTTTGCATGTATCTGTTCTGTAATTGATGCTGTGTTTATCCTTGCTGATGTAAACCATTTCTAAAAAATGACGTTTAAATTTGGTTTATTCTGTATGTAGTATTTTTGGATTTTTGAAGTCAAAATTGTGTTGGTGTTCCAAGTGGTGGGTAGCAAGTGCTGTAGGATTTTGTTTGGGATTTTTGCATTCACACCAGACCGCATCCCACGATATCTGAATAATTATCTATTAACGGTCACTAATCTCTACACATGTGAATTTTATCAAATCGGGTCATAGCGGAGATCAGAAATAGTAAATTTTCCACTTTTTTCTCGATGATATTGGCTTTTATAGCCAATTTTAAAAAAATTGCAATGTTTCTTGGCGTGTTTCTTGCGAAGTGCATCCCCTCTAATGTTTCAGGCTGTCAATAAAAAGTAGTTCGCAAAGAAGATGAATAAAAACTAACATCAGGAGCAGAATTTAACAAGCCTAAATAAATCTCAAAAAGATGCATTGTTAATAAGTAAAACAAAAATTAAGTCATTAAAAATGGTTTTCAGCCTAGGGGATGGGGTGACATGAAGAAGGTCCTACTGGAAAAAACGAGAGACGTAATGTTTATAGAATCGTAGATATGTACGCAGATGGAGAAAACTCAATTTTTTGGATGTTTGTGAAAATTGTAAAATGGTGAAAAACCGATTTTCAATGTGGTCGTGGTCCCTGGTTGACGTCCATCCAAATCTTAATAGTTCGGACAATTATTTTTCGTTTATACCATTCTTTTTCCATCTAAATCCGGCGCTTGTGGCACTCGCAATCATTTTTCAAGATTTCCATCACGTGATACCGCCCCTGTTACAGCGGCCCAGGAAATTATACGACCCCGGCTTCTGGGGCGGAGCTCCCTCGAGCATGGCATGACTGCTTAAGGTAATTGCCCAAACACAGGTATCTCCTGGAAATTTTCGTACCCAAACTGCCACTGATGATAATGAAAGATGACAATCTCCGTTTAATTTTATCTCTTAATTCGTAACCATTTATTACACGGGTGGTAATTGTTTCTAAGATACCAGCCGTTCACAGGTCATAGCTAAACGATCATGCAAACAAGTTCGCATAATTTAAATATTTTATTCAATTGTTTATAATCATATAACTCTTTTTTTACATTAATTGAATTTTTGAATTAAATAGTTAAACAGTTTTAAGATGTGCCCTCATAGTACAAAATCGTGTTATCTGATTTCAAATTATGATTCAGATTTTTCATGAGGAGATACAATTACACTATTCATCAATAATGCTGCATTAAATATCTATTACACACCATGAGTAATCGTGGAAATTGTAATCGCGGGCTTATGACAAAACCGATGGGAAGGATTATCACTTTAGGAAGCGTAAGTTTTTGTAGCTGTGTACGATAGCCCTTCTCTCCATACGGAATTAAAAGAGCTTATCTGGGACTCGCCGGTTGTACGTAATGGCACTTGTGGCGCACTCACAAATCTTCCCCCTTTTCCACCCGTTGTGCACTAATTTCTCTTCGGGGTTTATTAACATTTTTGTTGGACCCTTCCGGTCCTTTTGGGATATCGGTGCGGCAGGGGCGATATGTAAATGCACTCCAACCCCACGGGGTTTAAGTCACCCTTCCTTGATTTATGTCCCGAGATAGCCTTTGGATTAAAAAAAAAAGTTCTGGCGTCCAACAACCGTCCCCATCCCAGTCGGTCCCTAACAGTCGTCCTCTTCAGATTAGGAATAAGAAGGTTCCTCGCCCCTTAGCAAATTTCCTGGCTCCTGATATTTATAGCTGCCGTTTTTTTTTCCACTTGGGGGAAACTTTGTTTTAATTTTAAATTTATTTAGCATTTTTATCGTTCTGTCTCAATTCCCTCAGGGAGTAATTTTTAGCCATATTTTATTTTTACAAATTATCACCTTACTTTTTATGTTATTTATATTTTGTGGATAACGATTATTATTCATGTATTGCATGTATATACTTTACTTTATTAAATGTGTATTTAATATATAAATATACAATATTTATTGGATATTATAAATTATTTATAAAATCATGTTATGAACAAAAAGTTTCCAAAAGGGGATTCGTCTAATAGTTCTAAAATAAAAAAATACGTTAATGTTTAATAATAAAGAATGTATATTAACGAACAAGCACTTTAATTACGATGCACAATTTAATTTTAAATGTGGTGATCATGTTTTTCTCCTTTGAATAGTTTTTGTATAATATTTTCTTGATTCTTCTTCGCTTTCAAAAGACAAAAAAATTGTCATTGAAACTTACAATACAATAAAAAATTGGACCAAATTTAGTGAAGTTAAACAGCAGCAAATACAGGGGTTACAGAGACAGAAAGCATCAATGCGGTTTTGTTTCGAGTCATACAATTTGGACACATACGACCATAGGGAAGGAGAAGAAAATAGAGAGATAATGAGGAGTGAGAGAGAGAGAGAGAGCGAGAGAGAGTGAGAGAGGTTGACAGGTTGAAGTGACAGAAAAATAGTATAATCAAAATAAATACTTAACGAATATTTAAATTTAACTTATTAATATGCAAAACAACGAATATTATATTAAATATATATTGTCTATATCTTACTTTCTAAAATGTGGATTTAATAAATGAATATATCACATTTATTATATATTAAATATTAATTATAAAATTATATTACGAATCAAAAGTTTCCAAAAGAAGATTCTTCTAATAATGTCAAATATAAAAAAAATTCGTTAATACTTCTGCTTTTTTATGAAAACAAATATTTAACGTATGTAAACGAACAATCTGAACGTATTGTAATTGTTTGATATTTTGTTGCATATTTATTATAAAGAAATTGATACTAATGAAGCACTTGCATCAATAAGATCACGGATTGATACGAAATTATTACAACATAGAAAGAATATATTTTAACAATGACTGAAAAATAGTGTGATGAAAAGTATTTAAGTCAAATTTGTTAAACATAATTAGTGGCGAGCTGTGTATTTCTATTATGATTAAACCGTTATTTTATAGTAAAAAATGAACGTTAAAATATCTAAAATTTTGTATCCTCGTATTTTTAAAATATTATTTATACATGTTCATTTCACTAATATTTCCTGCAATAATTTTTAGTTCGAATCATTGAAATGGTAAATTCAAATGAGAAAAAGACGTTATAAACGTTAAAATAATTAATTATTGAGATATCGTGAGATGCGGTCTGGTGTGATTTACGTATCAGAAAAACATTTCCTTTATCGTGCAAACATTTCGATCTTTTATTGAGATCATCTTCAGTGCCTAGGATTTACAGACATAGTTTACATTTAGAAAATACATATAGGATGTGGAAAAGTGAATTTATACAATGCAAAATATATTTTATATTTCATCAAAGTATTTCTACTCACTCAAAGTATTTGTCTTCTGTGTAATTGTGCCATTCTTCAGTGTCGCGTTGAGAGTGCCAGTGAGATTTTGTTGTTTAATGTTTATGTATGTTGGATTTTGAAGGGGTGAGGATGGAAGTGGGTATAGAAGGGACTATTTTGTATAATTCTTCGTCTTCTTTGAGGTGAAAAGAGCCGACAAAGGGAAACAATGCGTTGGTAATGTTTCGGCCAGATTATTCTTTCAGGATTATATAGAAGGGGATAAATGGGAAAAGGAAAGCTAGATCGTTGTACTATTAGACTATGCGAAAAATATTTGATGTGTGGACTGTAATGTAATGATATATGTATGTATATTGAATTTGATTAATGATGTTGGCGTAGCAGCGACTGAGTTTGCATGTATCTGTTCTGTAATTGATGCTGTGTTTATCCTTGTTGATGTAAACCATTTCTAAAAAATTACGTTTAAATTTGTTTTGTTCTGTATGTAGTGTTTTTGGATTTTTGAAGTCAAAATTGTGTTGTTGTTCAAAGTGGTGGGTAGCGAGTGCCGTAGGATTTTGTTTGGGTTTTTTGCAATCGTAGATATGTTGCTTTACTCTCCTGTCCAGATATTGGGATGTAAGACCAATGTAAGTTGCTGGACAATTTAAACAGTTGATCTTGTAGATTACGTCAGATTTATTTGTAATTGGTGTGGGGTCTTAAATTTTGGAAAACAGTGTTTGCATTGTTTTATAATTTTTGAAAGCTATTTTGAAGTTATCGTATGAGAGAAATTTGTTTTATTTATGTGATAGGCCTTGAATAAATGGAATGGAAATGTATGTTGGTTTGTTTGTATTTGTTGTATTTAAGGTAGTGTTATTAGTAATAGTGGATGCTGTTAGTGTTCAGTTGTAAAACAGAAACGTCGGCATGATAAAAAAAAATGTTTTTCTGATACCTATATCCCACCAGACCGCATCTCACGATTTCTGAATAATTATCTATTAACGAACGCTAATCTCTACACGTTAAAATATTTGCGTTTTGTGTTTTTTCCACACTTTTTGTTTTGTTGTATTTAAAGCATCTTGAATATGAGAAGCATTGTCGCTTCAATTCTGAACCATCTAATTTTATCGTCTGGTATTTAGTTATAAAAATTGATATTATAAAAGAAGAGTAAAATTTCACTAAATCCCTATAGTGAATGTAAAACGGGCGAACGTGTTTTGAATTATAATAACTCCAGTTTAATTTTTACAGAGGGAAAAGCGCGGGCCGGGTTATTTTTTGCTCCCTTAAGTTGTATGTTTAATTATTCCCCTACGAGATTATAAAATATTGTCATAACGAAGGCTGCGCGGTATCGCGTCGGCACAGACTTCTTAAGGGAAATATATTTTCAATCGCGTTGCAGCCCAGGTTCAATTTATTTAATCTTGGCGGCCCTGGTAAAAGGGGACGGCGCACTATCGGGAACCCTCAAGGGAGAGGGGCCGCCGTCTTACCCACCCTACAAACACGATATGAAATATTACTCGGTCGCAACTCTCTAGAATCCATAATCGAATTTTCCCAGAGAGGCTCGGGAGATGAGAGGCGGAAGGCACATGATCCCTTCGATATGAAGAACAATGTAGTATCGACAGCTTTAAGTGATAAGTGAAAGCCGGTTGTTACTGGAAATGGAGCGGGGGATGAGCAAAAAACGAATTTTCAACCCTCTTTATATTTCCGTTACTCTGAATCATGTTAAACGTCCGCACTAAGTTCTAACCCTCTCCAAGGCAAATTGAATTTAGGGAAGTACGGTTTTAAGCGGTTCTATGCATTGTCTATTTCAAAAATAATACAAACATACAGACACATTATTGCATCATCTATAGTTGAACTTCCAATTTTTTCGAAGAAATAGAGTAATATTTGTATGAGATCTGTTGTGCTAACTTACTACCTAAACAACATAAAATAATAAGTTAAAATAACAGTACTTTTTCATTCACAGTATGGAGCAAATTCGCATGGACTAGTGGTTAGGGCGCCCGACTCGTAAAGTCCAAATTATTATCTATCTATCTATCCTTCCATCCAGCCAGCCAGCGATCCATCCATCCATCTATCTATCTAACATTCCATCCATCCATCCATCTATCTAACTATCTGTCCACCTATCCATCCATCTAGATTATCCATCCATTCATCCAGCCATCTATTTATCTATCTATCCTTCCATCTATCCATCCATCTATCTATCTATCTGTCCACCTATCCATCTATCTATTCTTCCATCCATCCATCCATCCATGTATACATTATTCCATCGTTCTATCCAACCATAATCAATCTATCTATCTATCCCCTAGGTCTACATCTCAACCTATGTATTTCTATGTATATATATCTATCTATCTATCTATCCTTCCATCCATCCATCTATCCATCCATCTATCTATCTATCTATCCTTCCATCCATCCATCTATATTATCCATCCATTCATCCAGCCATCTTTTTATCTATCTATCCTTCCATCCATCCATCTATCTATCCATCCATTCATCTATCTATCTATCTGTCCACCTATCCATCCATCTATTCTTCCATCCATCCAGCTATACATCCTTTCTTCTATTCTTCCATCCATCCATGCATACATTATTCCATCGTTCTATCCAACCATAATCTATCTCTCTATCTAACTATTCCCTATGTCTACATCTCTACCTATCTATTTCTATGTATTTATATCTATCTATCTATTCTATCTATGTATCTATCCATCAATCTATCCGTCCGTACATCCATCTATCTACCTATCTATTTCTCTCTACTCTTACCATATATTTCTCTACTTTTTCTATTTACCTCTCTGTCGTTCAATTTGAATAAGCTGTCTCATTTTTTCTCACTTTCACTTCCTCACTTTGTAATTGTGAATAATATCAAAAACGTATTGAACAGCGATTTTCCTTTTGTCATCATACCTAATAGTTTATGTAAGTAGTAGTATATGATGTTATAATGTATTTATGTCATTTTGTTATTATTTTTCATTGCTTTCTGATTTGTTAGAAAGCGTTTGGGTGGAAGGAGTAATATTGTTGCCGAAGATAGTTTTTATAGCGTAATTAGTCGAGGATGGCCATATTTTCTGGGTGGAAAAAACTGCAGAGAGTGAGTGGAAGAGTGGTTTTTAAAAGGCTCTGCGCCCCCGGGAGACAAGCGGTAGTTTTACGAGCCCAATGCACAGAAAGCACTAATGCGCCCATTAATCGCACCTCTCTCCCTTTACGGGACGCACACAGGCTCGCACCCACGGAGTCACACGGCCACACACTTGCCCCAGGCTTTCGCATTTACTCATAAGTGGGACGAAGGAGGGCAAAGTGCCGCCGTCCCATTAAACGCCAAACAGCGAAAAACATTTGTCGGCTGTGAACAATGCGTTCGGCCCGTCACGACGCCGGCGACGATAAGCGCTAAACACCTCCATTTTCTTATTAATGGCGTCATTTCCATTCATCTATTCCAACGCCAACGGGATGAGGATGACATAAGTTATGCATGGAAATTAGAGGATCAGTCAATTTCCCTTTAAAGCTTGTCGACTATTCCTGGAGAATATCTGACGAGGAACAAATACATCAAGGAAAACCAATAAAGGAAGATTTGGAAATTTCCGAAACTGATATATCTATCATTCTAACCTCTCGTCGTAACATGATAAAATTAATAAATCAACGACAATACTGCAGATCTAATATTGAACTTTCAAATGAAAAGTTAATACATAATTGTATACCTATTGATAATATATAATTTTATACCTCTTTATTCCCTTGCCATATAATAAATAGATATACATTACAATAAACAAACTGAACTATCATTTTTTTAAAACATCGTCCGTGAAAATGACGTATTTATTAGTTCGAACAAAAAATGTTTTATCTTACTCACACATTAGATTAAATGAGCCGTTCAATTAGAGATTATATTATAGAAATATGTTATATTAAAGTATATTACAACACATAAGAGATATAGATTTAGGTTATTTAGACGATATGCGATTTGATTCTACAGGCAATAATCATTAATTCACTAAATACTACACATATAAGTATAGGATTGATAATTGATGGTGTGATAGAGCAACAGTGAGAAAGAGACTGTGTGGGTGAGAAACAAACAGAAGAGTGCTACAGAAATAGAAGGACAAATGATGCTGAGATCGAGAGACATTGAGTGAGAGAGAAAGTGAGATAAAATGAGTATAGGAATGATAAAAGAGACTCAATGTAATGAAATGGGCTTGCTGTTTTGAGTGCTAGGTTTTGTCATAAAACAAATTCTATCATTAGGGTTAAAAACGCGCCTTTTGTAAACCCCATCTCCCACTTTGGAGAAGACGTTCAAAAACTCGAATAACTTATTGCCGTAATCCGACTGTAGAGTGTTGTATGTTTTTTGTCCTAAAAGGGGAAAAAGACCCAAGAAAAAGTTCAGTGTGAAATCTATTCGGCATAAATGTGGCAAAAACGAAGGCCAGAATGATAGAGTTACAGTTTCGCAAAACTTAAAGTTGAATACCTCTTCGTGCCTAATGGATTCGATCTCGGGAAAGAAACAGAGTCTATGGACCATTTGTGTTGCCAGTGGTGATGACCTTTGTCAGTAAGTAAATTCAGTAAATTCATATATTTCAATAAGAGATCTGTTAAACAACTTTCCAACTCTCTTTTCAGCTACACCCTATGTTTAATATAAATCTTTCAATCCTTAAACAACTCCACTTTTTCCATATCTTTAACAGCTATACCCCAATTCAATTATTGTTATAGTTGTACAATTTTATAAACCCCTCACCATCAATCAAATCATAAAACACTATCTTATTTTTTTTATATGAGAGATTCAGAGCGTGAAAAAATGGAATGCGAGCGAAGAAAAGGAAATATGTATATATATATTTGCCACCATGTTAAAGTGACGAATATGGATTTCTCCACTTTTCAGGAGTGCCAAAAAAACCGATTTACCCATAATTTTCAGTTAGGAAGTTACTTACTTTTATAAACTTTCATTTAAATAGATTTCATAAAGTGTACTGTTATTGTTTATTGTCATTTGTGTGTTTTTAATAATTTTAACTAATATATAAAATTATTTTGAAATATTCGTTACTTTGCTGCGTATCGAAATTTGTGTACATTACAGATTTCGGTCTACCGGTCACCGTATAGATTCAACATTTTACCAGAAGGTGGGCCTCATAGAATGCAACGGTAAAGGAACGAAAAAAAAGCGATTTTTCACATTCGTCACTTTAACATGGTGTCAACGATATATACAATTATAATTTTTTTTCCGCCAGTCAGCATCTATGGCCATTACCGGCACCTCGCATATTAAGAATTCTCGCGTTTTCCAGTTTTTGCTACCCCACTCTGTTCGTTACTCGTCACTCGCCCCCAAACTGTTAATTTCCCTAAATTAAAAGAATAACTTTCACACATATTGACAGGTTACCGAGGTACCGTCAGTAACCCGTCCTCACTCATAGCTACATACACCTTATACCAATCCTAAACTGACATTTGGCGGGACGTCATGGTACTGCGCAAGCCGACGACGACCCGCCCTCATTTATACACACCTACAATGTTTGAACATATAAACATACATTCCATCCTTGCTAATATTCTCCACTCCAAGTAATACGCTCATCCACTAAACACATTCGCTATGTACAGTTAAAAACAACATTCTTACTCACAACATTCACTTCAATTAATACATACATACGAAATCCAGTTCTACTAAGGGATGGATCAAATTAATTGGTTTGCGTTCACTGCTCGCAGGTATTTAAATAATTTCTTTATGTGGCCACTATTATGTTTTAGAGTTGCTCGTTGGGGGAAGGGTATGTCGCACCTTTCTCGGTATACTCTTAAGTTATTGCACTAGGTCTCCGCATAGAGGGGAACTTTTGCATCTTCCCACCAGGAGATGGCCGTGCGTGAGAAGGGTGTGGCCTATCCTCAACTTTGTTAGTATTGTTTTATCTCGTTTCTGTAAGTTCTCTAAGGGCCTCACTGTTTCTATGTGCACTATTAATTTTTCGTTCATCTCGTTCTTTTTTTTCGATAATCTTGATGTAATGTTCGAATTTAAAAATTATTTTCGGTAGTTTTAAGTAATTAATTTCAATTTTGTTAATTTTTTTTAAGAAGGTGTGGGATCGTTAGTAGAAATAAAAATGTTCCTAAACATTTAGTGTTGTAAAGTAAAAGTTAGAGTGAAATGACTCTAGTTCAAGACATTTGCAGGAAATATAAAAAAAAAACATGACGAAAATATTTTAATTGAATAAACAATTATTATTTTCGAATATTTTATACCTCTGTGTAATCAGATAAAAAATCAAGGAAGAAAAATAAATACAAGGTAAATCGGTTTCGTAGCAGTACCGGAAGACATGGACCTTCAAACTTCAAAGCGCATCAAAATTCTGAGATAGAGTATAAATATAAAGGGGACAAAAGAATCGACATTTTTTATTTATTTCAAACTAATGTTTTTATACCGTTATATTAATTACCACATACATATTTTTCAGTAAACCAAATTAAACGAGATCAGAAATTGGTGAGTTTTGATTAAAAAAATTAATTAATGATGGTTTGAAAGTTCACCAAAACACCGGAATTGTGATTTAAATTTTAAACCACCCACAAAATGAATTGCCAGTGTTTTGTTGAAGTTTCTTTCAAACATTAATTATATTATTATTCGGAGATCGTGATATGCGGTCTGGTGTGACGTAAATTTTAGAAAAACAGTTTCTTTATAGTGCCAATGTTTCGATCTTTTTTGAGTCCATCTTCCGGGCTCGAAATAATTCTTTTTCTTCTTAATTGTGTCATTATTGTGTTACGAGTGACGGACTGAAGATGATCTCGAAAAGATCGAAACGTTTGTACGGTAAAGAAAATATTTCTCTAAAACCTACGTCTCACCAGATCGCCAAATAACCATTAACTGACGGGCACTAAACACCACACATGTTTAATTTAGTTTACATTAACTTAATGTAAAGATGTTGAAATTAATATAACTGTAAAAAAACAAACAGTTTGAAATGAACGACAAAATACGAGTGTCAAGTTTTTTTGTTTTTTTTTTTTATATGGCAAGAAAGAGAACAAACACGTGCAAAGGAATATACATGGCAGATAACAAGGAAGAAATTTTGACAGACAAAGCAAAAAAGTCACAACACATATTTCTCGCTCACTAAAACCCAGATATTTTATATTAAGGATAAGTATGCATAACTTGGTTTTCGAAATACCAACAAAATATTACACATATATAGATATGTATAAATATTGTAAAAACATTACTAATGAATCTCGTCGCAATAATTTTTGTTAAATAACATACAATAAAAGTATATTTATTACTTTGAATTTAAAAAAATTTTGATTGAATCTTATAGCACTGGTTTTACATATATTGCCTATTAATTTCTAAATCTGATCAATATAACGTTGCCAAGAATGTTGATGTATTGTGTGGGAATATGTGGTTCAAGCGGTTCCAAGTGGTACTTGAGCTGATACGGCACATCACGCTATATGAAAGATATCAAGGATAAAATCTTAATAGCAGCATTGATATTGCATGACTTTAGAAATTATGTTTATGTGTATATATTTGATGTTCATGCAAAACCTTTCTTATTTCCCTCTCTCTCTCTCTCTGTTCTTTTTTATATATTGGTAGGGAGGGCATTCTTACATCGCCGGTTTAATCGGATCCCATCCTAGCGGGGATCGTGTGTTTCCAATTCCCTCGGCACACCACTCACCGGTTATCTTGTTTACCTCACCCGAGGTAGAGGAAAGGCTTGTCTCCGTCCGATCCGGGCCCGGAGGGCGCGGGGAACCTTTAGAAAATCCGGTAATAAAAAGGTATATCCCAGGCTGGGTGTCAGTGCCGACGGGTAATCCTTACGTCAATACATCGACCCGGGGGATCACACAAACAACGAGGGGGGAATGTAAATATGAGATCAAGGGTGAAGCCTCCCACTATCTCCTCCACAGGATTATCCTGACCTCCACCACTTTACAAACCTTATTGGAGAATATTCCTTCCTTGCTTATGGAAATTACAGATTTCACCTCCATGGGACTCCTTTCTCAAAGGTTTTTATCGCAACAAAAACACATATATAACGACAAACATTATAGTTTTAAAACAAACATAACAGACGTACGATAACTGTACAAATAGTCCAATCATCTAAAACTGAATAGAAAAGAAAAATTACGATTCTGAATTAAAACGGCATTTAATAAAAATCGCCTGATACCACACATAAGGGCATGGCCATGACAAGTCACAATTATGAAAAAAACAATAAAATGATACTGCACAGCATCGGAAATAGTATTTCACCGAAATACATCAGGATTTTTGTACACAACTCCTGCATTTAGAAGAAACTGAAATACATTTGAAATTGAATATTTAACTATCAAAAATATTGAAAATATAAACCATAGGATAATTTTTATTTTTTAAATGGCCTCATGAACTAAGCATATCTAGCCAGAAAAAAGGGCCAGAGGCGACGGCGGGTATCGAACCCCGACCGCGGGGTCTACTAGACAAGAGTCTCTCACGCTAACCACTCGGCTACCGCGGCCTCCAAATTATATATTAGAAATACAGACTATCACGATGAATGCCAAATAAATGAAATATGAATATTCAATTAAGCTGAACCACACTAGCACTTAATTGAAAACTAGTAATTTAGAACAGCTAAGACAAATTATAAAAATTTTACGTTTTTCAAAAAAATAACTCTTCATCTGGAATGAGTGTTTTTTTATAAATCTTACAGTTATTAAGTACTCGAATTCACTTCAAGCATATTTTTTGTAAAGTACAAACGATTCACTTGCTTTTCTTAAGCTGCATCCCTGCAATGCCTTTTGTTCGACAAGCACTGTGGAGGACAAAAAAAAACGGAAAACTTTATTGTTAGCTGTAAATGTTTTGGAATGAAAGGTTGAAGGCTTTCATTTCCTTGGTCGCCACCCTGACTACCAAACAAAACACACTAGTAAATGTAACTTTACGAATGAAGTCAATCTAGTGTCTAGTAGTCTAAAAAAATCTAGTGTGTAGCATTACCAAGAGAGTAAAAGAAGATAAAGTGCGAACGAGTGAAAGGAAATGATTTTGTCGTAAAACGTTGGAGGTAATTAAATTGAGCAAATCATCATACATCAACTGCTTGAGCTCTAGCTACATATAGAACATTACTATGGTGCCCAAACACTTTGGAAAATAAAACGGAAGAGTAATTTAAGCAATTGCAAATATTGACATGTCTTAAAGTTATACATAATTATTGAGATATCGTGAGATGCGCTCTGGTGGGATGTAGGTGTCAGAAAAACATTTCCTTTATCGTGTCAGCGTTTCAATTTTTTATTGAGATTATCTTTAGGTGTCAGGTCAGGTGCCCCACACTCTCAACCCGACACGCAAGAATGGCACAAGTACACAGAAGAAAAACACTTTGAGCGATGAAGATGATCCCAATAAAATATCGAAACGTTTGCGCGGTAAAGATGTTTTTCTGAAATCTACATCACACCGACCGCATCTCACGACATCTCAAGAATTATCGATTAACGGTCACTAATCTCTACACCTCACAGATAAAGATTACAAAATACATTCTGGAGGGAAATAAATTTTTGTTTAGATTGCACACGAAAATGCAAACAGTTTTATTCACAAAATTTAATAAACCCTGATCAAGAGAGAACCAAATTTTCAGGACATACGACCTTAAAAGTGTAATACTACGTTATCCACAAAAATAATTACCTGCTTGTAATAGAGATAGAGAGGCAGAAATGCCCGCAATAGGTAGGAAACGGCTATAGTACCTGGCCTCCTAAATGAATAGCCGAAAATGCAAACAAATTGTTCATGTAGTTCAATAAATCAATTAACACTGTAAAACGGAGTGATATGAGACTCTGTAAATTTATATCAAAATCATTATCCATCATCAATCAATTTTCACATGTAAAATAGAAATCGATGGAGTTTAATGACCGTTAGCCAATGATTATTTGGAGATAGTGAGGTGCGGTCTGGTGTGACGTAAGCGTTAGAAAAATATTTTATTTACCTTGCCAACGTTTCGGTCTTTATTGAGGTCATCTTCAGGGCACAAGGAGTTTGTTTTCCGTGCGCAGATGTGTCATTCTTCTTGTTGAGAGGGCACTTCAGAGGGGAGGGAAAACAAACACTTAGGGCCCGGAAGATGATCTCAATAAAGATCGAAACGTTGGCATGTTAAAAAAAATGTTTTTCTAAAACCTGCATCACACCAGACGGCGTCTCACGGGGAACTACTCTTAATGATTGATTTAGTGAAACTAAGCTTGTCTAAAAAATGTTATAGTGGTAGGAACTCATGAATTTCTTGCTATATACGGCTAAAAATTACATTATGTATAACTCAAATTGTGTAGGTGCCTTAGGGACATTTAAAATTCATGGAATCTTTTGTCACTTTTCATTTTAACGATTATGAGTTTAGCACCAACATTAGCACCAAAACATAGTCACAGAATCGATCTTGGACAAAAATATTTTAAAGCAGGAGACGGCAGTCCATTATGTCCATGTGTAAAATTTTTAATAGCGTGTTATATAATTTTGAGGAGAAGTGTTGTTTTCACGCGTGTAAAAATACGATATAATACAATCTCGTAACATTATTTTAGGCTTTTTCCTGAGACCACTTAATTTCTCAAGTCCGTAAAGACATTGGTTATTCAGAAGAATCTCCCTCAGCCGTTCAGGCGCTGTTTGAGGCTTCATTACAGCACCAATGACTAATTATAACTCAGTGGAGGAAATTGGCTTTTCCATCGACTAGTGCACCAGGTCAAGCACGTAAGCCGATTTTAAGGCTACATGACTTACATAAGCGTTCAGCCAACATGCACATAATTCATATATCATAATTATTATAGGGGGGAATTAGCGTGTTTTAAATGGCCCGGCTGAATTTCTCATTAAGGAATGTCATTATAGAAATAAGGCATCTCCCAAAGTGTAATCCTGTAAGTATAAATTGCTAATTATAGCCCGAAATGAAGTTCTGTATAGTTTAATTTAATGATGGACGTAAACGTTTTTGTTCCCATTAATATAACTTGTACAGTTAAGTCCATTAACATTCATTACATTCGTCGATGATAATGTAAAAAACAGCAAAAATCATCGCAATTTCGTTTTAATATTGACTAAATATATTCAAATAAAATAATAATTAAAACAAGATAATTTTCAGACACACTGATTATAGCAAAATACCGAAAAGCGTCTAACAGACAACATAGGAGGGCCAGGATGATTGGCCAAATAATAAAAATTCTACGTTTTCATAGAGGATGCTCAACAATATTTTTCGAAAGGTTTTTTTGAAGTCATTTTCATCAAATCGTTGTTACATAATTATACACAAAAAAGAAGAAAATATCGATTTCGTCTATCATACGAGACTTATTTTCTCTGTTATTTTATTTTTCGTGTAATATTTTGTCACTGTCCACCAGTTAAACTTTTTGTTATTATATAAGATCATAAATAGGTCAGTATCAGTAATAAATGTGTTGAAAGTTATACTTCGCTAAGTCACTGCACCTTTTTTGTTAAATTTCAAATACATGATCATTTATCGTAAGTTTCGTCTTGGTAGATGTTCCCTTACTATGCTTAAAATGTTTTAGTTTACAACAACTAAATGTATGTAAGAGGGAACAAATGAATTATCATTTATATAAATATTTTCATTCTTAGACAATCTCTTTTGTTTTGTCCATTACATAAGATTTTTATGCTTAGTAATAATTTATTTATACTTTAGTTGATTGAATTATTTGTGAAACGTTTCTAACCTGAATTGTATCTGAATGCTCTTGCGCATTAAATGTCAGGGCTTGTTGAAGAGTACGGTGTAATAATGGACATGGTATTTATGGGTGACATAAAGCTGTAAAGTTATTTCTGCTTGTCTTTGAACTTAACATAAAGTAAAGTCTGCCTTTTTATATTAAGGACAATCAAATAAAAGGTGTTTTGTAGTCAGGGAGAATTTATTGCTAATGTCATTTTTCTGTCCAAACAGGGAAAATTGTCACTTTCAGATTAAACGAATGCCAGACACTGGTATGATTTTGTTGGATCGGATGTTGGCCCCGTATAAAGACAAACAGGATCCCGGCGGGGGTGGCGAGGGCCTTCTCCTTGGGTTGGAATTCTTATTTTCCAGACCGGCTCTCGCCCCCTCGCAGCCAAATGGGGTCGTTTCTGCGTAACGTTTCCAACCCACCCTTATATTTACAAGGATACCTCCTACGGTAAAAGCAGGAACATAATTTTATACTGAATTTCCATATAATGTGACAACGTTGTTGCTGTTTTCAAGTCTTGGTTTTGTCTTATCTTAATTATATTATTGTATGATTTTGGGCAGAGAAGAATGAAAAACAGCAAAATAATATGTGTTATGTATTTTTGATGAGAACTAACCTAATCAAACTACGGGTTCCAACAATCCCAAGTCTACTTTACAAAATAAGAAGAACAATTGATTTAAATGAGATCAAATATACAAAAAGGAACGCAAATCAAAGGGCCTTCGTGTAACTAGGAATTTTAAAAAAATAAATATATTCAAAATAGCTTTAATCAGCCTTGAATTGCCCTAAAAATAATGTTTTTTGACAATAATAAAATAGTCATTTTTAAACTGGATACCCGGAGCAATTTCTTTCCCAGATGTCCGGTGTTTTACTTAAAATATGATGTTTGTTGATCGACCTGCAGATAATCTATGTGAAGTTTCAATCTTCATGGAGGTCATTGGACAGGCGAAGAAAGAAGAAGACGAATTGTTGGGTTCACCAAGCTTTCGGCAACTTATAGTACCATCATCAGGGTTTTAACAAAACGATTAACATGGAAAAACTGTTGTAAAATCGTCAAGAGTATAAGGCCCATGGCCAGCATACTACATTTAACATGGTTAAAATAGCCATTTCGCTAATAAAAATCCATATGACTAAGGTTCAACAATTTTGTTCTGACTAGCAATTTTATTATAGTTAACATTTATGATCGTAGAGTATATTGACTAAAATTATAGCTGTTTATAAAGTCTATGTACACAGGATTAACATTAATGAGGAAGAGAGCGACAACACGTCGCCTCAGGTTGAACTGTTCCCATGTTAATCGTTTTCCGCTCTCTTGCGAAAGCCCTGATGATGGTAGTATAAGTTGTCGAAAGCTTGGTTAACCCGAAAATTCGACTTCTTTCTTCATTCGTCTAATAACTTCGATGAAGGTTGATACTCAACATATTTTAACAAAAAATTCATAACATCTCTGGACTTTAACCAATTGCAACAGTACTACGACCTTGGACTATTGAATCTCGTTTCTTTCTGCTTGTATAAATGATCTTTACATATTATGCTTCACAACTGAAACAAATAAGGAAGAACTGAACAAAAACTTTCAAAATTTAATATATCCGGTTCTAATTTATTTATGGATAATTGGTTTGTGCTGTTAGGATAGGTAATGTAGGTAGATTGGTTAAAAATGTATATACTGTAAATCAGTTTCGTTAATACCTTTTTTATATTGCTAGAATTCTCTTACGCCTTTCTTTAAAATCTACCTCCCTCTACGTACAAGGAAGGAAATAAAACGATTCTGTTTTACCATAGGGCAAGTCAAAGCTGAGCAAATACACTGCGTTCCAAGATAGCGCCTTGCAAACAGGACGGCGTCCTACGCGCCAAAATGGAAACGGCCGCCTTGATATTCAATCGATGCATTTAACGCCAAACACGCCAGATGTAGATAAGCCCTGTCTTTCAATTTGCAAAGTTTGCTTAGCACTGTAAGCTAACAGCTCGTAGATTCAGAAATTAGTAACGTCGGAAGGGGAAAGGGAAAATTACCGAACTGCGGCCGTTTAGTTTTCGAGTTTCCTCACCGCAAAACTCCCCTGCAACGGAATAATAACTTTCCAGATCATACCTACAAATTGTTTTACCTATTGAATTGTACAATACCTTCAAACTTGTCGTAACTATTCTTCATAGCGACATCTTATAATTTATTCTCCAAAATTTGTCCACATTGCTTTATTTTTCTAATGTTATATTGTTATTTTTCTAAATGAATCGATCAACTAAAAATTCATGATATATCTTAAGTCAATTGACGTGTTTTACTTAAAAATACATCTAAAATAACTTTATATACATATTCTAACACTTTAAATATTAACGTTTTTAAACTATTTATCATTATTCAACCTAATTTACAAAAACCAACAACAAACACTAATAAATTTGATCATTTCATTAAAAAATATTTATACGGAAATAACATATTATATAATTCAATTAATTAACGTTTTCAGTTGAGACAAAAACGTCAGTGTCACGAGCGGGATTCGAACCCATAACTTTCGGCTTGATACGCAGCTACTCTCAATTTTCAGGCAGGGATTTAAGTTAACTCAATTATTTATAATTTTCCGAGGGGTGATGAAACTGCAATTTAGTGGCGAAAAGATGTTTTTATGCCTTTAGCGTTTGGCTGGTTTTCCCATTTTCACTATATTTAAAGTTCCATGGAAATTGAAACAAGTTAATGTTTAAGAACTAGTCTGTGGTGGTTTGCAAAATCTAGATTTTGGTTTAGAATCTATTGAATATTCAAATTTATGTGTAAATGTTCGTAAGGTATATACATTTGCTTAGTAAAAAAAGAAGCGTACAAAGTTAGTTGCTTGGTTTGTTGTTAAAAGCATCCGACCTGCCGGGTTAGGTCTATCGCCTGCATAGCCTTCTTTTCTTTTATAAATGCGCTGCTTTGTATGTTCACTAAATTTTCAGTGGTAACATGTATGGTTTTTCTTCAGCTTACATCCCTGCATTGCTCTAGATTAAAAAATTGCGCTTACGTCCTTACACATTTTAAGTTCGGTTTTCTTTATTACGCTTGAACAATGAGTACTACGTACAATTTACAATAATTTGTTCTTTTAAAATGATTAATTACTGGAAGTTTACATGAAAGTAAATTTTTTTCTCGGTATCATGAATCAGAGTGTTAAAAATTGATGTTTTTTTCATAGTTGCTATGACAAAAGTTGGATGATTATTCATTCTCCCAGATGCCATGAATACATAATAAACATTTTCATATCAATGAATGTGGTTACAGTGCCAGTTGTTTATTTTACCGGACAAAGAGACGTTATATTTTCTCAAAACCTATTTCTAACTGCGGCGAAACCGGGTAAGAAAGTTTTGCGCCCTCGCTAATTTACATTTTGCGGTTAGTTTTCCGCGGAGGTGTACCTTAATCGGTTTATCTGCAGCTAAGAGGGACTCTGTTGGTTTATGTAGATGATATCTAATCCTGGATTTGCATCGGTTAGCGCCCCGACCCTCTGCCTGGGCCTTTGTTGACTTTCCCTCCTATCGCTGTGTGCTCAGACACGTATCCACGAACAGGTGGTTCGGTACAATTGTTCTTTTACGTGAAGAAAGAGAAAACGTGACGAAGTCGAAGATGGGAAGCGTGCTTATATTGAAACATTACACCTACAAGTAAGATACTTCGGAAAAAAGTTCTTAATCCGACAGATCCAACTAAGTGTTGACGGGGTCCATATCAGAAGACGTTGCGCAGCATGACTGTACGAGTTCCAAAATTGACGGATTGATGGAGGATGGAAGATAGGATGCTATCAATCTATCTACAAACTTTTAGAGTATGAACATTTTATAGCACTATTACTCGTGCGTTCTCCAAACTTTCTGATAATTCTTTACGACTAATTCACTATTTTCGAGGTCCGCTGACCTATTAATACATGACAACTACGGTGTTTAGTTGAGATGAAAAAAATTAATGGCACGAGAGGGATTCGAACCCACGATCTTCGGCTAGATACGCCGCTGCTCTACCACCTGAGGGTAGACATCAACTCCCCATCTCAACCTCACCTTACGAGTGGATCGAGGTCACGATAGCTCAGGTGGGTAGAGCAACGGTGTATCTAGCCGAAGGTCGTGGGTTCGAATCCCTCTCGTGCCATTAACTTTTTTTCATCTCAACTAAAAACCCTAATTAATTGTCCTATTTACAACATGAACCACAATGATACCTTTACATATAAATTGCTGTAATAAAAACAAGGTCTTATAATGCAATTATTTTTTAAACTACTATCATGCAAAAAATCTATTCATAGGAATATAATGAAATTACTTCGCAATACGTAGTTTAATATGAATATAATTTACAGAAAAGACGCCGCAAAAGTGCGTAGTTAAATCGAGTAATACATGAATAATTGTGGACCATTATTGCTTGTAGCATAACCGAATTGCATGAGGTTGATAATAAATCCCAGTATTACATTACCTGCTTCAGTGACTTTAAAATTAATTTATGGGCTGCAATGTGTTTTTCGGATTTGGTTAAACTTACATGATACGTTGAGATCTGAGAAATCAATGGAACCATTATGAAGTGCCAACTGATTACGGGTATCATTAATTAATAGCCTTCCGTTTTGGCTATAGGTATCAATTGGCTCTTCATTATCGCACGGGCAAAAAAGATACAAAACCCGTTTTCAATGGGAAATTCAATTTATCGTCACCGCTTCCAGCCGACACGGCGAACGCTCCGCCAACAATTAAGATGATATCTGCTCGCCGATAGAAAACAGGCCGGACGGAAAATATATGGGGCCCGGGGCCGGGGGTCCGTGCTAGAATGACGACCCCTGACCGGTTTTATGCAAATGGGGTTTTATCGGCTATAAAACCGCCGGCCGTTGTTGCCGTTACGACTCGATACCCTGGCCCTCCAGAGAGGTGGGCGCTCCTATTCTGAATCATATTTTCAGCCTTTGGCAAAAAACGATTGAAGCAATATCAAACATTTTCAACAAAATAAGCATGTAAGTTAATAATTACTTACTAATAATTAATAAAAGTACGCAAAACGTTTGATTATAATAATAATAAAAAGCCTAGAAATATTTTTTCTGCCTTTTATCAGATTTATTATTTCAGAGTAAATTAAAAATAATATTAAATACCTAGTAATCAATTACCTAGTAAACTGCTGAAAAACCTAAAGGCACAGCACCAAAAAAATAATCAACCATGCAGAAAAGCTCAAAAGCTCTGGCCAAACGAATTATTCTTAATTTAAACCGGGTAAAGTGTTTCATTAAAAAGTATTCTCAATAATATTTAAACAAACTTCAAAACAGTGACAACATCAAAGTGATCGTTTTTTCATTTTCTTGTTTCAATAACGCCTGTAAAGACGATAAATATTATACTGAAATGGTGCCGGAAAAACGCGTGCAACCAACATTTATTATTAGCAAAGAAAGTTTAAATTACAGGAAAAAGATAAAATGTTGCATTTAATAGGTTGTTTTTTTTCAAAATATTTGTGCACGATTAATACTTCTGCGAAAATAACTAAAAATTAATGTACGGTCGTAATTGTGCAACAAACTAGTAATATATACGCTCTGAGGATCTAACTCTATGAGGTTTACTTTCGGGCCAATTCACGCGAATGTGTTCGGCGTTTAGTAAAAGGTTGGGCAATATGCCCCCCGTCTTTTTTAATTAATTTATTTATTTTTAATTTACCGAGGATTCGCAACAGTAGAGATTGTATCAACCCTCAAGGTGCTGGTGTTTGTTTTTATAAACAAGCCCATTTCCAGAGTTGGCGACAAGTATCGCGAATGATAAATGTTTATTTTGTTTTTAAAGTGTATGGTGTAGGTTCTCAAATGAAACTAAGTTTCATGCAAATTATGAAAAAATTTACAAACTATTTGGTTAAAATTGCTACCAAGGAATATTGGTCGTCAAAAAAGATAAATTTATTTAAAACGAAACGAAAAGATTTTTGCGAGCAGAGCGTAAAGATAAAAGGTTTGTACCAGAGCTGTAGGCGTAAATAAACAATTATTAATCGTAGTGCTAGGTTTTATAAATTCTTTAAATAGACGACAATAAGTTTTTAGAGAATAAATAATCCGGCCCGGAGGACCAAATTTTATGTGCACGCTCTGGTCGGTCGCAGTAACAATAAAATAAAATTAAATTAATTTCAAAATGAAATAGAATGCAAAATGAAATAAAATTCTAACTTGTTAACTGTGATTTTCTCGTTTATTCGTTTAATAGCTAGAACCTGCAATAACCCTGCCCACAGATAAAACAGAATCCTAGTCTAGTAATTACTTTCGTGGCTCCGTCCGAACTCTGCATTATGTGTCGCGTTAAGGATACGAGAGGGAACACTCGGGTTATTTTGAAAGCGATAATTAACAAAAGGAAAACAAACTGCTTCTTGAAAATAAGAGAAAAATTGAAAGAAAACTAAAAGAAAATCACTCTTGGAGGCTAATTAATAGTGAAATGTATGGAAACGAGACGGAATCGAACAGGACAGGATTGTGAGGAGGGAAAGAGCTAGGATAAATGATGATTAACGGGATTTCGGAAACAAAATAAACAGTTATAATTTGCGATATTTGGCGCGAACAGTAAGTATGTCGGGTTCGAATGCACGGCCTCTGGATTCGAACCCGGGACCTTTACCGTACAGAAATAATTGCCAAGTCAACGCCTAAATCGTTGAGAACTCCGATAGCCTTTTCACAGTAATTTAATGTATAAAAATGGCAAGTAGGAATACCACCCGATATGTGATGAGATGTCGTATCATCGTACTTACTTTTTGTACTGCACACTTGTGCACAGTTCATCTTATATATAAATCTATTATCTATCGTAATATATAAATCGGTAAAGGGTGCACTAAAATTTGTTAATCAACGAAATTCATCAGACATTATGAGCTGTTTGTTTCATTTTTTAAAGATTTAAAAGAAAAACATTATTTGTACTAATTTATAGTTTTTAGGCGTAAGACCTTGAAGATAAAGCCTATAAGAAATCTTTAAAGCATAAGATCGAATTCCTCATATATAAAATATTACATTGCAATTATACTATTTAAACTAATTAATTAGTAATACGAAAACAAATAATAATAATTAAATAGCAATGTTCAAATAAATATAGGTAACTACCATTTTTGGAGGAATACTTGTTTTTGCTATTTTTTGAACACTACTTTTTTATTTTTTATTTTAATCTACATGTTGTTTCGTCAGTCCGTTGTAACATGGAACTCTGGAATTCATTTCCGCCTTAAACGTACCTACGTCAAGCTTAGTCTGACAGCACCTCACCTTCACGACCGGAAGGTATTGAGGGTTTAGTATGTCTGAAAAGCAAACTACGCCGAATTGACTAACGATATAAATAATATTCCTATCTTGTTTTCTCATAAAACCAATCTAATATCGTATCTTAGATTGATTTTGTGTTCAAAAGATCATTTTAAAATTTTCGAGCAAAGCTTCCTAATAATAAGAATTTTGAAATAGAAATTGATCAACTCTTCGTATAAGCTTAACAAATGATAGTAATACCAACAATGAGACCGCAACTAAAACAAACGAAGATAAATACAAAATAAGAAAAATCTAATTAACAAACGCGCTAACAAACAAGCCAACAAACATCAAAATTTTATGTAAAGGCCCCATAATGTTATTTGTGTATTACAAAATAAATAAGGTTAAAACAAAATTAAATAAGGTAAACGTTTCTCCAAAATAACCACCGCTTTTCTAACCGTCGTACTAAAAACTATAATTAATTAAATGAGTTAAATGAAACAATTTTTTTCAAATAATTCTTAATGCATTTTTTAGAATTTTTGTTTTATTATATAATTGGTTTATGTGGTGTTGAGATTTGCCATTTGCATGGGGGGGGGGGAGAGTTTCAGAAATTATAGACCTTTTTTAAAACACTTTGCTTTTCTCATAATCGATTTTGGATGTTTCTAACTCTAAGTCTAATTGCGTATTCTTTGTTCTTTAGCACAATAAACACATTATTTTAGAGTTGACAAAATATACCTTATTTAGAAAGAGCTTTGTAAGCAGATTATTTTTTACCAATTACTTTCCAGATAAAATGTTTAAGGTTATGTCGGCAAAATGTAGAATAATTAGTGGATTTTCCGTTCAGGTCAAATAATAGAAAAATGAACTTCGTGTTAGTAAATTTGGTTCATCTGCAGGCGGATGTATACTTATTGTACTTATTCGCACCGAACCACTTTACTCTTTTCATCTATTGTTCTTTATTTGGGTTTCAAGGTGGTTTCAAAAAATTTTAAGTGAGAAATTCTAAAACCTCAGCCAGTTTCTATCCGAAGATGGTATTAGCACGTCAATTGAACCGTATGAAAATTATAAATAATTTACAAATTCAGTAATGATCATTCACGATCAGTATAAATTGTATTTGATTTATAAATTTATATAATACTAAATTGAGAAAGTGATTTAATTCCCAGCGTTTAATTATTTGATGGCTTGTATATGTTTGTTTACATTGGGGATCAATAAATAACTTGTACATTTAACTAAATCCAGTGTTGTCTTTATCTAATTTAATTGGCTTTTCCAACAATGAATTCGTGTAGAATAAGATTTTAAACTTTGTTCAAATTAAAAAAGAATAGATTGCAACTGCACATGCAAATTTCTTAAATGGAATGAACGAGAATCCCCGAACGGATCTGAATCTAAAACAGAAAAATCCCTGCCGCAAGGCTGAACTACCCTTGGAACCGCAATGAATATCGTCTATATGCAAATTGGATTGTCCTCCATGGATTTGTCCCAAGGGGTGAGTCAACCCAGGCAGTAAGGGTTGGTAAGGGGTTACAGGACGGTCCCTGGGGGATAGAGTACGGCCGTCCTGGGCTGCCGCTAAACTCGCCCTTAGGGTAATCAGCCTTTAAATATTATCAGGTAATTACTGCGGCTCAAAAAGAAAGACTGGACTTTTTCTACCCGAGCAACTCAACAAATGGCAAAAAAAGGGATCGGTTACAAATCGGCAAAAACATCGATAACCAGAGTGACAGAGGTGACTGCCGCGATAACCGGATTGGAGGGAGCGTCCTCATAACGTACTCGAAAATGGGGAGGAACCGGAGAAATGAGTCGGATCGTATAAAGTGTCGTTTTATACCAAAGCGCAGGGAGTTATTTTGACAAATGGCCGTTTTGAGAGGCGCCTATCTGTTTATCACAATCCTGAGAAAATAACCAGTTGATTTAACACGATGTGGAAGAACGTTATTTTGCTAGAGGACAGCAAAATACCAAATGCGCAATTTTCCTGCAGAAATGCTGACATGACTGATTTATAATAGTTTACTGTTTTTCCTATTACCATCTCGCTTTGATAATTAAACGTTCCTCTTCTGCCGTACACCGTTGCGAAAAGCATATTCATCAAATTTTTGATCTGAGAAAAATATCTCGTTAAACATTTTTGAACTTCCCAAACATGTAGAAATGAAATTGTGATTAAGGTCTGCTCCTTGAAAATTCTTGAAAAATTTACATTATCATAATAATGTAATTTATATCATATAATATAATTTGTAATATAACAACTACTGAATTTTATGTTTAAACAGAGTGTATTGATTACAATGCGACACAAACTTGGCTGTAAAACGAAGGCTTATAACAAAAAAATGTAATACGTAGTTTTTTTTCCAAGGATCCAAGGAGTATCAAAACATTTTCTAATGCCGCAGTTACCGATAAGTGAATAGGAATTTTATTTTCTTAAATAAGCCCACCACGTTTTGACATATTTTCATGAATTAGATTTTTTAATATAAAAAAATGACAACAAAAACTATTACATTGTCTCCGTATATTCGGATTTATTTATTTCAAAAACGAAACTTTCATACTTGAGACTTGCATGCATCTGCTATGGAAAGACCATACGATACTCATGTCTCCAAGGGACGGCATGAACAATATGTTTGAATTTAATCAAAACTTCCAAATATACCAATTAGAATGGGAAAGAGAGTGAAACAACTCTTTCAAGACTGGCACTAACCAAACAGTACACAGATGAATCTAGAACACAAGAAGGTACAGAGGCAGGAATATTTGGACTTGGAACCAAAACCTCAGAACCCATGGGAAAACACACAATTTTCTTCCAAGCTGAGAGTCATGCGATCGAAAGATGTACCCAACTCGCCCTAAGTAAAGGTACAAAAACAAGAATCAATGTATCAAAGTACTAACCTCAATATCATTAGTTCAAGGATGGTGATGAACTGCGAAACCAAACTAAACATACTAAGAACGGAGAATCAAGTCAGCCTCTGCTGAGTCCTAGGTCAGATGGGTATGTAAGGCAACGAGAAAGCCCCCTTCCAAGGAAAGGGACTACCACACTGCTAATATGACCTGAACCCTTCTGTAGCATAGGAACCCACACTACTAACAAGAATCTCAGGCAGAAGGAGAAAAAGAAAATGGGGAAACTTAGGAATTCACTCATTTGACACAGACAATCCAAGTATCTTCTAACCACTGTTGGAAGGAAAGAAATTACAAAACGTGTCAAGGGAAGGAGGAACAAACTGCGAATCCTAATAGGATTCTTAAAAAACACAAGTTACAGTTTGAAGGATAATCCAAATGGCACATGCAGATTCTGCAAAGAGGCCGAAGAGACACCAACACATTTACTAACAAACTGCGGAGAAACAGCTACAATAGCTCGCAGGAGGAATTGTTTTGGGATGTATAATGTGACCAAAGAAGATCTTCAATCACTGAAGCCGAGCCTATTAATCAAGTTTCCTGATGAAATAGGACTCACCGGTGTGGTTTACGCAGAACACAGGGGTACAATATCTCTTAAAGGGGGCACTATACTATACCCCGAAGCAATAACTACATCTAAGAGATAATTGATTACCAATTTTAGTTTTTAAATAAGACCCACCACGTTTTAACGTATTTTGATGAATTTGATGGCAACAAAAACATATATTTCTTCTTTTGTCTTAAACAAAAACACAAAAATGTTTCTTTCAAAAACGGGATTTTCATATTTTCAGTATTGTTTTAAGGTTTATAGCCTATTTGTTTTTGTTTTTAACTGCTAAAAAATTCTGTAAATTTGGTCTCAGCCTAGAGAATACGGAATAGTAAAACACCAATCTGTAAATTTGCTCCATTAAAATTTCCACATAAACAAAAAAAAAAAACTTGCGACATATGGACTTTATACGAGATAAATTTTTAGGACTCAGTTGGCCACTATTTTTGAAAATACTGAATACACTGCATTTATTAAAAATGGAATAGGATTTTCTCACAAGCGAATTCTACGAAAAAGTTATGAAGTTATGACAAATTGTTTGATTAGCTTGTAGAAGCTGTTACCGGAACCAGTTGTATATTTGCAATATGAAAAAAAAAATATTAAAGGCTGATCGTGCCTGCCCAGTAAATTTTTATGTAACATCCCACATATCCGCAATCCACATTAATTTTTTTCTTGCCTAGAAAAGCGCGAAGTCTTCATTTTTACTCAAATTAACACAGACTTATCAATTATCTTATCTTCAGAATTAAATCCAAAAAGTAAAAAAATGGTTATAATAAATCGAACCTTTTGTACATTTATTACGATAATAGAATATAATAAAATTGTAATGTAAGCCTTAAGCTACTTAAGGCATTAATGTTATTTTCCTCATAAAATAAGCGATAAAATCTCAAGACATTTATTTATTTATTTTTTTACCAACATTGAAATTATGAATCACCAGAAGTATTTGAAATAATATATCTGTGCATCTAGGCAATTAATTTTACTGTTCTTAGTGTCATTTTTTATTAAACTGTTTAGTTTTTGAAAATGTATCAAAATTGATATGCGTTATTTGAAAGAAATGATGTTGATACTCAATAAAATAACGAGACATTGTCTATAACTTCCTGAGCGCGGTATTGGCAGTCCAGGACAGATCCTATATGGACCTTTTTGTCGTGTTCTTTAAAGAGAGATATGATGAACTGGAGTGCCTGGAAAAACAGTAATATTCATCTAGGTACCCGGACAAGTCGGGCTACAGGACACGGGACAACGGACGTCTTGCCCTCCTGACCGACCGACGATGGTCCGCCCAGATGACGGTGCTAACCGTAATGAATGCTGTGATAGAGCCGGAGTGTCAGTAGCATGTTTCGTCGTAAACCTGTACGAGTTAAAAGCACGACTGAAAGGTATCCTCCTGAGAGACTGAAATGAACGTTAACTTAAGTTGTTAACCCGGCTTAGGATCGGCATACCCGCCTGAAACTTGGGCACGTGCGTTTGGATCATAACTTACCTTCGTATAGAGGTTGCTCAGTGTGTCACAACTAATCACTTGGACTTACAGGGAACAAACATGCACGAGCCCTGACATAAAGGTGTTCATCAGGTGGATAGAATGATGGATCCTATGTTCAGTTCTAAAGAGAAACGAGGTTTCCTCACTTATAAATATCGTACATGTAGTGTGTATATGTGTATATTTATTTGTAAATAATTTACATGTATTACGTGATGTAGGTATATATTTATTTGTAGTAAATTTTGTAAATAGGTAAATTATTGTGAATGTGTCATTTGTGTACAGCTAAGACCGGCATAATGTGGAGTATCCATCCCATTGGTTATAACAGTGATTAAGGGCTAAAATGACTTCATTCTTAGTAGCCTCTATTTAAAAAAAAATGCTTAGACAACTTGTTTTAGATCCTTGGGGAAATTGTGGGGACAAAGACAATGTATTTGTATTGCGTATTCGTTTTATGGGGAAGGGTATCGTGAAAAAGGCCAGAGGCGACGGCGGGAATCGAACTGGAAATGGAGTAGAGATACGACCGTCTGAGAAATACAAAGGAAAAGAGAGAAAAGTAAAAAGCATAGCTTCCGTCTATAAACGAAAAAGCTATTAGCAACACAAGCCATGAAGCTGCAAGGAGCCAAATATGGCTTAGGAGCGGCATTGAAGGCACAGACGGCGGGAATCGAACCCACGATCACGGGTTCTACGGGCTGAGAGTCTCTCACGGGGTTTGCGATTTCAACTTTTTTGAATGTCAACTTCAGTAATTCAACTATGAACTATTATTTGAAAGGAATAATTCTTCGTTTTTTAGAAAAAAAATTGTTTCTATTAATCCAGTCATCTGTCTTTTTTTTATAACAGTTTCCACGTATGCTAAACGTTTTCAGTTAGGACATTTCCCTTTTGACTTCTTCTTTACTTTCGATTTAATTATTTATTTTCATTTTGGATGAACCGAATACGTTCCGGTCGTTTTGTAAAGAGAAAACTATACAGTATTGAAGCTACCGATGGTTGAATGGCTCTACGGCCGGCTGTGAAATGTTGATAGTTTTCGATCTGCTATATCCATAAGCATTCTAGGAGTTAACTTTCATGGAACACGACGAGTCCTTTTGTGATCTCTCGAAGTGAATCTGACCGAAGACTGGACGAAAGGTCGTCTTTTGTGTTTATGTTTGTATGTGAAGTCTCAGTTATATTTCATTAAATAAGTAATGCTAACCGTCTAGTCATCTTTTTTATGAGACTATGAGCAAGGGATATATTTGATTTTATATTCTAATAGATATACTGTTTTTAAAAGAAAATATTAGTTAGCGTTGATTGTTTTCTGAAAACAAATACTAAATTGTGTGTAATTACTAAAATCTGGAAAAGTAGATGAAAATGGTTTTTTGTTATTTTTGGTCAAACATTATATTGTTGTACGCTAATCTTAACTCCATTATGTTTAGTGGTCTGATTGACAAAATTATTTTCTTAAATTAATTGTTCTTTTTTATAAAAGGCCTTGGTTGAAATGAAAAAAATTGTGTCAGGAGTGAGATTTGAACCCACCGGTCGAAGGTCAGTTCGAATCCCGCTTGTGGCTCTAACTTTTTCATTTCAACCAAGACCTTGCACTAAAAGAATAATTAATTGAGAGAAGTTAATCTTAAAATTGAGTTAATCCAAAATTTTTATTATCGAATTGTATGATATAAAATAAATTTAGACAGAAATCTTTCTATATAAGGAAATGATATATATGAAATTAGAGTTATGTGCGCTATAACAGAATAAAAATGTCGATTTTCCTACGATAACTTTGTACAGTAACGTTTTACGAGCCCTTTCCGACGGTTGTAACAATTGTGACTAAATTGTTTTAAACTTCTGTAGGTGTTGGAAGGAAGTTGAATCATTTATTGACGACCCGCAACCGTGCTAAAACCGAGAGCAATTTGCGATTCAGATTTCCAACAGGGGCAGAAGGAACGTGAGATGTAAAAGTGAACGGTGGTGTATTTAAATGACCCGCCTTGCACCGGCGATGGTGGTGCATGCAAGTAGTGAACAAATCCTATGAGCCGTTGTAAATCGTATTCATTACCGGTGTTCGCCATTCCCTCTTGAATTATGTAAGCGGCCGGAGGTGTCAAAAGTCTTTTATGGGTAATTACAATGTTCTCGCCACTGTACATTTAGAGGTAAAACCGCTCGAATGCCTGAGCTTTTTCGAAACGAGTTTAAATCGGTGGGAGAAAGTTTAAGGAAAGTTATTCCTCGGCCTAATATTGAATAAACCATAAACGTACCATGCAAGAAAGGGCGACTCCCATGAATAACTGTCTGTCTCAAACTTAGTTTTACAGCCCAAGAGTTGGAGTCGGGTTTTATTACCGGAGTATCCAAATGAAGCCCATCAAGTGTTTCACCGTTCGTGGAAACGATTTACAAAAATGAAATATCACCCGTATGCCACAATTTGCCCAAACAGGTCATAAAATGCTTCGAACCATTCTTTCCTAAAAATTGAAAATGATATGTAGTAGTTGTTGTTACTATGCTATATATCGTACTTTTCAATAAATAATTACGATTGTACTAATAAATTTGTATTTTCTTAACAAATCGTTTGATGTTGAGAAAATGGAAAA
The DNA here is from genome assembly GCA_039619505.1 of Cimex hemipterus. Taxonomy (NCBI): domain Eukaryota; kingdom Metazoa; phylum Arthropoda; class Insecta; order Hemiptera; family Cimicidae; genus Cimex; species Cimex hemipterus. Next base: position 6,940,144 of record CM077104.1, read on the forward strand.
CAGACAGAACAGGACATCACAATGGATTCGTTCATAATAACCGTCGTAGAAATTCTTCTGCGTCCAGAGCATAGTCCATTGAGCGTTCTCAGTAAGGGAAAACCACCAAAGGATCATCCTGATCCGACTTAGAATCGACCATATTCAGTTCCGGAAGGTAAAATTCATGGGTTCATTTAATTGTCCCCATATAGTGTCCGTGTAAAAAGTTATGGAAGATATCGGGTAACGTGTGATAATTAATGACCGTTAATCAATATTTATTTAGAAATCGTCATACGGTCTGGTGTGGTGCTGGTTTCAGGAAAACATTTTCACAAAAGGCACGATAAAGAAAATGTTTTTCTGAAACGTACATCACAACAGACTGCATCTCATGATTTCTAAATAAATATCGGGTTATGCTTGAATGAAAGGTATATTTAAATAAGAAAGAATGTTTTTACGAATGAATGAGTGTGTTTTTAGATCAAAACTGAATGCATTATGGGTAGAAATGACCTTTTGGGACAACTTGGGGGGGGGATAAGAGCTACATTCCACCCTTAGCCGATAGGCTCGGTTTTGCTTATGCATATATATGTGAACAGAATTTACGTATTAAAAAAACTTAAAAGAAAAAAAATAGGTAACGTAATCTTGTTATTTTAATTTTAATAACAAAAATGATCCAGTTCCACTTAAAATCATTAATACCTGGATTGAGTGTGAATAGGCGGTCGCACGGTCGTAATATTAAATGCGCCAGTAGCTGTACATTAACAATGAGTGGTTACCGTTTGAATGAATGTATTTATTAGTGTGATAGTAGCGTATACTTGGGCAGGTCTTTGGTGGAATATCAAGTACATCATAAACTCACCACAAATTTAGATTATTGTCCTATTCTCATTGTGCAAATCTAAATTTTAATTGTACACAAAATATGAATGTATTTGTTAGCGTGATTGAGGGCGGGTTTTCTGCGGAATATCGAGTATACTGAAACCCGCACGTTACGCTATGATTGAATGTTTGTGTATGAGAGAATTCTAGATATTTTTCACTACGCGTGGAGGGGGAAAAATGATGAAATAATTAGCTCGAAAGATCACCAGACTTCCTACGGGAGGGATATCTTATATTTGTAAAAAAAATCTTCAAATATGCGGTGTGAGGTGGAAAAAAATGCGAGGCTCGGCAATAACCCAGGCAGCTACTTAGCCTAGCCGTTACAAAAAGGAAAAAAAAATAGTAATAATTCTTGGAACGAATTGAGTTCTTCTTCGGCCAAAAACTGCGAGTACGCATCACGATATGATGCGGCATCATCTCTACTGAAACAAATGTGAAATTGTCGGCTTTGATTTTATGGATAGGGGAATTCATTCTTTATTAGGGAATTAAGGAAATGTTAGGGCTTGCTTTAACTAGGAGAGTCTATAGATATATCACTTTGAAACAAGACTTAACTGAGAAGGTATAAAGTAAGCAATGGTAAAACTTAGGACCGTGCTTAAGTCTGCAGTATAAATTTAACGCCATTATTCCAGTAATTAATTAAAAAGATTTATGGATATTAGAAGAAAAGTTGATGGCATAAAACTTCACTCCAAGTCCTTTATATCAATCACGCATAAATTCTCTAACATTTAGGTTACCCATAAAAATTATGATATTTATTGAAAAATAAAAATTGTTATATTTTATTATATTTAAATTATTGAATAATATTTTGTAAAAAATATTCTCATGATTTTTAAAGTATAATTAATAGCTAGCAATCATTCCGTTGTTTTAATTTACTCTCCGAAACAACTACACACCTGAAGAACATAACCAACATTTTAATTAGCTCAACGTGTCCCATTTAATTTCCGTTCCAAATAGAGAGCGAGAACGAATGATACTAGATCTGAATCATAGAAGTGAGGACAATTTTCAGGTAATATACCATAGGTCATGTGAGGTTGGTGCATAGAATCTTACTATTAGGCCAAACCCCACCACTTTGTGCGGCGTCTGCTCTCGTAACTTAAGGTTTCATTCCTCGGCTCCATATAGAGAGCGAGCAGGGGAACGAACCTTCATGAGATATGTGCTCTAGTATTGCTGTAATTTTTCAAGTCCCTTATTTCGGTGTAATTACCCTTTTCCATAAGAGTATGGAATAGGTTTGTACAAAAGATGAACTTAAACTAATTTCTGTAATGCTCTTTAATAATATGAGAGACCACAGTAATCCTACATGCCGGGAAATTTAAGTTCTCTATGAATGCATATGGAAACATAGAACAATGAAACATGTATTTTGGTGTGAACATAAACAATTCTATTCAAATACTTAATTATGTTATGTAACGTTGTTATGTTAATTAATTTATTTAACTTATTTAATTAATTCATGCAATTTTTTATTTAATGTATTTACTTATTTAGCTTAGTGTGATGTGAGTGACCGTCAGTAAATTATTATCCGGAGATAGTGAGGTGCTGTCTGGTATGGCGTAGGTTTTAGAAAAAACATTTTTTTTATCATAAGACGTTTCGACCTGTTAGATCATCGTCAGGGCCAGGTATCTCACTTGCATTCTCAGCACGACACACAAGAATGGCCCAACTACGAAGAAAACAAAAACTTTGAGTGAGTACATACTTCGATTGAATCCAAAATTTTTAGCGTTGTGTAAATTCATTTTTGTTTACATTCTAGATATATTTGTAAAATTTAAACAATGATTATAAATCCAGGCTACGAAGATGATCTCAATAAAGATCGAAACGTGGGCACGATAAAGCTTTTCTAAAATCTACGTCACACCAAACCGCTTCTCACGATCTCCGAATAATCATTTATCTAATTTGTTAATCTATTGGGTTGTCCGGAAAATAATGCAGGATTTTAAGTTTTCATAAAAAAAATCTATATAAAATATTCTGTTTACGTTTACAGGATTACTCATTTGTATGAATGTCAACACTTATTAATCCTCTTCCAAATGATATTGTTTGTTTACCTCTGTAGCATTCCGCTACTTGGAAATAATTCAGTCATCCTTATAATGTCAAAGCGAGAATTTCGTACAATTTTTTTTACGAGTTTAAACTCGGCCGAAGCGGAGCCCAAACGGCTAGAAACATTAATCAAGTCTGGGTCGAGGGTTGTGTTAATGAGTGCACTGTGCAAAGGTGGTTTAAAAAATTTCGGGAGGGAGATTTCAGCCTTGAAGATGAAGAAGGTCGTGGAAGGACTTCCTCTCTTAATGATGATGTTCTGCGATCAGTGGTGGAAGAAAACCCCAAAACAACTGTTCGAGAACTTGCAGAGCAACTCAAAGTCAGTAAAACGACCGTCGCTGACCACCTCAAGGCGATTGGAAAAGCCCCCAACTCATCAAAAAAAGGTAATGGTTACGGTATGGTGGGCTTCATTTGGTTTAATACACTACAGCTTCTTAAATCCTGGCGAAACCATCAATGCTGAATCATACTGTCACCAAATTAATACCATGCATCAGAAATTGGCAGTAATGAAGCCCTCTTTGGTCAATCGGAAAGGACCCATTTTGTTGCATGACAACGCTCGACCACATGTGTCACGTGTAACGTCACAAAAATTATTGGAGCTTGGCTATGAAACTTTGCCTCACCCACCCTACTCTCCGGACCTCTCGCCTACTGACTACCATTTTTTTAGACACCTGGACCACTACTTACAACACATAATATTCAAAAATCAAACGGAACTGGAAAATGCATTTATTGACTTTATCAATTCTAAAAATTCTGAATTCTACTCAGACGGAATTAATAAGTTACCAACACGTTGGGAGAAATGTATTGAGAGTATGGGAAATTATTTTGATTAAAGAACATTGCTTTAAAGTAACTAGTTTCTTTTTTTTTGTTTAATACCAAAATCCTGCATTATTTTCCGGACAACCCAATAATCTAGCTTAAGTAAATAAAAATAATTGTAACTAAACGTGATCCGAATTATTACGAAATCTGTGTATAGTTTTTATTTTATTTATTGTTAATTATTTAGAAATCGTGAGATGCCGTCTGGTGTGATGTAGGTTTCAGAAAAACATTTTCTTTATCGTGCCGACGTTTCGATCTTTATTGAGAGCATCTTCAGGGCTCAAAGTGTTCGTTTTCTCTGCCCGTTCATGTGCCTTCTCAACACGACAGACAAGAATGACACATTTACACGGAAAACAACACATTTCTCCTGCATTATTTTGCATATACAAACGTATTAAGCATAAATCATTTTGTGTTTGTAAAATTTCCGGGTGGAACTTTTGCAAAACAATTAGTAATTGATTTGGTGGGCGATATGTTGACAGAATTTTGCGTTAATTTATATTTGCCATAAATACTTGTTTGTTTAATCAGTAATGAAGAAAGTTATAGAAACCTCTACACAACTTCACTAAGTAATATTTTTCAGTGTGGAATTTTACTCTTTATCGATCATTTTTGTCATCACTCTGCGTATCCTCGTTCTGGACTGTTCTGTCAGACATGCTATACCATTTCGTATTGTTCGGTTAGTATTGGTTTATATGCCTCCGGATTCTCATGTTCGGTTGATTTTTCCAATGCATTTCACTTTTCCTCATCCTAAATGTATATGTCAAATGTAAACAATGTATCCCAGGCCCTGAAGATGATCTCAATAAAGCTCGAAATATTGGCACGATAAAGAAAATGTTTTTATGAAACCTACATCACACCAGACCGCATCTCACGATATCTGAATAATTATCGATTAGCGCTCACTAATCTCTACACATTAATATTTATTATTAATTATTTTCATTATTATTATTTAATTCATATGCTATATGACTTTATAATACAATTACAAATATTTGTCAAAATTATTTAACTGAACTAGGATATTTTCATTTCACTCTAATTACTTTGTACACGCTTTCGTCCATTATTAACGACAAATATCGGTTCGATTGTAGTTGATTAATTTACCTTAATTTGCGTTTGAAACTAGGGTATGACTTTATTTATTTGTTTATTATTTTTTACATTCTATTAAAAAAATTATCATTATAAAGAAGAATCGTTTTTTGCACAATCTCCGGCAGACGGATATTTTTATGCACGCTGTATTGCTTATTATTTATGTGATAATTATGTACACATGTCTCAATAAAAGTATGTTTATCTAACTTCAGGTTAACTAAAGAAAGAAAAAAATTAATTAACCTGTAGATTAGATTTTAATATAATGGGAATGTATAAAACTTTCATCAATAATTGGCTTTTTGTATATTTAATTGGTGTAGGAAAAAAAGGCACAATTCCTTAAAAAGTTACTTCAATGGCTAATAAAAATCTTGATTACTGAATAAATAGGGGGTCAATCGATGAAATTGTTGAGCGGTAAAATATATTTTTTCCAATTGTCAAGTAAAAAAAGTCCTTAATGCAAAAATTAAACGAGAAAGGTTTATGCCTGCTTATAAAAGATATCTTGATTAAGTTCCACGGACGTGATGGTGTGGGGGTACCGGCGCCATCTGTTAGTTTTGCTCTGGCACTGGCAGAATTCGTCTGTGCTTATCGATCGCACGGCTGACACACGTTTGGGGTTGACTGCGAGAGATATGTCAAACGGAACAGAAGGTGTGTGAGACATATCAGCGAAACGGTCGTACGCCAGGAGCTATACGCTGAATTAAAACAAAAGGTATCAATTCAGTCGTTCAACGAGCTCGGCCAGAATCGGATTTTCGTCGCGACGTATTTCACCCCTTGCACAGTGCAGAAACGGTCATTAGCCCGGTGGAAATTTATCTAGCGAGTCACGCATCGTCGAAGCCGATATATCAAAATTTTTATGTCTTCTTTGAGATAGACATCATTGCCTATTAATTTCCTGAGAGTTATTTACGTCGTTATTGTCATGATAATTGGACGTTGATAACGTTTATCGTATTCAATCTTACTTAAACGTTTGCATAGCTCCTCTGGCAATAACGATATTATCAGGACTTAACTACAAATTATATTTAACTTTCATTGAACTCCTTTAGGAAATAATGGCCAAAAAAATTACTTATAAGTAAATCAAGATATATGCAATTTTTTCTTTCAAAATGTTTTGCTTTAATTACCATCTGAATTATCAAACTCATTGGGCCTCGTTTGCTACAAATTTATAAAATAAATAATTAATGTCATGATAAATGAAAGCAGAAGTTTAAGTGTATTTTTGTTTCATTTTATTAAACCAACAATGTAATTATTTTTTTTAACTTTCCTCTAATTTTGCCGAGTTGAACATAAATTAGAACGTTACGCATAAAAGTGAAGAAAATAAAAATAAATGAAAAGTACAAATATATTTTTAAAATTACTTTTGAGTCTGCCCAACGAGATGAATCAACAATTTCGCCATTAGCGTTTTTTTTTTTTGCAACACTGAAGGCGATGGGAAATAAAATGTGCTGGCTGACTGACGAAACAAAAACGATTCACTAGAAATTGCGAAACATACGCAGATTATTTGGAGATCGTGAGATGCGGTCTGGTGAGACGCATTAGACTAGACGGCATCTCACGATCTCCAAATAATCATTAACTAACAGTCACTGAACACCACACATTTCTATACGAGAAGACCAGGAGATTCTATAAAAACATACACAGAAAAAAAGATGAGCTCAGTAAAAATCGAAACGTTGGCACGATAAAGAAAATGTTTTTCTAAACCTATTTCACACCAGACCGTATCTCACGATCTCCGAATAATGATTAACTAACGGTCACTGGACACCACACCACACGTAGAAGTAGAACTCAACCTTAACCAAGTAGGCTAGCAGCACAAGAAAATCACGTACTTTTTTTTTAAATAGAAGTATAAATTTTTACAACATACGCATACCAAAAGTGCCAACATTTTTGATTTACACAAAATTAAATTGTAATACTTGTATTAATCGAATGTTAAGACTACATTTAAAAATTTTAAGTACTATTTTGTAATTGCTGTAAAATTTTAGTAAAAATTTAAATTACTATTTCTTTTTAAATCTTATTAAAAATGTCAAGAAGGCAAAAAACTGACTACTTATTTAGTCAAGGAGGATAACCGAGTAAAAACGACCAAACAACTTTTTATTAATACGAAATAATATTTAGAGGGCTTCAAAATTAATTGTACAACAATACATTGTTTAACTACCTATGTTTAAAATTTTAGCCAATAAAACGAACTGTCGCTGGTATCTGGAGGTACTGTAATAAACTGCCTTTTTCAAATGAACTGTCTTTACTACCTATCTATCTACTTGATTCTGAAATAGTTGTTTTATATTCGGACTGTAGGTGAACGTTGGCTCTTAACATTGATAAATGTATCAGAATAGCGTAATTATTCGAAATGTTACTTTTTTTATAGAGCAATAAATTACAATTACCTTGGAAAATTTATAAAATCGAGCCTATTTTAAAATTGAAATATATCCCAAAACCTCAATTAATACGTTACAAAATGGTGAATAGTAATATAAAATAAACATGTACAAGTAAGAGATTTTCTGATGGTATAAAACACAAGGGGATTTTAGAAACTTTAGAACAACTGGATTGATGCATGTATAGATCTATCGCCATCTCTAGGTTTTATCTCTCTAATTCTTCCTTTTCTCCCTGTCATTTCTCTCTCTCTCTCTCTCTCTCTCTCTCTCTCTTCCTCTTTTACTTCGCTCTTTGTCGTATTCCTTTTCTTTCTCTCTCATTCTTACTGTTTTCTCTTTCATTCTTTCTTTTTTTCTCTCTAATTCTTCCTTTTCTCCCTGTTATTTCTCTCTCTCTCTCTCTCTCTCTCTCTCTGTCTCTTTCCCTCTCTCACACGCACGCACACATGCGCGCAAACACACACACACACACACACGCACGCACGCAACCCTTGTTTTTTCTCCCATTGAGATTTAAAAAATATTACAAATTCTGTGTCCTGAGTAAGTGGCTTTGAGTAATGGAAAAAATCACTTCTAAAATAAATAAAACGTCAAAAAAGGCTTATACAATAACGGCTAAATAAAGTAGGATTGAAACATCGTGGCGTGCCCGATTAGATTAAACTAGCACGACTTAAAGTCGCATCAAGATTAAACTAATTATATCTCAAGACAAGTATGACATTTTCTTTTATGTGCCTTTCTATTTTTTTTTAAACGAGAATACCGAGTAAACTCTTAAATAAGAAATATGTTATACTTTATTTTGGACAGTGTAATAATATTGTTGAATAACTATTCTTCTTTTATTTTGAATGATCGTTACTTGGTAACTATACGTAAATTTATTAGTTTGAATATGAAAAGTTGTGGTGTTCCTCAAATAAATGTTTATTTTACGAATTCTCCTACTATCTTTCAATTCCATTCAAATTTTCAATGTATCGAACCGTCCGACTACTTAGGAATGTAATGTTAGGAATGTAACTTATAAAATAACACTTAAACTAAGACTTATAAAAGAAGATTCGATTTTATTTAAAGTCTTACTTGTCGGAAATGAACTCGAAGCTCATACCTGAAACAAACACAAATCATAAATTTACACAATGTTTTATTTTGTAATAAGTATGTTTATTTTATTCAAAATATATGTTTTGATCCGAGACGTGTAAGCCTGTATTGAATTAATAATAATAAAAGAAGAGAGAGAAAAATACAAATGGAGACTATATAAAACGTACTGTAAATGTCTATTAATCGAAATATGTACAAACTTTTAATATTCATCTGCTCAGTTTTCAAGGGGATATAAATAATATAAATGAAAGAATATTCAAGTTATTTAAAATATTTTATATCGAAATTTATTGCATAATATGAATAATAGGATTTTTTAAATTTATTTTGTGGGATCTTGGTTTTTAATCTATACGATTAAGACTTTAGGTTACGTTGCACGAGGTGAAAGGATCGAGAATTGAAATACTTCCTAGACATCGGATTTTGACGCATAACTCTTTCAAGATTCGGTCGGTACGTTTGCGTGCTCTGGAAAAGAACGAGTCTTGAAGCCGATGTGACGATTATATCTTTTAATGGTGAAAGGGCCAACACAACACGCAAAAGGGAACAACACGCAAAACAATGTGTGATACGTTCAGTGAGAGTGAATTGTTTGTTTTATTGCAAGTTAACGTTTAACGGTTCATTACTACTTTTACACACCTTGAAAATCCATTCAATTTGGCGTATTATTTAAATATTTTTCCTGAATTTTCAATTTATTTAAACGCCCCGGTATTAAAGTTTTAATAATTTCGTTGTTACTCGCCTGGAGGGGCTGTTGGAGATTTCATTTTGCAACCTTCATAGTTGGGCTGGGTCATATTTATCATTAATTATTGACTATGGTTTTTTTAAGGTTTAAGACATTTCACTTTAACGCCTAGATTTTATTGTTATTGAACTTTCTGTCCTTGGAAACTTGAATAATAACAATAAGTAAAAAAATGGAAAGTTATGGCATACATATATCTTTTTAGTATATGCATTTTGTAACACACACAAAAACCAAACATAAATTTGGCCATAATTCATTCGGAAAAAAGAAGGATATCAACCGGAATAATAATATTATAACGAACCGTATATCATTTTTGGTTAACATCTTCCGCCCTTGTGCTGTCGCTCCGGATTATTTATCGCTCGGCGAGTTTACGGGGAAGGCCGACGGGAATACGTAAATGCTTTCCTCTCGTCTTCGTTGCGAACGTGGGTGGGAAATGCGCACACGTAACGTCGCAACGTAAACCGGACTCAATCAGCCGGGTAATCCTGCAGGCGTGATCCTGTTTTGATGCCCTGCGTAACAGTCCTGCACGAAATGAAGGGGGGTCTTTGTTTAGAGTGTGTGGCTAGGATGATGGTGGATTTTTATCAACGATCACCCTCTTAACCGATCCTTTGCAATAGTGTTTTCGCCATTTAATTTAATGGACATTTATTAACTTAAATACCTAAAAATAACTTCAATGAGTTGGAATCTATTTCTTTCTAATCCATTACAACTGACTATATCACTTTAACCGGTTTCCGTTTTCGCCATTAGTTAAGAATAATTGTCAATACTAACTAAAGCTACAAAATCGATCGGTTCTGCAATAAATAAGAATTAAAATCAACCGAACAAAATCTGATATACTGTTAACTAGGTGCAGGCAAATTCGCACGATTGAATATGACCTGATCTCCCAGTATTAGGATTAATTATTATTATACCAAGATAATTAATAAAAGTAAAACGATAGTTAAAATATTATTTTTCGTCGAGAGTCACTTGTTTGTATGTTGAATTAATCAATTTATCATCTGCAGTATTATCGTCATGGAACATCGGTGGCTAGTTTTTATGGCGTCCGACTTTAACACGCTAGCGATCCTGCATTCGAACCCGGTACTGCCCGTGGTATCTTAATTTAAAATAGTATGAAAGAAGTGTTGAAATGTAATTTAACGCTTCGTCTATTGTACGTTAAGCCCTCATGTTTGATAGACGGAAGAGATAGACCCCAATGGTCGTGTTGATTATCCTTCCAAAACCGATGCAGGAAAAAAATACACTTCTCCTCAAACCACACCATACTAGGGTGTCAGATCTTCCCGTACACTTTCCGTATACTGAAGACAAGCGAGAAGACATTATCTGTGTCAGTTGATATATTTCGCCAGGAGAATAAGACTTGCCATTACAGAGAAGTTGCAACTCATTTCTAAATAATTCTAAAAATCTATTGTAAATTAATTGTACCAATAGCATAATATTCAGTAGTCACGACGGTTAGGGTGTTGACATGGCAGACTTTACTAGGAATTGTGGATGTGGATGGATGGATACCAGGGACTGAGCACTGCAGCTGTACAGCTTATTGTACTATACCCTGGCTCCATTTTTGGGGGAGGGTTCACAACACAAAGTGAACTTGAGCCCCCGTTGTACTAGTGTTCTTCCATCGAAGAAACTCATTTTTGAAGGGGGTGGGACCAGGTTCAGGGTCGATGAGATCCAGTCCCGCCCCTTCCATTGATGAGTGCCGTGTCAATTTTTTTTAATTGCTGCCACCGGTCTCTTTAGGCGTCAGAAAAATTCCAGATGCGACGGTGGGGATCGAACCCACGACCGCGGGGTCTACTAGCCGAGAGCCTGACGTCTTAACCACTCGGCTACCGCGGCCCCTCTTACTAGGAATTACAAATGGACGTTTTTCAAAAATACCGGCACCCGGGGATTTAAACTACAAAAACCTATTCATACTTTATACTAGGAACAAAAGGAACACGTACCAAATTGTGGGGTCAGATGATTATTAAGATGCCCATAGATTTATCTAATGTACATTGAATCTGCGATTCCCAATATGGTGGTCATTGCTAAATTCAGTTTACCTCAGGTTTTTTATTTGTTGTGTTCGTTTAAACTTTAGAAATCTTGGCATTGCATATCTGCACTGATAGAAATTAAATTAGTACTGGTTGAAACAAGTTAACGAATTTTTTATATATTATCAGCCCCGTTTTTCTTGGAAAACAAGTTTATGTCAAATGTGAAAAACAAATAAGGAAAAAATTACAAACTTAATCTACCAGAAGCACCGCCTACCTCCACTCGCAATCATATAAAATGGACTTGGTTTAATACAATTTCCAACCCCCCACTAAGACCCAACACTAAGATCCATGAGAAATGCGGATATGCGTCCGACCCAAGAAGCTAGGGTAGATAGAATAGGATGATGTGTAACCGAGGAATCACGTAGTTTATTCCGGTTTATTCTTTTATATACAGATACCAGTTGAGAAAGTTTTTGTTTTATACTGTTGTTTACTTTCGTTTTAAATTTATGCATTATTTTGAATAAATTAATCTTTAATTAACATTTAGGTCGAAATGAAAAAGTCAGTGTCACAAGTGGGATTCGAACCCGCAACCTTCGGCTAAATTCGACGCTGATCTACCACTGAGCTATCGTGACTTCGATCCAGTCGAACATCAAATCTTCATCTCAGCTTAATTTTTAAATTTTCCTTCCTTCCTCCAAAATGTTAATTAGAGATTTATTAATTGAAAAGAATTTATTTCTTTAAGCGGACCACGAAACCTAATTAATGTTTATGCATTACTTAATCATCGCAAATGTGTTTTCATTGTGTCCTTATTTTGCAGGTTTGGATAGGCTATGAAATTCAGTAGGTATATTCGTAACTTATAGGGCTAAAATATTAATGTTAAAAGTCGGGAACCGTGTGCCCTGGAGGAATTTTCATAGCGAAAAATACGCCTGAATTAGATAAAAAAAAAAAAGCTGGGTCAAAACGCGTTAAATGTCCGACAAGAGAAACAAATTGAACCTGTAAAAAAAGAAAAGAGAACAAATGGTGCGCGTCCACGGCCTTTAAGTGGCACAATTTGTTCCAAGGAATTCCAAAGAGTCCGGGCATTTATACTCCATGGAATGGTGGGAGGCAGTTGCACCCCTGACGCCGAGAAAAATAAACACGACACCCCTTCCCCCATTTTCCGTGTTGTAAATAATTTTATGAAATGCTCTTTCCGGGGCATTACTAGTTAATAGTTTGCATGTTTAGTTACAATATTTCCAGGCCGGCTTCCTTGGAAGGGTTAATCCTTTTACTGCCTGTTTTATGAGGCCGGGCTCACAGGCTGTACAATATGCCGCTTATTTATTATTCATAAGAAGGGGGGGCCAAGGAGGATAACAGGATTTTTTCCCCTTTACTTCTTGCGGAAGAATGACAGAACAGTGTAAATATGTATAAATTTGCAGGGGGAGACTTGCACGGACGGTTACCGACGACTTCCGAGTAAATAATTCTAGAAGGGGAATATGTTTTACTATTTGTTGTTTGATGGGCTTTGATAGTGATACACTGATTGTTGAAACTCTTGGGATTTTACTACTGGTCGATATATCCTGTTAATGTTTCTGCCAATTCTCGTTTTACCATCTTCTAGATACATACAAGCTGGGAGTAATTCCTCGAAAAAATATTCGTCTTTCGATATAATTCATTTTTTTTCGACTTATCACTAAGTTTTCATTAAATATATAATAAGTATAATCCACTATTATCGTGGTCCGCTCGACCAATTAATATATCACAATTAATTACGGTTTTAGTTGAGATGAAAAAAAGTTAATGGCACGAGAGGGATTCGAACCACGACCTTCGGCTAGATACATCGCTGCTCTTGACATATGGCAAAAGGAGGGAAAACTCGTACGCTGAGGTTTAGGTGGGAAGTCGATGTCCAAGTGGATCGAAGTCACGATAGCTCAGGTGGTAGAGTTGCGGCGTATGTAGCCGAAGGTCGGGGGTTCGAATCCCTCTCGAGCCATTAACTTTTTATCATCTCAACTATAAATCGTAATTAATTGTAATAAGTATAATATATAATTATTGACCTTACAATCACACAAGTATGACAAATCGAGATATACAAAAAAACCAACACTGACACCGGCACTAGACAAGGCGATCAAAATCACCCCCATGTTAAAAAGACTGCACTAACATACATCATAGTATAGACTGAAAACAGTACAGTGACAAAAGAGAAATAAAAAGACAATCTAAAAACAGTAAAGATTATTGAACACAACAACAGCTACAACACAAACATGATAAACAAAAAATACATTAAATGGGCCATATTTACATATATAGTGGAATGAAATTCACAACTTGACAAATCTATTCAACCAATAAGAAACAAAACAGCGCTAACGAAAATTTTGTTATGTTGAGCACCACGGTATTTTTGGAGAAGGGTATATATCGAAAAGGGAAAAAAGAATAAGAAAAGAAGAACAATGAAAAAAGGGAAAAAGAAGGACAGATCTGGTTCCCATGTTAGACCCCAGACAACCGAGGTAGCTCTACTTGTTTCTCTTCTTTCTGATGAAATGGTGCTTCCACCCAAAGTTAAGATATGGCAGCTAAATAATGCAGTTCTTTCTTCTTCTGCCAAAGTTAAACTGTTAACACAAGAAATCCTAGAGTGTTTAGCTAACTTAGGGTTTAAATACGATGAAAAAATGAACACTAATAGCAACTATTTATAACTAAATTTACAAATTTTTTTAAAGCCGAAACTTACAGTTAATGTATTTGGTCCCGCGTTATCATACCTGGTAAAGATATTGGAAATGAACCAACTCGCGGGATCACTCTTACACTTCGGCTGTGCCGTGTCCGCCGGAATCCGCACTCTCCGAGGAACTCTCCGCACCAGTAGATAGATCACCGCCACTGGGATAACACTCAATACACTTTCTTTTTTTTTTTTTTTTAATTTTATATTTTCTTTTCCTCGCGGAGGCCACCAAGAAATCGGATCGTCTATCTTGAACTCGCTGCCGCTTGCTTTTTTTTTCACAATGTCGAACACGGAGCCGAGTCAGGATCTCGCAGGCCGCGCATTGCCTCTTGCGTCTAGTTCGTCTCGTCTCGGTTTGTTCCGCCGCTATTTAAGTTTTATTAATTGTTTTCCGAGAAGAAAAAAATGTAATAAAACATTGACAAAACTAGCCCGATTAATAAAATTGTCATAAAACGAAGAATAACTTAACTTACGACAATTAAGGAAAAACAAATTCCACGATTCCCCTCACAGAAAACCATCATCAACCAACAGCAATGCAGACATGAAAAGGACGAATAATGAACATACCCAAAGCCATGTAAATACACAAGCATAACACGTACAAAACTTTAAAAAAATCATGCATATATAAATGAAGAATAAGTCACATACATTTCACCCGTCAAAAGTTGATAATAATGTAAACAAAAAAAAATCAAAAGTCCATATTAATAAAAAACCAGATTTAATGCAAAAGAGGCAACTACACACGTACCCCATTCACAAGGCTTTAAAAAAGAGACTTTGTGGAAATCACAGAAACATTTACAGGCGAAATCTAAAACGCGCGTAACACACCGGCTCAGCGAGGATAGGTAGGCAAAGTGATTGTTTTCTATTTTTACTTGGGCCCTCGTTCTTTCCAAATAAATTGTTATTTATTTGTTTATAATTTACAATCTAAAAGCATAATTTTCTGTTGTAAGTCTTCAATACAGATCTCAATTGATTACAGTTTACTAATTTGTTATTTTTTACCACATAAATAAAATACTGTAGAGGTGATAAAACAAATAAAGCAACAAATCCTCAAAAGAAACTGACAAACAATGATTGTGACGACAAATGCACTCCACCTATCCCGACCTTTAAAAAAAAAAAAAAAACTTGAATTTAAAAAACATTACCGAAACCCAACACTGAAGATCAAGCGTCTGATAAGCCAACACAGTGAGGATAGAAATGTTCATCACAATTATAAATTTCGTTAATAGATTAAATTTTATACCTGCAAATGCCGTATTACGAATTTTTAAACATAAGTTTTTAAAATACAATAAATTATTCGAAAATGCTTTTTTGTGTTGATGATCTTTAAATTAGTAATTTTTATTTAGTTTTTTCATGGGGGCTACTTACTGTGAAAATCATTTCAGCCTCTTACTTACTCGATATTCCTCCTTCGGTCTTCTCGTTAATCAGGCCCTCATATGTATATATACATTTACCCCAATATACCACAAGGCATACACAATTCTATATATTAAAAAAACACCCCCGTTTCTCTTAAGAAATGGAACAGCGAACCCCAAGTATTTTCACTATCATTATGTACGGGGGTCATGCCTACACTCTCCCTGTACGGGGTCAAAGCATGATATCCATGTACCACACTGAACAACATTTGTACAAGCAGGATACCTGCGCGCGTTTTGACCCAAACGCAGATGTTCGTTTGTCAACGGGTAACCTATTCTGAACAGTGTTAGAATGATCCTATCCTATTGGTCCACATTATCAGAGTAATTTCTACAATGATTTTGCCCTCAAAAGAAAAAAAACAACAAAATCTTTCGTGTGTTTACGAGGTCATCTTAACCACACACCTGGATTATTAGGAAGGTTTGGCCCAGTACATTAGCTTAATATAATCCCCCCCCCGTAAACAAAGGAGAGATTGTTTGAATTCTGTTATTAACGATTGGTTTAATCCGTTCCTAAACTTTCGTACTAATAACGGCTCGAAAGGAAGAGTTATAAATCATTCAATCCTAGTAGGATAAGCCGGCCCCCTATTGAACATACCGGTTTAGTATTAACTTAAGCTAATTGTATTCAGCCGACATTTGCAAATGTGTATCAAATCGTTCTAAAAGTTTCGAGAAAATGATGTGCCAAAGGTTTTTTAAAGTTTATAATGATTCACGTTTTCATTTCAACGGTCGGTTAAAGCGTTTTCCTATTAAAAGAGACAGTTAAATAAAAACGAAAAACAACATGAAACGTAATTTTTTTCATTATCCTCAAAAAAGCCTTCTTTTCCCACTTTTTGGATAAATCAATCGACTGTCCAAGGCAGAACTCCAACAGGGTTGTTTTCCCATGCAGCCGAACGCGCTTAAACAAGGAAATAACATACACCTTCAAAACAACACAAGTTATGACAAAGAAAAGGGAAAACTCAATTTATCTTCACAGTGCAGGCTGAGCAAACACAGGATTGATTTTCTAGTGAAAATCACATCCAGCTAGTTCTACTAAATCAGGTTTTGGCCAGACAGACGTTTGTGAAAGTATACTCTTTTAAGGCAGATCTATACAAATCTTAATGGAATAATTTAGTTTGCCTAATTTGGTCCAGATCCTTATCCATTATCATAGTTTGTTTTTAATTCTTTCTGCAATGACATTTAAATGGTGCTGTCCAAAAACAACCAAAGAACACCCACAAACGTATAACAATTTCCATTTTTTCATGATTAAAATCATCAAAAACAACCTGAACGCATATGTATTTTTTATGATTGACAAGACAACTTTTTGACGTGTGACATTGTTCGTACATTGGTAAAGTAGATTTTGCATTAATTGTTAATTTCAATTCCACCATTCATCGTAAGATTCCATGCTTGAAGATACAGCGCAGTGTTCCAGTTCGGTGATGATGGCGTAAAACCGGTCAAAAGCAAGATTAGTCAAACGTTAAACGAACTGTAATGACGGCAGAACTTGCTAAACAGAAGTCAGTGTACTTACGGAGCATTTTAAATCATTCCGTTCTACTTCGATATACTTTATTCCTAGATCACAATAATTGATAAACATTTTTATTATATTATTCATCTCATATAAAAACCATAATTAAACGCCAGGTGTTAATTGATCAACCAAGAAAATGAAGTACACTTCGCTAAAGCTCAAGAATCAAACCGATTGCACGACATTTGAAAAATGGCAAAACAAGGGAAAACTCAAAAGGTGGGATTGTGATAGGAAGTTAATGGCAGAGTGGGTCGAGGCCATGATAGTTCAAGTGACAGAGCAGCTGCGTATCTAGTAGAAGATCGTGTGTTCGAATCCCGCTCGTGCCAATAACGTTTTTTCATCTCAACTAAAAATCTTAATTAATTGTCCTGTATTAATTGGTCAATCGGGCCACGCAAGTAGTGAATTAATCTTTATTATAGATTTACATTTACATTTTTGAATAAACACAGTAACTATTTTTCTTAAAGCACATGACCTTAGAATGTGAACGTGAAGCATCGAAGTAGACCTATTTCCCCCCTAGAATAAACAAAGCTTAAGCATCTCTATTCTCTTTAAAAGTTTGAAGCCTCCGGGATCCTTGCCGAAACCCTTAGAAAAGAGAATTCGTTATGCCTTGCTTGGTACATGCAGTAATAGAATAATAAATTATTATGTCCTTTCTCATCTTTCACAGTTACCTCGGAATTTTTTTTTTTTTTTTTTGAACTTTGACGGTGATGTTTATATCGCAATATTGAAGTAGTCTTTAAACTAGAATTACAAAAAGTAAATTTTATTGAGTATTTTGTTTGCCTAATGATACTTAATTACATAATAATCAACAGGATAAATGGCCCGTACTTTGAGCGTAGCTGCAAATTCCATTTCGTGTTTTACTTCCAATTCGCCAATGGATCTTCCTGTATATTAGCTACATATCCGACCGAATCAATGGTACAATTCTAAATCATTGCTCCAAGTCCAAAATCTACTCTAATCTAAAGGCTTTTACAAACGGACACGTAAGGAAAATTAATCTTGACTAATAAGTTCACTAATTTTGTCGTTCGCTTGACCAATTGATACATTACAATAAAATTATTGAAGATTTTTATTTGGCATGAAAAAAAGTTAATTGCACGAGCGGGATTCGAACCCACGATCTTCGGCTAGATACGCCGCTGGTCGACCACACCGTGACCTCGATTCGCTCGGACATCAACTTCCTATCTCAACCTCACATTATGAGTTTTCTCTCCTTTTTGTTATTTTTCAAATGAAGTATAATCGGTTTGGATTCTCGACGACAAATGAAATGGCCACGGAAGTGAACTTCATTTTAAACCATTAAATTCACTAATTTCGAGGTCCGCTTGACTAAATAATACATTACAATTAATTATGGTTTTTAGTTGAGATGAAAAAAAGTTAATTGCACAGCGGGATTCGAACCCACGATCTTCGGCTAGATACCCTGCTGTTTTACAACTTGAGCTATGGTGACCTCGATCCACGCGGACATCAACTTCCTACCTCAACCTCATCTGATGAGTATTCTTTCCCTTTTGCCACTTTTCAATTTGTTTATATATTTATTAATAAGCAGAATAACAAATCACGATAGCTCAAGTGGTAGAGTAGCGTCGAATTTCGCCGAAGGTCGTGGGTTCGAATCCCGCTCGCAACACTTCTTTTATCTTAACCAATACCTTACATAAAAAGAATAATTCATTGAAAAATGTTACTTGATCATTTGGCCACTAAAACGTAAATCAATTTATTAATAAACCTTATGTATTATCCCGAATTTTATGCACCCTTTAATGATTCTTTATTTCTCCTGCATTATTTTGCATATACAAAGGTATTAAGCATAAATCATTTTGTGTTTGTAAAATTTCCGGGTGGAACTTTTGCAAAACAATTAGTAATTGATTTGGTGGGCGACATGTTGACAGAATTTTGCGTTAATTTATATTTATTTAATTGTAAATTATTAAATCCAGGCCAAAGTATTCAAGTATTTGCTATAAATACTTGTTTGTTTAATCAGTCATGAAGAAAGTTATGGAGACCTCTACACAACTTCACTAAGTAATATTTTTCAGTGTGGAATTTTACTCCTTATCTATCATTTTTGTCATCACTCTGCGTATCCTCGTTCTGGACTGTTCTGTCAGACATGCTTTACCATTTCGTATTCTTTAGTTAGTCTTGGTTTATATGCCTCCGGATTCTCATGTTCGGTTGATTTTGCCAATGCATTTCACTTTTCCACATCTTCCTT
Organism: Cimex hemipterus; assembly: GCA_039619505.1. Lineage (NCBI taxonomy): Eukaryota > Metazoa > Arthropoda > Insecta > Hemiptera > Cimicidae > Cimex > Cimex hemipterus. Next base: position 6,959,597 of record CM077104.1, read on the forward strand.
ATAAATTCACTTTTCCACATCCTAAATATATATGTCAAATGTAAACAATGTATGTAAATCCCAGGCCCTGAAGATGATCTCAATAAAGCTCGAAACGTTGGCACGAAACAGAAAATGTTTTTCTGAAACCTACATCACACCAGACCGCATCTCACGGTATCTGAATAATTAACATTTTTATATATTGTTTGCGGTCTTGCCGGTATTGCTTTTAATTCCTAATCTGTTAACCAAGAAAATCCCAAAAGTGAAAATGAAGAAATGCCTAAGATCGCAACAAGGAATGTTACGAACTCACTTAATACTTAATAAGTTCCGATAGTTCCCGCTCTTATTTTTCGGAATTTCGTTGAAATTTCCTGTTCTTTCGTTAACATGTTAACCTTTTTATTTGTTTCTATTCTATGATCTATGGAATGAAGTCGTTACCAGTCGACCAAACGTCTGTCACCTTCCGTCTGTACAGTCGTTAACCGGGGTAAATCAGTTTTATTTGTGCTTCTCTTTTCTTGTATTGATGGATATTGCATGTATTTTCACGTATGTAGAGGTTAATTGATAATTATTCAGATACCGTGAGATGCGGTCTAGTGTGATGTAAATGTCAGAAAAACTTTCTTTTTGTAGTGCCAACGTTTCGATCTTTATCGAGATCATCACAAGACAAACACTTTGAGTCCTGAAGATGATAATAAATATATTTTTACGTTATAAATAAGTTGATTTTTATTTGAAAACTGTTTTGCTTGCTAAATAAATTGAGCTTGTTATTTCACAAAAAGTATGAGTTTTAATTGATGAAAAAACCGTCTTTTAATGCATGTTCTAATATTGTTAAGATTGCACAAGTTATTTAATTAATTCGGCAAGCATTAATATTCTACTTTTCAACTTTGTGAAAAATTAAGCATCAGCACTTTCAATCTCTTCACAAACTCTTCTGAAAGCGATTAATGTAACTTGTTTTTTGATGTTTTGTTTTGCACAATTTTAAAATTTGATTGTGTGCATGGTCCACTCCAGCGGCAATAACATCGCGGGTAGAACTTTTCTTTAATTTTCATTTCCCCTCTTCCGACCGCTCCTCGTTAGGAGCGTGTAATTCAATTTTTCCCCAAGGGCGGGTTATTCAATGTTCCAACCTTAATTTTAAGGAAAAGAGACAGTAAAGCTGTGGGGTTTTAATAACTTATTTTTAAATATTTAGAAAAACGAATGATGTTTTGTTAATTATTTAGCAAGAAGTGAGTAGTGAGTTTGAAAGATTCGACCATGTAATCCAAAAAACTTATTTATGAAAACACACGCACATACATGTGTCCTATAAGGCAAAAACTTTTCAAATTATACTTTAGAGGCAAATGTTTTATGATTTTGCAACAAAACCATTCGCTTCTGATTATTTTTTTTTTCGCGAGAAATGTACTTTTTTCATTTTTAATTGAACCCTTTTTTACTTTAAACTAAACGTTTTTCATTTCGAATTCCACGCATTTTGAATTGAAATTGCACATTTTAATTTCAAACGAACTGCATTTTGACTTAAAATTATAGTTACTTAATTTCAAATTAACCCATTTTAAACCCATTTTAATTTCAAACTAACTTCTTCGTGTCTATGTGAAATTCAAATTATCGCTGTTTTTAAAGCATTAAGAACTGAATGAAGAAAAAAAGCAAGTTAAGTAAAATTTCTGTTCATTTAGATTTTTAAAACAACACCGTATTATCATTAATTACATCACAAATTAAAAATTATATACAATCAAATATCTTATTAATAATTTAATTGTTTAATACAAAAATAATTGAACCTGCAAAATCACATGGCATTTAAATACGATAAACAGTAAAAATTGTGTACAAATATTATATGTAAAACAAAATGACTTTTATATTATTTTTTTGAAATATAAAATGATTGGTTTCTTAAAATGTGAAAATTAAATGCAGGAAAATGAAAAGTTTTTACGATTAAATGTAATTTGTGAAATAGGAAAAATTCCAGTTTTTAAGATCTCAACATTTTATTTGAAAGTTTTTGTATTTATTTGACTATAATTTTTATTTTTTTTCTAATTTATTTCTCCTTTTTTTAATGATAAAATACATGTATCCAATTTAGACCTACTCCTACATTTGTTGCTGCTTTAAACCATCACTAAACATTTGAAGTGAGAAAGTGTTAACTTAAAGTTAAAAAGTGTTCATTTGATGCGAAACAAAGGTTAGTTTGAAATTTAAAATATGCATGTGTATAGATATTTGTTGAGCTAGCCTAAAAAGTGTTAAACAGTAATAGTTTAATATTTATTAATAAATTCATTTTCTTTCATTCTTCGATGTTTTTACATTCTTTCTTTAATTAATGTTGTACCATTTTCTTTTTCACGACTTCCTTTTGATTATCACAGAATATGAATTGTCAAAAAGGATAAGAGTTCACTAGTTTTTGTGGTCCGCTCGGCCAGTTAATATTTTTCAATTAATTAAGGTTTTTAGTTTAGATAAAAAAATCAGTGCCGTTAGCGGGATTCGAACCCACAACCTTCGGCTAAATACGCCGCTATTGTATCACTTGAGCTATCGAGACCTCGATCCATGGGTCACTCACTTCCCGTCTCAACCCCACCTTTTGCATTTTCCCTCCTTTTTGCCATTTTTCAAATGTCGCGTAATCTATTTGATTGTCGGCGAGAAATGAAATGGTCATGGAGATGGCAAGTTAGTATCCGAGTAGGTAGAGTAGCCGACTATCAAACTGGAGGTGGTAGGTTCCAATCCCATTCGTGGCACTGACTTTTTTTAAACCTGAACTAATTACCTTAATTGAAAAATAATCAGAGCTTTAATTACAAACTTTTTAAATTAAAATTTATTTGTTTATTTTATTTTATAAGGGCTCTCTAGTTTTGTAAACCTGGAACAGATACAGCCATGTGTTTTAATTCTTTCGGAAAATGTATAAATTTTGAATCAGTTCTGGGTATTATGCACTTTAAAAAGACGGATTTTGAAGAATTCAAACTAAATCTTTAAAATTTACCGAGCGGAGGCATATGATTAATTATTTTTTGGATAACAGATTTATGTTAATAAGTATGGATTGAATTAGTGCATACAGTTGGTTGATTTTTTTAAATAGCGTTGTGAAACAGTGCCAACGATGGTGGAATAAATGTGAATAATATAAAAGAAAAGGGGATTATTATACGTAAATACATTCACAATTTTCTCTGAAAGGAAAGAGGGAAGTATTAAGGTTTTAAGTCGTACATTATAATGGCTTTCGCTGCAAAAGTTTATAATCTGCGGTTTTCACTTAAGCACCGTCCGCTTTTCTCCGAATGCATTTGGCCTCTTCACCATTGGAAAGTTTTCACCTCCCTCGATTAATGCACTTGTAATGCTCACCGGGAAAATTTACCAGAGCGGAACCGACTAAATGCGGTCAGAAGGAAAGAGCGGCCTAAAGAAAACGAAAGTTGTCCCGAGACCCGGGTGAAAAGCTAGTCAGAGTCGCCTGCTCGACCGCACGGAAAAGCTATCCTGCCATCTTGTAATTAACTGAAATGAAGAAGTTAGTTCCGGCGGGCACTTTTTGCCCAGTCCTCCGCGAACAAACAAGGGATGTTTTGGGCCGCGGATGTTTATTGATACCCTGCCAACATTAATCAACCGGATTGTGCTTTTTTTCCCTTCAAGTTCTACGAAACATCTGCTTTTAATACGAAAAAATTACTATTTTCTATTATTAGTGAAGTGTTATTTGGAAAATACTGAATAAACCAAATAAAAACTTAAATTAACAGTCACGGGAAGATTGGAAGTTGTAATTGATTACATGGTACTCTTTAATGTTTAATTCTAATACGTTTTTATTTTTGCGCCTAAGGTTGAATTAAATCTCATTTAACTTTATCAATATTTAACACGAGAACAATAATTCTTAACTCAACCTAATTTAAATATTCTCAATTGAAATTCATTAAAATATATTAATCCTATTTAGATTTGTAACCCGAACTATATAGGGAAAGGACTAAAAAGCCTGGAAAATAAAAAAGTACAATGAGGTGAATAAATAAGACAACTAATTATTCATTTTTATGGTCTTGTATGAATGAAAAACCTTGTATTACAGTACGTTTTAAAATGAAAATATTGATTGGTATAATGGGTATAATTAAAGCCTCCAAATGAAAATACATGATAGAAATAAGAATTAATAGTATTTTTAGTTATTTATTTCATTTATTTTTATGGTAAAGAAAGTGAAATTATATTTTTTAGAAAGATCTTTTACTTTAAAACGCACTTATTGTAGCTTAAAATAAATTTCTAATTTTATTTTTGCACCTTTCTATTTATCATTTTAATTAATGTTATTTATTCAGATATCGTGACATGCGATCCGGTGTGATGTAGGTTTCAGAAAAACATTTTCTTTATCGTGCCAAGGTTTGGATCTTTTATTGTAATCATTTTTAGGGCACAGAAGGCAAACACTTTGAGTTCTGAAGATGATCCCAATAAAGATCGAAACGTCGGCACGACAACGAAATGTTTTTCTCAAACCTACATCCCACCAGGCCGCATCTCGCTATTTCTAAATAATTAACAATAAATAACATAGGAACGGTAAAATCTATAGACAGATTTAGTAATAATTTGGATCACGTTTAGTTACAATTATTTTTTTATATAAATATTATTCAGATATCGGGAGATGCAGTCTGGTGTAATGTAGGTTTCAGAAAAACATTCCCTTTATAGTGCCTTTTGTGAAAATTTTTTCACACCAGACCGCATCTCACTATATCTGAATAATTATCCCTTAACGGTCACTAATCTCTAAACACTTATTTTTGATTTATTATCATATTTAATGTATTCAATTTTTTAGGTGGAGCCTCTCTTTCTAAGATATCTTACACATGTTTAGCAGTCGTATCTGACGATGTCAATTATTTGGGTACGAACACCGCTCGTGCCGTTCGCTTTTTCATCTCAATCAAGATCTTAGATAAATAGATTAATTAATTCAAATAATGAATACGTTTATTTACGACCTCTAAAACTACTACAATACTACAGTCCTGTATTTAAACCCTTATTAGACAATCTTATTAAATAAACTTTAAACATAAAAGACAATTAATTAATCTTTGTGTAAAGTATTTTTGAAATGAAAACGTTAGTGTCAAGAGCGGGGTTCGAACCCACGAACTTCGGCTAAATAAACCGCTGCTCTACCACTTGAGCTATCGTGAGTTCGATCGATTTGGCAACTAACTTCCCATCTCAAATTATCTTTCGTATTTTCCCCCTTTTTCGCCAATTAATACCTCATATAGAGATTAATTATTGAAATAAGATAATTGCTCAATCGGATCACGAAATATAACGGATATAAAAGTCAATTTTGATTTGGCCATCGTATTACATGTAAGAACCTATTTTCAAGCTGGGAGACATCCTGACATCTTGGACTTGTTAATTTTTTTTTTTAAATTTAATTTGTCCGTTGAAAATCGCATGGCCTCTAAAGTCGTAAGTTCAAAATTGTGAAATTAGCCAGGATTTACCATGTAACCAATTTTCTCTCGGGTCTCTAGGGCAGTGTATTATTCTTTAAAATTAAGCTTTTATAGTTTAATTGATGTAATTTCTTTTTGGCATTGTTGTGACCTTGATTTTCTGTTTGAGAAAATAGGGTTAAGCATATCTCTGCTTTATAATCATTATATGATGAACAGTGTTAACTTTTCTATGCAAATTATTACTTGTTTATAATAATATATTTCTAATAACTTCGTTCAAAAGGTTTGACGACCAATTAAAAAAATCATGTTCTTTTTCGTTAAATAATCAACAATAATAAATTTGGCCATTGTTAGAACATTTTAATTAGTTTAACACTACGAAGTTTATATTTTACTGTAAGTGTAACTAGACACGTTGAGAGTAACAACAAATACCCAGTTTCTTGTTGGCTAAGAAGAAACATTGGCCGTATACACCGAATTTAGACAAAAATCGGCGAAAATAAATAATTTCGGTAGCAAGCCGTTGGCACTTAAGTGCAAACATTGTTCCCACTCGATAAATCCGTCCCGAACAGTGTCCTAAGAGGGCCAAGGGCGACTGGGAAGGGCTCTTGGGAGAATATACGACTTTCTTTAAAAGGGCGCCCGAAATGCTGTCGGGCGGCGCTCCTCCCGTTTGGAGGAAGACATCTTGTAAATAACCCCGAGACAATAAACGCTCCGCCTTAAAAGACGAAGCCTTAATGGTTTAGCATGGCCATTAACGTAGTCTGAACCCTGGAACGCGCCCTGCGGTCGCCCCTTTGAGAAGGGGGCAGGTGGAAAATGGTCTACAATAAAAATAAACCCGCACTTACGCCCCCTTAGCTCTACCTCTTGCTTAATTATCAATATCACATTACACTCCTTTTTTATGACAACAAACCCTGGAAATGGTCGTTGGCCATGCTGTTTCATATATTACAAATCTGAGTTGAAATTGATTGTTGAATAAATTTTGTTTTCTCTATTTACAATTTAATCCATTTTTATTTAAGTAATTTCTATCATGTAGGAAAACTTTAGAAGCCCAAAATAACGACCTGGTGTGTGACGAAGGTAAATTAGGACGACTTTAAATTAATTTGTGTTCTTATTATTCTCAAATAAAATTCGAATGGTAATTTCTTTTCTTGCTTGTATCTAATAATTTAAATTTAACGATAGGACGGAAAATTCGCGAGTGGATCTTGATATAGGAAGTTGGCATTGTAGCAGATCGAGGTGATGCTATCTCAAGTGGTAGAGCAGCGGCGTATTTAACCAAAGATCGGGGTTCGAATCTTCTCGTGACATTGACTTTTTCATCTCAACTAAAAAAAAACCTTAATTAGTTGAAATATATTAAATGGTCAAGTGGACCACTAAATTAGTGAATTTGACCATGTACAAGGTTATCCTGAGTGCCTCTTTGACTTTTGAAAATTTTTAAATTTTTCAATTTGTATTACTAAATTGAGTAACTGCATACACTTAAACATCAATTTTAAGAATTTCGAATATTTTAATTAAACATAGGATTTCTAAATGTTAACCCCTTATGAATTTTAGGTTAATTGGAAACGTTTTTTAACCTGTTTGGGTTTTTTTTGTCCAGCTTAAAACTTGATGCAATACATTAACGATCACATGTTTAAAAAAAATTAAGTAAAGTAATTCTTGTTATACATTTTAGCGCATCCTCTAACTTAATTGGATGTCGTGATGAAAGGAAAAATGTTCAAAACTTTTTCATACTATTTTCAATTAAAGCGCCATCGATTATGACAGGATTCGAACTCAGAACCGCTTGCGTGGCAACAACGAGTTTGAGGTCCTAATCGTAATTACTAGCATTACCCACATGGCATCATAGTTGGCTTACATTATTGAAATAATATGCAAAACTATATGTACAGATTTTTGTCAATCCTTAAAAACAATTAATTATTGTTTTTAGTTATCATAAAAAAGTCAATGTCACGAGCGGGATTCGAACACACGATCTTAGGCTTGATACGCCGCTGCTCTACCACTTGAGCTATCATGACTTCCCATCTCAATCTCACCTTTTCGAATTGTCCCTCTTTTTTGCCATTTTTCGTGTAATCTATTTGATTCTCGGCGACAAATAAAATGGGCACGGAGAGCTTTAGTGAAGTATACTTCATTTTAATTCATTAGATTCACTAATTTCGTGGTCCGCTATTACAATTAATTAAGGGTTTTAGTTGAGATGTTTGAAAATCGAGGTCACGATAGCTCCAGTGGTAGAGCAGCAGCGTATGTAGCTGAAGATCATGGGTTCGAATCCCCCTCGTGCCATTGAATTTTTTATCTCAACTAAAAATCATAATTAATTGTAATATTAATTGGTCAAACGGACCATGAAACTTAAAAACAATCAAAATTATTGAAATTTAGGGATTGTTCACGTTTTATAAACAAATGAAACAATAATGTTCACACCCCAATGAAATCACGTAAAAATATATTCTTATACTTTGTTTAACCGGTTATTAGTGTTAGTTCGTGAAAGGATTTCAGAAATGAAAAAAACCAAATTAATTTACCAGTACCGACAACTAAACGTCTTGCGGTGTTCATTGAAGCTCCCATTCTTGATCCTTTATTTAACTAATCTCGTCAAAGACATTCGACCATTTGGGTTGTTTACGTGTCGAAACACGTTTTGGAACGTTTTCGATCGGAATAAAACCTTCAGAGAATTTTAACCAGTCTCTGGCGCATGAAGTGTGGACGGAGGTGAGGTATTAAAAATCAAGATTAAAATTTTAAAACCCGCCGACAACCGGTAAAATTGAGGTTGATTTATACTGGAATACAATTCCTCTTACGATTGAAATTAGCAGTTTTACCTCGCAAAATTGGAACAATTCAGGAGCAAAAACTCGGGGGTGGGGATTGCATACTATATTCATCTATATAACATTTGCAACCAAATTAATTAAAGTTTTCAGTTGAAATAAGAAGGGCGATGTCAAGAACAGGATTCGAACCAACGGCCTACGGCAAATACACCGGTGCTCTACCACTTGAGCTTTCGTGGCTTCGATCCACTCGGACACTAACTTCCAATCTCAACCTATCTTTCGCATTTTCCCTCATTTTGGTGTGGATCGAAGTCAAGATAGCGCCATATTTAGTGGAAGGTCTAGGGTTCGAATCCCGCTCATGACACTTACTTCCCACCTCAACCCCAGCCATTGAATTTTCCTTCCTTTTTACCCCTATATCAAAAGATCCAAGAATTTGGCCTTCTTCTGTTCGTATATCTTTGATATTTTCCGTTGCTCATTCCATCATTTTTATACTGTGCCTCACCTTGAATCTTGATAATTCTTCAAAGAGTTATAATCCAATTTTTTGTACATTAAAATTGAGCGGCACGAAAAATCAGCAATTGTGAGTGTTGCGTTGGCAGTGAATTGACAAGCCATTCCTACAATTCACGTCGACAGGCGTTATATCTTCTGCCTGGTGGTGTATTTGAAACTCAAATCCTGATAGTTGACGCCAAAAAAATGATTTAAAAAATCCAGATAGCTGTCTAAAATGAACGATCATTTCACAAAACTAATTCATTTAGTTGTGAATTTGGGTTCACAAAGGTAACATCTGTAGTAAACTTTGCTAAATTATTCTGATAAAGAGGTTATATTAAAAAAATAGTGGGTTTGTTCATAATTGGCCTTTATCCCGCTTGTCTTTCAATATATAATTATCATCAAAGAATCTATTATCCATTACCACATTATTCGAATTAAAAAAACCATCTTGCAATTACTTTTCTAGCAAGATATTCGATGGATACAATTTAAACATTTGATCAAATAAATCAGATGTTACATTTTTCCGGACAAGAGAAATTGATATATATATATATGTATGTATATTGTATATTGAAAGCCATTGTTTAATCTTCGTGTAAAAATATTTTGACGTCCAAACTTTGTTTTTATCCTCTTGTTTCGGGAACGATACCAAATATTAGAAATGATAGGCTGTTTTTTGAATTTTCCGTTTTTAACGCATTATTCTGTCAGTAGATGAATGAACATTGAATATGGTTTGATGGACGGTTGTTTAGCGTTCGGTAAAATGTTTATTTATGATTTGAAAGAATTGTTTTCCAAATAAATCAAATCTCGTTAAACCTAATGGTGATGTCAGGAACGCAACAATATGAATAATTTATTAAAATACATTAAGAATATCTTTTGACAGCAGTTTGGCAGGTAAGCTCTTTATAATAAATGGCGGAGGAGATTTTTATACGGTGAGAATCCTTCATGAGGGTGTGAAGAACCTGTTGTTCGTTGTCAGTCTGTTTAAAAGCAAATCGGAAGGAATAGGTCGGAGAAAAAGATATACAGATACAATACAGATTAATCAGCGCCAGGTGTACAAAAATCAATTTTTCGGATATGTTGTTCTATAGTGAGCAGTTTAGTTAAACAAATATGAAAAAAATACTTTTTGATTAATTAATTAAACTCAATCTAATGTCAAAATGTTTTGGGCTTTACACTTATAAGTTAGTTGAAGGAATTAGCCGACAAACGGGTACAAAACCAACAAAATAGATAATGAAAGCAACGTGAGAGAAACAGAAAGTATAAAAGAGACTGGAGAGAGAGGGAGAGAGAGAGAGAGAGAGAGAGAGAGAGAGAGAGTGAGTGAATGTGAATGGATAGGGTTTTTTAAATCCCGAGAATTATTAGCAAGTTAAAAAATTAAAATAATCTATACAGAAAACTTTTTATGGTATAATTAGTTTGCTGTCGCCCTTCAGATATAGTAAATTTTAAATATTCACTCATTTTTGATCTCGTTTTCCAGCTCACTTTAAACAAAACTATAGAGAAATAGATTTTCTTACACTAATTGCTCGAACTTTCGCAGACAATAAAGGTTCTTTAATAACGTACCATGCTACTGTTGAGAAAATTAGAAAAGCGTGTTGGTGGAAAATTAGATTTGGAAGATTATATACGCCATTAGATGTTGGTCGATCTTGAGTAATAAATTTAAAAATTAAAACGCGTCGCTACAAAAATGGTGTAATAAACTGGCCTCAACCCACTTTTCACTGCAATGATAAAAGAGAATTTAATTTATGAATAATGAATGAAGTAAAACTGTACTAATAATAACTATAATAATAATGCAGTTATTCAGACATTAATACAGATTAAAAGTATGTTTGGAATGTTAGTTTCATAATTCTAATTACATGTTCCGTGTCGATGCTATCACCATTTTTTTGTACTTTTTTCGAGGATATCTTTTGAAATATAAAAACAGGCAGGAGACCTTTCATTCATAACGCCCAGTTTTCGGAAGGGAAAAAAAATTAAAACATATGGCGGTCCCATGGCAAATATGAAATCGGTCGAAAAAATTAACTATCCGCCCAACCGGCACGTAATAAATGTGACGTCCGTACCAAGAGCAAGTTAGCATACAAATTAGAAATTTTGAATTTCCACCCGCGCTTTTGTAAAACTCCGATTAAAGGACAATTCGGATTCTGCGAGTGCACAACAGCTTGACGTATGCTGGGAAAGGACTTTTTCAATTAAAAAACCGATTGTGTCCAATCCTGATTCACTAATTAGCATTTTTGTCCCTCTATCTGCATTCGGTGATCTGCGCGTACGTCATTTCTGTGGAATATCCAATGAACGGAAATCACAAAAAACCGCACCATTAAAATTATTTTGTAATCTTACCTGTCATGCAATTTTGTTGTCGTTGATTATAATCCATTTATAATATACTTTTGATTAAAGGCTGCCGGTTTGTTACGCTTTCTTTTAAAACGTATTTCTTAAAATTTTTCCATTTGTCATACTCCATGAATTTTATGATTTAATTGTAACATAGTCTCATAAGAATTGAGTGTCCAATCACTCTCTCTCTCTCTCTCACTCTCTCTCTCTCTCTCTCTTTCTCTCTCTTTCTCCCTCTCTCGCCCCCCTCTCTCTATCTCATTTCTCCCCATGTTCTCTTCTCTCTTTCTCTTTCTCCCTCTATTTATTTTGTTTATATATATATATATATATATATATATATATATATATCACTCTTACTCTCCCTTTTACCCACTACTCTCTCTCTCTTTCACTCTCTGGCTTTCTCTTCATTTTCTTTTTTTTTATTCTGTCCGACTGCTTCTTTCTTTACTTATTTTCTTCCTCTCTCCATATCTGTTTGTGACTCTAACTTTTTCCTTGTTTTATCTCTTTAACTCATTCTGTAGGTTTATATTTACTAAACAATCAATCATTTACTTATTAAACTTGAATCACGTTTGAGAATTCGTAAACGAGAATAAATTAAATAAATACAAACTGAACAGGCTGTAACAAGTAATGGAGTAAGTTTTTGTTGCCGCGCTTTTTTAATTTTGAATGCCTACAGCAAACAGCAAAACTTTGAGTTTCGAATGTGGAAGTAAAGATGATTCGGTGATATTTCCGTGGTTCAATTACGTAATAAACAAGGTCGGTATGCCGGGGTCGGGGGTTCGAGGGGGGCCTGTTGCCTGTCTCCACCCCCGTCCTCATTCAACCCTTAGTACTAAGGCTTTCATTTTACGGGGAGGGGACCAGGTCGCCTGGCAACCAACACTGGAGCACAACCTTGTCAACCCACTCGCGTGAAATACTCTAGGAAAAAACGTACAAAGTTTTCCATTTGAAAATGATTCCAAGACTTCTTCGTCCCGTTTGTATGAGACATTATTGGACATTTGTTGAAATAGGGAGAAATGCAATGAACGTCGGATAGCGCTGTGACAAATGTTATTTCCAACTAAACCATGTATCACGAATGTTGACATCTGTTAGATTATTGTTAATTATACAGGCATTAGCACGCGACTTTTAACAGAATCGAACGAAATGGATTATTTTCAAATAAGAACAAAAACCTACATTATTTTGCAAACCATTCTACTTCATTATAAGATTTAAATACTACGGTTTTTATAAATCTAACAATATTATATGTATATGTATCAATATGTCACCGAGATCCAGTTTGATAATGGTGTTCTTTTAATAATAAAAGGTTTTTATTTAAAAAAAAGTTCTTTGTTTCTCTCTGGCGAGAGATGTCTGAGTGAAGTGGCGTAGATGGAAAACGATGGTATAAAAGAGAGGAAAAGTACAATTATCCTCGTTGGCCCGAGGAATGTCAAGCATTTTGTTCATTCTGTACAAGCTTCCTTCTAGGGACGGAAAACACTCGTCTCGCCCAGTGTTTTTCCCAATAGGAATCTGTCGTTCACAAGTGCCACTTTACCTCTTTCTCCTCCTTCTCTCACTTTTCAATTGTCCTTTCAGGCGTTGAGGACTGGCTACAGTTGCGAACCGCGTGCGGGATTGATTCTACCCACAATGGTATTCCCTCAATTTGCCCAGGTTAAAAAGATGGAAAATATTTGGGATATAAAGAGTTTGAAACACTCAGTGCCTGAAGGCTTAAAGATTATTTCACCGGCTTTGGAGGGATTTGGAAATTACTACTTTAATAAACATAGATGTTTTTTATTAATTTATTATTATTTCTACCTAATCTAATTTATATAAATAAAATTGAGCAAGACCAAATCCCAAATAAAAATTCCAATTTATAATTTAAAATTTTATAGTATATTGCTACAATTACAGACAAAACATTCATGTAGTTGTAGTACATACTAATCACTTCTTCCGTTCAAATTTTGGGTAAATCAAGTCATAAACAAAGTTAGAACAGATTTTTAAATAAAATTAATACCCAACATAAAAGATAAATTAATCCTATAGGTCTTTATTCTTCTGTTATCTTAATCCATATAATTAACAGTATGATTTTTTTCAGGTTACGATTAAATAATAAAAAATGTAATATAAAATATTTAAACAAGTCGTTAGAGCGGTTATATAAGAGAGATAAAGATATGGAAGCAGGGATATGAAAATATTTCGAAACAGGAATGAAGAACAAGAGAGAAAGAAACGGATAACGACGGAGAGAGAGAGAGTGAGAGGGAGTCAGGGAGAGAGAGAACCCAAAG
>CM077104.1:6982546-7001035 GCA_039619505.1 Cimex hemipterus
ATATATATATATATATAACTATAATATATAGGTAAGTCTAAGTATCTGTTGAACTAAAGAAAGGAGAAAAAAAGTAGATGTAAACCATTAAAAGCGAGGTAAGATAAGGAGAATCTTTTAGAAAGAAAGATAGAAAAATAGATATATATGTTATGTAGCGTGCTTCGTTCTTCTTTTTTGTTGGGCCCAACCCTGAATTCGAAATTCGAAAACAAGGTCCCAGAGGTTTTTTACGATCGGACCTGACTACAATAATTTCTTTTATTGGTCAGGCACCTTTTATGTTTTATTCAAACCAAAATTAATATGAGACCGAATGTTTGTTGAATTTGAAATTTTAATTATAATTTATTTCACACAAATTGACAATATATTTTATTAATTATTAGTTTTATTTTAAAGAATCCTTTTAACATATAATAAGCTCATCTCAAATCTACACATTCTAATTTTAAGATGAAATTTAAATCTTGTTTTATAGTTTTCTGAAGAAAACTAAGAAATTATTATTATTATATTATTATTTTTAAATTTTTTGCCCACCAAATAAACACTAAAAATAAACATTGAACACAATTTTTAACATAAATATTATTTCTTCTGTTTTTCTTTATAAAACTAAATTACAATTATAATTTCTGTTATGACGTCGAAGTAATAAAAATTAACTCACATGAATAGTTTGCACACCCAATTTTTCTTTTTTTTACCAAAATAACTGTTTATCAACGGAAGCCAGAAAGGGAATTGAATTAGCACTTAAAAAAATATGCCCTTTCTTGGCCCCCTCTCCTTGCACTAGTAAAGTGTGTGGAGGGGCATGGCGGTTCATTTAAATCTGAATGTTACACATAGGTAGGTAGGTATGTATGTAGGTAGTTAGATAGACATATAGATGGGCAGATAGGTAAATTGATAGGTAGATAGATAGATAGAGAGAGAGATGGATTGATGGATGTATGGATAGATAGATAAATAAGGTAGAGTACAGAGAGAGAGAGAGAGAGAGAATGAACGAATGAGAATTTTGTTAGAAAATGAGGTTTAATTATTGGCATATCCACTTTTGAGACTCTTACTTTACATTTATTCTTGCAATAAAGCTTTTAGAAGCCCCTGTATGTTCATGTAAGCGAGTCAAGAATCGTTTTGCGATGATGTAGGTAAAAAAAACGGAGTAAAAATATCAGGGGTATCTCCGTCAAGTGCAATCTGATTACTCTCCGCCTCGGGGTGGGAGCGAGGACTTTTTTTTCTCAATCTTCCCGGTTTCTCCCCGATGTCCTTCTTAATGTTTCAAGAAGGGTAGGAGGATTAACTCCCTCCTTTTAACCCGCGCAAATAGGCAATTCTAACTGGGCCAGGGGAACCGTGGGCCCTGGGGAATTAAAAATAAATTTGAACTGAAGAAAATGCCGATCGAAAAAGGGTACACAGAGAGAACCGATTCTTCCCACGGAACCAATTATTTAGAGCTCATTAATAACTAATCCAAATTGTTTAAGTAATATTTCATTACTATGACCAACATCGTAGAGCTAGTATTATTTTCATCAAAATTAGACGCACACATACAGATATTTACAATTTTTACCTTAACAAGAGGGATGTCGAAAATGGATTACAACGAGCTATATATTTTCAGAAAATATATTTTGGGTCAATATGAACCTACGTCTCTTTTGTTAATAAGCCACGGGTCGTGAAAGTTATAAGCAGTCGCAACACATCTTCCTTAATGGAAGAATTAAGAGGCAACAGATTAACAGAAGGCAAACCTACTGAGGCTTCAAGGGCCAAGATCCGTTTTGCCCGTCAACAGGCTCTACTTACTTACGACTTTACTGTGGCCGTTTTGACATATAGAGTTGATCTGTGTGGTTGTACCAAGCAGTCAAACGTTTAGCGTACCTATTCTTCCAATCAGAGATCTTAAAACTAATCATCAAAACTTCTTACTACGTGAAACTCCTTTCGTAAAAGAACCGATCCAATATGGCTACACAAATTTTACTGGAAAGTCAAAATTCCGACCCAACTGCCAAAAACCACTCCACTCCTTTCGACCCTTTAATATCTCACGACAAGAGTGTGTCACGGATTTATACCGAACTGTTTTAGGAGGATTCTAAACTTCAAAATGTCGGACACGTATCCACCACTTCTTGTCAATAGGCCCTAGCCAAAACAAAAAATGTTTTAAAAGTGGAAATTTTTTGTTTATTAATATTTTTATTACGCAATTATACTTATTCAACTATGTGAATATATACATTTTACAGCATCTTTTATGTAAATTACAACAAAAATATTGTCAAAGGTAACACATTTTATAAATAACCAAAACATTTCTAAAAACCTAATATTTTTCATGTTAACTAGGTCATAAAATTGGGTACGTCTTTAGTTGCAATTAAATGATCATGAGTCGTCATTTACAGATTAAATTGATAAAAACATATCATTTTTGGTATAACGATGTTTTCGACCTCAACAGTTAACCTTATGATTTTTCCTTCTTTTCTTCCTTTTAAGAAGAAAAAATCGTAAGATTAATTGTTGAGGTCGAAAACATCCTTACGGGAGATATCAATGGACATAACAGAACTACTCATCGTGGAGGAGGTATGTTCTTCAGAGAGATCGCTGAAAAACACGGAACATAAGTAATGATATGAACTTTTTTTTTTTGCTGGGGCTTTCGACATCTTGGCCATTTCAGCCCCAAACTAGGTATATATTCTATACACGTTCACACACATCATTCATACGAATAAATACGTTCATACAATTAAACACATTCACACAGCACACTCATTCCGTTTGGTCGGTGGAGTACTTTATATTCCTCCACCGACCTACAATTAAACTAAGCTAGATTGGGGTCGATGAGGTACTTTTATTAATATTCCGCCATCGACCCCGTACACACACTCACTCGCTTTCCTCGTTCGAGGGGCGACGGTGACGTTCTATTCACCCTCAGCCCTCGCCATTCACACCAATAAATACTTGCACACAGACAAAACACAACGACACATAACACATACTATATACAATAAAAAAAAAAAAATTTCCCATAAAAAGTGGAACAGGGGACTCAGAAACTCGCTACTGTGCTCGAGGACTCTTCTTAAATCCTGCGGCATGCCTGCACGCTCTCTGTAAGGAGCCAAGGCATGACACGCCTCTATTATGTGGGACACATCGAGCAACCTTTCTCTGCATAAGGGGCACCTGCGCACCTACTCGGGCTTTGGCCCATAAGCAGGTGCCCAAGTGTCAACCGAGTATGGCCAATCCTCAGTCGGGTGAGGACGATCCCTTGTCTCCTGCTCAGATTCTCTGAGGGCCATCTACCGGTCGTGCTCTTGACTCGCAAGAGCCTCTCCGACGATCCCGCACACTGACGCCGCCATCTTTCCTTTATCATATTTTTAACTGCGTGCTTAGCGTCAGGGGGCCTGATCGCGATGGTCCGATCTGGAGGGTGGGACGTACCGGCTTTCGCCGCCTCGTCCGCGCGTTCGTTACCCTCCAGGCCGACGTGTCCGGGAAGATATGAACTATTATCCCACCTTCAGGAAGAAAAAATCATAAGATTTTTGATATTAATATCATTGTTGGCTAATATAAAAACAAAAACGTACTTTGAAGGAGAATATTTTAATTTGGCATGCTTAACAAGGTCAACAAAATATTATTTGTTTGCACATTTCAATAAACATTCTGTAAAAATATATGTCAGAATAGATCATAGCATGAAGTGGATCTCATTGTCGTCATTTTAATGTTATTAGGTCAATGTTGGCTTATTTTTGTGGGAATCGGTGTAAATTAGTTTTTGACGGATAATTTAGACCACCGTTTGGCAGAAATGGCTGACATTCCTGGGGCATGATCTACCATCATTTTTCCCAACACCTAGGAACCAATTTTCATGGTTTATACTTCGTTTTTGAATAAATTGTCAAGTGTATTTTACACGTGTGTCACATATTAGGTTAATTTCTGAAAATGTTTTTCTTATAAAAATCTTTCATACAGTTACATGGTATATATGTCGGTAAAAAGCTACGTTTTTTTTTCTCAAATGGTATGTGTGGTAATTGGTGCAGTCTGGCAAGAATGGCACAATTGCACAGAAAACAAACAGCCCAGAAGATGATCTCACTAAAGACCGAAACGTTGGCACGATATAGAAAATGTTTTCTGAAATTTACATAACACCAGACCGCATCTCACGATTTCTAAATAAATATCAAAGTGTATGTTTGAAGTTAAAATTCTTTTAGACATTTATTGAGTTTCTATCATTCAATTCAATTCATTTCAATCTTATATTCCGAGAACGATTTCTAAAAAATCGGGAAAATTGTAGGGTCCAAAAAATCAATAAATTTAAATTCAAAGAAAAAAATATATTTAAGGCTCTCTTCAGAGGCGAAAACGCACTTTCATAATAGTCTCAAGAAAAAAATACAATTATGGCCTAGTTTATTTTAAAAGGTTTTTAGAAGTTTTTGGCTTTCGATAAACTTCAATAGTTTTATTAAAGTTTCATTGCAGTTTACAAAAAGAATGCTGTAAAATGATACATTTATATATTGCACTTGAATAACTAGAACAGTGAAATAAAAATATGAAAAAAAAGGAAATTTTATCTTATAATATTTTTAAACATGTCCGATATTTGCAGTGTAGAATGGCTAAAAATTTGGTTTAGTCCAAACCGGTGACTCACCAACCTGGCCGACATCTTATGTGTGTTACGTTGTTTGATTTCTCTAATTAATTGTTGTGACCGGGAAAAAATGTAGACAGTTGTTTGTCACGTATATTAGATGTTCGAGCTAAAAATAAACCGTGTATTTTTAAAACTTGAATTAGCATGTTAATTAAGACTGAACTCGAAGGAGAAATTTCGCAAAAATACTTTGTAAATATTGTTTTGTATATATATTTTTATCCATTTTAATAGAAAATTGTAGTAGACTATGGTTTCATTATGTCAATACGTACATACTTTGAAAATTAACACTTATTATACAGACTGAAGAAGGTAAACAATCCAGTTTTAAATCTAAAAAATGGAACGAGTACCTACATATAATACATCTGTAATGGATATGTCTTATGATAGCTATTTAAACACATTCCCAAATTATCAGGAAACGCTCATTTATTAATTTGAGGATCGTTTTTATTTGGAAGCTCATTACAACCGCGTCGCGTCACATGCGTCAAAAGCGTCAATCACGTCGCGTCATAAGAATCCTTCGCGTCGCGTCATCAAAATCCTTCGCGTCGCGTCGGGTCACTGTCGTCATGAGTGTCGTGTCACACGCGTCAAAAGCGTCAATCGCATCATAAGCGTCAGTCGCGTCGCGTCACACGCGTCCCACGAATCAATCGCGTCGAGTCATAAGCGTAAATCGCGTCGCGTCATAACCGTCAATCGCGTCGCGTCATAAGAATCCTTCGCGTCGTGTCATCAAAATCATTCGCGTCGCGTCACAGGCGTCATGAGCGTCGCGTCATAAGCGTCAGTCGCGTCGCGTCACACGCGTCAAAAGTGTCACTCGAGACATAAGCGTCGCGTCCCACGAATCAATTGCGTCGAGTCATAAGCGTAAATCGCGTCGCGTCATAACCGTCAATCGCGTCGCGTCATAAGAATCCTTCGCGTCGTGTCATCAAAATCATTCGCGTCGCGTCACAGGCGTCATGAGCGTCGCGTGATAAGCGTCAGTCGCGTCGCGTCACACGCGTCAAAAGTGTCACTCGAGACATAAGCGTCGCGTCCCACGAATCAATTGCGTCGAGTCATAAGCGTAAATCGCGTCGCGTCACATACGTCATGAGCGTCGCGTCATAAGAATAAATCGCGTCGCATCATAAGCGTCAATCGCGTCAATCGCGTCAATCGCGTTGATCACGTCGCGCCATAAGAATGAATCGCGCGTCGCGACTTCAAAAACACCTGCTAACCAGTTCGTTCTCGCGTATCTTTGGTAAACAGTGCACCAACGCACGGGCGTGGTAACAATTTCCGTATTAAACTTTCGGACTGACCCTCAGCCGTAAGACATATCCATGTCAAAAAAAGACTTTTTACTTAACTATTTTCAAATTTTTGTCTATTAGTGTTTTCTTATAGTATAAATATTCTAAACTCAGTTCGAATGTACAATACATTCGATATAAAACTTTAATATGAAAATAATCTCATGTTTTAGACTGACTTATTAGCCACAAGGACCGTAGGTTAGGGAATTCCCTAGGGGTGTGTAACATGTACATGGGGAGATCAATAAGGGTGACATAATGATGATGATCGATAATGATTACATAAATTTAACAAAATTATATTTGGAATAATGCATATCCACGTATGTTTTTTATATGAAATGATAATCCGCATTAACCAATTTATTTGGCTTCAAATGAAACCATAAATTTTAATTACGGATATTTGGATTGGATGGTATGTCTACATTCTTAGAATGCAATCGTACTTTTTTTTCCTAAGTGTTATAGTATTAAAAATTATTCATCCTTGTAATTAAAGGCAAATTAATTAATAAATTTGCATTTCGAGTCTATTAACAAAGGAGGCTAACGATGTCAACGTCTCAGTCTTTATTATTGGTATAAAAGAACTGAGGAAAACGATGTCGTTCTTTTTCTTCTGTCGTCCTTCCTTTGACTCGTGCAATTAAGGGCGGTTTTCTTAAAGCGGGGATCCTAATGAAAAATAAACATCGTGCGATAGAAGTTGAGGAGACAATTCTAGAAAATTGAACTCTTCGGTGCTTCGGCAAACAGCGGGGCCCGTTTGAGAGACGGACTCGCTCCAATTAATTAACAAGGGCCAGTTATGCTCGCTAAACCTACATTTGCGTTTTATTATTTGTCTTGTAATTACTCTAATTATATTGTGTCGAATGGCGTTAAGGTTTACTTTCGGTTGTAATAATCCGGCTAAAACCGACATTTCATCTTTTTGGTATGGTAAAAATTATTATTTTTACATAAATATTATTGAGATATCGTGAGATGCGATCTGGTGTGATGTAGGTTTCAGGAAAAAATTTTCTTTATCGTGCCAACGTTTCGATCTTTATTGTGATCATCTTCCGGGAGGTAGAAAATCGATTAAAGAAATGCGATACAATCATAAAGATGCTAATTCGTGTAATTAAGGAACAGATATATCAAACTTAAGTGTATTTTATTGTTCTATCCTTAACCAATAGCTTTAATATTAGAATATAAACCTGATCGTTTATATGTGAGAATTAATTTATTTAAGTATGGTTGCATATTAATTTATCGTTTTCTGTAAGTTTTATAATTGTGATATTTCATACCAATAGGTGGAATATTGAGCCAGTTGGCAATAGTGTCGCGTTTTGATATATTTATTACCTTCCTATGTGAAAGTGGGTTCTCCCGGCTCTCCGTTTTTCACACCTGTACCTGTTTATAAAGTAAAACAATTTTTTCGAGTATGTTATTCGAGTAAACTTGGATTTGTATATTTAAAAATTTATTTATGTTAATTTGTTAACACAGAGTCTTGACGAAAGTATTCTGCGGACAAGAAAATAAATGTTGTTTCTGCCTTTGTGGCCTGATCACGCGTTGTAAAACGATCGTTGGTATTTGAGGTGATTAATAACGGAATATTCGAAAATCTCTCGGTGTAGTTCAAAACTAAAAGATGGTGGCGATGTAATATTATTAGTTAAAAAAATACTGTATCTACTGTTATGATATCACTATGCATTTGATCAATTGTTATCAGAAGAAATATGAAATATTTTACTGCATGGTTCTAACTATGCTGCGATATTTTTCTTCTTTTAAAACTATTAATTTCGTTACAAAATTGAAAGGTATAATTTATATTTCACTTTATTTTGTGTACCTCGTTTGTTTCTCTAAAAATTGTATATAGTACAAGATTAATTAAGGTTTTTAGTTGGCATAAAAAAGTTTCGATGTTTTCCGAATTTGGTGATAGTAATGGTGAAATATATATCACCAAGGAGATAATTATCCATTAGTTTTATCACCCGACTGTCCTCAGCATTGTATAATTAAATATTAATCACTCATGTATAAACGAAATAATTAAGTAATAACTTAAATTTGATTTGGGTTTAACATTAAAATTAAAAAAATGTGCTTGGGATAACCACTATATCATACAAATTATTAGAATTAATTAATATTTTTGTAAGGTATTGGTTGGAATGAAAATGTGTCAATTCAAGTTTTGATAATTTTCTTACCTATTTTGCTTACAGAATGTTTATTACAATGACAATTAATTTCGGCTTTTAGTTGAGACGAAAAAACTTAATGGCATGAGAAGGATTCGAACCCACGACCTTCGACTAGATACGCCGCTGCTCTATCACTTGACTTATCGTGACTTCGATTCACTCGGACACTAACTTCCCATCTCAACCTCACATTACGAGTTTTCTCTCCTTTAGCCTTGGGTTCGAATCCCTCTCGACTTTTTTTCATCTCAACTAAAAAACGTAATTTATTGTCATATATTAATTGGTCGAGCACCCACGAAAATAGTGAATTAATAAGTTTATTACAATGTTGAAAAATGAAAGAAAATTTCCCTCTTTTTTGCTATTTTTCAAATTTCTTGTAATTTATTCCATTATCTGCGATAAATGAAACGGTCACGAAGAGCTTAAGTAGAGGCGTACTTCATTTAAACTTAATAAATTCACTAGTTTTCGCGGTCCGCTTGGCCGCTTAAGGTTGAGATGGGAGGTGTTTGTTCGAGGTCAAAATAGCTCAAGTGGCAGAGAAGCGGCGTATCTAGCCGAATGTCGTGGGTTCGAATCCCTCTCGTGCCATTAACTTTTTTTCATCTCAACTAAAAACCGTAATTAATTGTGATATATTAATTGGTCGAGCGGACCACGAAAATAGGGAATTATTGTTATTAATTTGGATGATATTTTGTTTTACAAATAACTGTAAAGAAATCTTTTATTTATAGACGTCCTTAGAAATTTACTTTTCATTATGATGTAAATGGTACAAATTATTTTTTTTTAAATGTGGTGTAACCGTTTGTATGCTTGGCACCCTGATTGATTCAATAGGAGTTTGAATTTTTCTTTTAAATTTTGTAGAATATACTTAGTTATATACTATTTTGGTTGTTCATTTAACTGAGAGTAGCAGCTCGTAAGCTGATTGAAATTTGGATCATTTTGTCAAATTGATATGACTACGAAGGTGTCGTTGGCTGCACAAATTTGGCATTGAAATGGCGTTCATCAATGTCGACGTTCTTCCACAAGAAAGGATCTGTTTAAAATCCAGCTACCAAGAATTATAACCCAACGTACTTACAAATACGTAATAGACATTTGAAAAAAATATACAAAATAATTAAAGCATCAATCAAAAATTTTACACGGGGAAGGTATTTAACTTAAAACTAATTTAAAATAACAATAATATTAAGGGTTTAAACTATTTTTAAATTATTATAATTTTGTTGTCACACTTTAACATTGTACAAAAATTTTTTTTTGTATTTAAACTTTGTTAAAGCAAACGTTTAACTTTGTAATCTCAAAATAACTGGCTTATTCAGTTTATTATAATAATTGTTTCAATTTGTTAAAATTCTTTCGTAATAATGATGATTTTGGTTTAAGTAGATTACTTACGTACACAGGTGCAGAATTGTTAGGCACATTTTTATGTCACATTTTTTGGGGGTAATATTTCAGATTTGGTTTGCAATCGTCCTATTAAGTGTAAATTATTGTCCAATGATCAATCTAATTTGAATGTTTTGAAGAAACGTTAACTTAAATGGACTGGTAGTTTGAACGAAAACAGGTCACCAGCCCTTAACCGATAATGATATTCGCTTTTTTGGGTCCCTTTAAGATTTTACTTTACGTTTATTGCTATAAAGTTGCACTGATGTCCGCAGAGTTGGTCGTTACATTTAGTAGGTGACAGTCTGGGACTACGGTCGAACAACTCTCAACCAGATCTGAAATGTAACAAACGTTTTAACGAATGTATTATGTCAGATTTTGATTACAACCGCTAATTTGTTGAAACTGAAATATTCCTTTCATCGAAACGTTTGTTTGGAAGTTACCATGAAAGTTAAGGCATTCATACGGCAACTCGTAAATGGTATGATTCCGGATGTGGATCTCAGCTTCCCTGAATTTCAATCCAGTAAAATCTCAACTTTGGAACCCCGTGGCTTCATGTACGTTCGTAAACTATCATAAGAACCTATAATGGTTTATTACATCCATAAGCATGTACCGTACGATACATATACCTAAACCCTGATAATAAAATCCAAAAATACTTTTTTTACCAAACCCTTGAAAATTTAAATTTTACTTATTGTTCATGATTTATAATTAACTGTACAATATAAATTGCAGCTATAGAATGTTGACAATTTGGGGAATTATGTGTATAGTACACAATGTTGCGAATAATAACGATTTCATACTCCAATGTTAGCTTTTCCATGTAAATATAAACGAAAGGGCCCCGACGTTAAACTGAATGCTTTTTGGCTATAAAAAAATGAAATAAAAGGCTTTCTTCTGCAGGAAAGCCGAGCCGTGCTGGAATATTTATAGCCAGCTGGAACTGTTGCTATTCTAGTGTGAATCCGTTTCAAAGGGAATGGGAAAATATGAAATCCGCTGGGCCTATTCCGTCTCTTTCTTCGTCTAGCTACAGCCCCTAGTTTTCCTTTGGTCGCAAAACGTCTGAAATAAAGGAGCCGAGATCGATCCGGTACTTTCAAAGAAAAACAAACACCCTGAAAAAATGTAAGGGGGAATTAAATCAAGTCGGGAAATCACGCCTTTTTTTCAATCTAAGGTAAGAAATACCAGCCTTGTTTTTTTTTTGTTTTTTTTGCAAAGGTTTTGCATCTTTTTATAACAAATGTGAGTTATTTGTTACGCATACTCAAGTTACACCTTAGATTGAGCCGAATGATTTGATTTGCATTAGTAACTCCACAAAGGTAACAGAGGGGTTGTTGTAAATTTAAATTAACTACACTATAAAACAAAAACCGGGCTAGTGTATTAATTTGTTTACTTTCCATAAAGTTATAAAGATTAATAATTGATTTAAAATGTAAACACAACAGTAATTTATTTTTTTATTTACTCTGTAAGAGGGTCACTAATCCTTTTATTCAGTCCGTAAAAATCAGTTCAATTGCATACTTTCCAGAGCCGGTTTGTGGAATGCGTTAATTTTTAAAATTGTTTTCTTAATTAAATAAATTAGCCCAAAGTAGCGGTGGGCATAGCTCGTCCACCCAACGAAGTTCTAAAGTGCTTTAGGGCCACCTCTGTCGATCATACATCATTTACTCATCGATCGGGACGTACAATTGCTAGAGAAGGTGATTTTATTGCGGCCCTGTATTCGAACCCGGGACCTTTACCTTACAGTGATGAGCGCCGTGTCAACGCCTAAACCGTTGAGGCCACCGACACCCCACTATATATACGGATTACTAAGAGTGCATCTAAAGGTTTGCCAAATGATTGTTTGGTAAATTTTCTTTCAAACCATCATAATTAAATAATTTTTATTCAAATTCATAATGTTCTGATCCCATTTAATCTGATTTTATAAAAAGAATGAAAACTGAAAAACTCACCAACTTCACAGAGTTACCGATTTCATTCATTAATGTTGAGCAGTACCTGTACGCGACTAGAGGGTTACTAGATTTTTTTCACTCCTTCGACGAACTATGGCATGATGGATTGTTATACAGAATAAAACCATTTTTACCGCCATACGATTATACAATCATACCTTAAAGAGTGATTTTTAGTAGTAAGTTAGGGTAAGTAATTCTGAGATGGAAGAAGCCCATGCAGGTGTGCCACAAGGGTCAATACTCGCTCCGCTGATGTACACAATTTTTACTTCTGATATGCCCAAAAATGATAATACATACGCAGATGACACCGCCATATTAACAAGTCATTTATGTTACTAAATCACTAATCAACAATCAATCTTTGGAAATTAATGTGAGATTAGTGGCCATTAATCGTTATTATTGAGATATCGTGAGATGCGGTCTGGTGTGATGTAAGTCTCAGAAAAACATTTTCTTTCTCATGCCAACGTTTCGATCTTTATTGAGATCATTTTCAGGGCTCAAAGTGTCTTCTGTGTACTTGTGCCATTCTTGCGTGTCGTGTTGAGAGTGCCGCCCTGAAGATGATCTCAATAAAGATCGAAACGTTGGGAAGATAAAGGAAATGTTTTTTTGAAACCTGCAACAAACCAGACCGCATCTCACGATATGTCAGTAATTTTGGAAATTAAGTTTAACTCCTCAAAGTCATAACATATTACCTACCTTATACTTATACAATGAATCTGTTCCGCAATTCGACAAAGTTAATTGTTTACATACTTACATTTGATAGAAGGCTAACCTGGAATTTTCACACACGATTATAAAAGCAGACACTCAGACAATAGTTAACCGATAATAAAATAATAAAATAAAATGTCCAACAAACCCATACCTACAGAAACCTATCAGGATGTACCGTTCCCAAGTTCATCGGCCAAATATTCCAACATTTACAAAGTTTGCAATCCAAAAATTTAAAACTAATTGTTTCTGTCCCTTTTTTCGAAAACAGTAAAACACTTCACAAAGATGTTTTTTCATACAACAAAACATATAGCAGACGTTCGTAAATTACGAAATCACACAAATAAGATTATGCCATTACTCAAAATAACCACGCAAAAGTCTGAAAAGAATATGGATAAGAGGCCTCTTACATTATTAATATCATTTTATTACTCCAGAGCGGCTGCCAATGGGTAGCTTTCGCTATAACCCCCGTACTGCACACATAAATTGAAATAAAAACTGCTGCTTGTTTATAATCCATGTACAGTTATATATAAAAATAAAATTAAGTAAAAATAATATAACAATAAAAATACGTATAGTTGACTTTACATGTATGTGGCATATTTAGATTTCTTAGAGTTTTATAGTTTATTTTTAAAAATATTGATTTATGAATTATGATAAATTGAAAACAGAATGCTATCAAATAAAAATCACCTTGGAAAAACTTTTGCTTAATTACCCCGACAGCTGAAAAAAAGAGATATATTCACCTAATTAATTCATTCCTGACACAAAAGGTATTTAGCCGTAAATCATGGTTAATCCGTTAATCGTTAAGCAGCCCAAAGATAAATCTAAAGGCGTTAAGCCAAACCTGAAGTATTACCACGGCAGAGATTTGGAAAAGAAGGGGAGGCTCATCCTTTCTCTCGCCCTTTTATAAGGCCGTTCCGGCTGGAGAGAAAAAAATTCCCTGAGACCACAACAAAATATTTACACAAGATAACTCCAGAAAAGTAATAATTAAACCCAGGGTAAATATTTACTTCATAATCGATACGAACGCGACCCGACGAAAAAGGCGATTTAGTGGAAAAAAATACCAAGCTGGTGGGAAGTATTTTGAAAATCTCCCGTGTTGGAATTATTTTGATATCGTTCCCAACAACTATCATATTCGCACAATTTAATTACTATAACACAACATTTTTTTTTTTTTTTTTTTTTTTTTTTTTTTTTTATAGCAGCTCATTTGTAAATAGTCTGAAATCAACTGCGTAAATTTACTGGTAAACGTATTAAAAAAATACGGTGAGGAGATTAAATAAATATGTATTGGTTTGTTATGTAAAGTTTAAGAATGTGAAATAAAAGATGAATGAATGAACAAACCAAAGTTACCAAAGGTAAAATTAGACTTTAAAATAAACTAATCTGATTAACATAAAGTATATTTTTCAGACAAAATATATTGACTTAAATGAAACGTAAGATTCAAATTGATTGGAGATATGGGGTAGTAAATATTTCTTGTAACATGTAAACTAGTCTGAAATATTTCTTGTTATAAAGATAGTAACGTTCGATCTAAATACAGGAAATACGTGGGCAAACAGATATAAAATATATTTACACAAACCAATCCAGTTATGGAAAATTCAAAATTTATAATATATCCTGATGTTTATAAAAGCACATGCATTCATCATATAGTTATCCAAGTGGATAATTTAAAATATTTTATTCTTAATTAATTCATGAGTCAATTTTTTACGAGAGTTTGCAACAGCAGAGTTCATATCAGCCCTCAGGGTGCCGGTAATTTTGAAAAAAAAAAGATTTGTAAGTATGCTGGAATGGAATGCAGGGCAGCTGGATTCGAACCCGAGACATCTACCTTACAGTGATGAGCGCCGTGTCAAAGACAACCTTGAGGCCACCGACGCCCGAGGTCGAGGCTTTTGATGACATCATCTTCAGGGCTCAATGTGTTTGTCTTCTGTGTAATTGTGCCATTCTAAGTGGTTTTTAGTACGTGAATCACGACAATGAGGCAAATCCTAGTTTTGACCATCTTCTGAAGAATTCCGCAGGAATATTTTTTAATATTATTTATAGTGAACTGCACTAAATAACATTAATAAAACACTTCTGACCTTTGCTTGCTAACAAACTTAAGGAGTCTTAGTTGACAACTTACTAAGTAATTCCATAAATGCTCCGACTTTTCCAATTCTTAATCAATTAATATAATCGGGTAAATGAAGCTTAAATTCTAATTTTAATTGACTTAGATGATCATGGTCTATATTAAGACATTAAAAACTATCAATTTTGTTGTATTAGTTTCATTGTTGATTAAGATAAAATTAAAAAATCTTCTATTACGAAGAATATTCTAATTTTATATGATTAAATGAAATAAAAAAACTGCATTTTTCAATATTGTAATAAA
This sequence comes from Cimex hemipterus, assembly GCA_039619505.1. Lineage (NCBI taxonomy): Eukaryota > Metazoa > Arthropoda > Insecta > Hemiptera > Cimicidae > Cimex > Cimex hemipterus. The sequence goes on from CM077104.1 coordinate 6,997,450, forward strand.
CTTACTAATTCACTATTTTCGTGGTCGCTGGACCAATTAATATACGACAATTAATTACGGTTTTTAGTTGAGACGAAAAAAGTTAATGGCCCGAGAAGGATTCGAACACACGGCAAAAGGAGGGAAAACTCGTAGGAAAACTCGTAAGGTGAGGTTGAGATGGGAAATTGATGTCCGAGTGGATCGAGGTCACGATAGCTCAGGTGGTAGAACAGCGGCCTATCTAGCCGAAGGTCTTGGGTTCGAATCCGTGTCGTGCCATTAAGGTTTTTCGTCTCAACTAAAAGCCGTAATTAATTGTCATTGTAATAAACATTCTGTAAGCAAAATAGGTCAGAAAATTATCAAAACTTGAATTTGACCTTATTGACGCGACATTAGCATTACAAAACCCTTTCGAGTAAGTTGGTGTAAATTAACATTTTGTTTGTTAATTTGGACAACTTTCTGGCCTAGGTGATATTCTTTGTGCAAACTATAGTATAATTTTTCTCAATAAACTGTATCGAACATTAAAATTGAACTTTTATTTTCATTTAAAAAAAAGAGGTCAATTTCAGTTAAAAATGTCTTATTTTCTAGAAATCTTACCTTACAGTTACGAGCGCCGTGACAACGCCTAAACCATGCGGCCACTTACGCCCCTTTGTTTAATTATTAATAATTTTTGCTCTTGAAATCTTAACTATTTAACAACGGTTTAACAAAACAATGTTGAATAACGTTGTCGGATCTCGTCAGTTTTGTTTACAAACGTGAAAATTTCAATCAAAAATTTTTTAACATGTGCTAGTATTGTATTATTTCAAACTTATTTCGATGATCATTTCAATAAATATAACTATATTGTCAATACTACGATCACCATTCTTTTGAAAGTTAGGTGGTTACATAATTTTTATTAATAATATTATGCAAATGATGGGTCGATCGATCCAAATCAGCAAATCAGGCTTCTGATTCCAACTAACAGGATTCCTCACCTCTTCAATAACAATAGGGGGCACCCGTCTGGAGAAGATGAACAAGATTATTGATGTAGGCACCATCCAACAAACCTCGCCATCGCGAACAATGTATTCATGGTGACCGGGTTTTCCTAATAGCTACGGACGGGCGATGAGTTATGTTATTAGTATGCAGCATCTCTCATGAGCCTAATTACACACGTCCTCTTATCAGCAGTAAATTTGACTCTGCTATATCTGGCTGGCGGGTGGCCTTCGTCAAAATTACAATCGATAATTCCAACTTGAATTTCATACACAATCGGAATCCAAAAATTCAAAAACTTCATCGGTTTGAATGTAAAATTAAACGAATTAAACCGCTAATTATGAAATAAAAACGAACGATTAAAAGAGATTTAAAAACTAATTATAATTACATAATATCAGACAGGAAGAACACATAACACAATATGATTAATGTTAAAGGAAAATTTAAATAAATTATTCATTCCGTTTTATGAGTACAGTAGGTGGAAAAAATTTTCTGCGTAAAATTAACGGTGATAGTAGCGAAACTTTACCTAGAAGTTCACAAACATCTGTCGCTGAATAAGTGAAAATTCTGGTAGCCATAAACATGCAATAGATTAGCTGTATATAATTCTATTATAAACCTGCAAGGTTATCAGTTTTAGTTAATCGATATGAAACAACCTACTTTAGCATGTTTAATGACTTGAATTCGATTTCAACCTCATTAAGGAGGTGCTTTAATACATTAAATCATTGATGAAAAGAGATATCAGATATAGGCCGATATGGACATAGTGAGAAATTTTATTTGATTTAAAACGCTTTATTAATAAAAAACATATTTATTTATATACAAACCACACTATATTTCGTATACATAGAAATAACCTTGCTAAACTGTGGTTAAGAAAGAAGTCGGTCACTGGTCCCCGGAGAACGGTTCGAAAAGACATCATACAAGAATAATCCACGGGCATCTTCTGGCCGGAAAGCGATCGCGTAGGAGCCCGCTATGTAAGGATAGAAGAACGGTCGAGCATGCATATAGACAATATTTCGGCATATCATCGGACCTGTGCGTATTCTTGGGGCACGACAGCGGGCACGGATCACTTTTCCGGTAATTTTTAAATGTATGTAGTTTTTCATGGGTGTTTCTGTTGTGTCTGTGTTGATTTTATGTTAGTTCATTGGACTGAATGTAATTTATTGGAGAAAAGAAGGGGTGATTGAACCCCGCTCTGAGGGATATCGAGTACTTTGGGGTGAGTGTGTGACGTCTGGAGAGGAAAAGTAAGTTATTAGAGAAAATCGAGTGGGTTCAACCCCTCACCGAAGAATATCGAGTAATCGGGGGCAGTGAATGTGACCAGACATCTATGTTTGTGTTCATGTGTATATATATAAAAATGGACTTATATATATATATATATATATATATATATAATGTAATTAATAATGTATAATAATAATATAATGTAATTACATATGTGCTCGTATATATATATTTGTTTATATATATACATATATAAAAGGTGGCCCCCAATCGATTCAGCCACACTTCCAGATCTTACAGAAAATTGAAAGCTGAGAAAGCGTCGAATGAGATTAAAGCCAGGATGATCGGCCGAAAATTTTATTTTTGGCGATTTTTCGAAATTAGGAGATGAAGGGGTACATAAAATTCACCATTTCTGACATTTTATCGGAACATTTTATCGAAAATTCACAACTTGAACACCCGATCAAAAAATTCTTCGTTACAAACTTTGTTTGTAGGTGATCGAATTCTCCGTCACATTAGACCAACTCCAGTCAAATTTAAGAAACATTTGAATTTTGACTAATTTACAGCTTTTCACCCAAATCGAATTTTACTGTTTTCCGATGGGTACCCGTTACTGAATGAAATGATGTACCAAAAATCTGAATGGCTTATTTAACTATTTTAGAAAGTGTACGCATCTTTTAATGAACATTACATTTTATTTATTGTAACAAAACATTACAATAGCTGATTTATTAGAAAATTAATTTTTAATCATGGTTCAATGTAACCTCTTCGAGCCGATACATTGTCGGCACCGTTTAAAACCGACCGCAGTGCACAGTAATTTCTGCTTCATATATCCTCATGGTGCCGAAAGCCGTATTTATCCGTGTCGTTAATTCCTCGGCAGACGTAATCGTTTCGCTATAGACGAGATATTATGCTTTTCGCCATACGTAAAAATTGAGTGGCCATCCAATAGGCCCCCAATGACCAATCAAGTTTTCTTTAAAATTTGTGGTGATTAGTGACCGTTAATCGATAGTTATTCAGTTAACGTGAGATATGATCTGTTGTTATGCAGGTTTCAGAAAAACATTTTCGTTATTGTGCCAACGTTTCAACCTTTATTGAGATCATCTTCAGGGCCTGGGATATACAAACAAATGCATACAGGATGTTTTTAGGACACCGCATGACACGAATTGAGCTTTGAGCTGGTATGAAAACTTCTATTCTTTTCATTTTGTTGCCAATAAACAAATGTCGATATAATAAACACGCATTTATATATATATATATATATATATATATATATATATATATATATATA
>CM077104.1:7015983-7111864 GCA_039619505.1 Cimex hemipterus
AGTTTGCGTGAGCGAGAGAGAATAAGAGAGAAAGAAAGCGAAAGGGAGAATTATATAAAAAATGGAGTAAGTCAGAAGAAGTGCCCACAGATAAATATAAGCTCATGCTCACTCGTGGGTACACAGAAAATGTTTAAAGTGATTTTCGTACGTTCTAGTTTTACATGTTTGCATTTTCCCAATGCATTTCTTGGCCTAACAAGAAAACTTGTAGAAGTTATGATGACAAAATGAAAGTGTAAAATAAATTAACAGCAAAGGAGTCAGAAAAAGAAGATTTAATAAATAATATTTCCCTCGTATAACAATTAGCCCGTTTTATTTTATTTTCAAGAAATATTGTTTTAATACAAAAAATTAATAAGCTGAATTTTTTCAGTTTCGAAAAGGAATGATGTTGTGGAGAAAACAATCGAGGGGCCGGTTAAGCAGCTTACCGATCGAACCGTGGCATCCATACGAAATAGGAAGGTGAAAACTCTCTTGCCGTAAATAATACAAATGGGAAACTTCTTCACCGGTCGATACGTCTGACGTTGATCGAACGCCGATGAATTGTTGAAAGGCGATGATCAACTGGAATTGTCTCACAGGGTGTTACTTGATTGTTCACCTGTTGCCTCCTTAAGGCACTCTCTTATTTCCCGGCTGAAAGAATAATTGGCGCTTTTCCTACTGTAAAAAGTCATCTGAGACTATTTATATTTCAAAAGAGGGATTATACCTAACTAATGATTTTTGTATGCATTTTAAATGTCAATGTGATAAGTAGTAATATCATTAACGATTATTCGGAAATCGTGAGATGGAGTCTGGTCTGGTGTGACGTAGGTTTCAGAAAAACGTTTTCTTTTTCGTGCCAACGTTTCGATCTTTATTGAGATCATCTTCAGGGCCTGGGATTGTTGGACATTGTTTAAATGTTACAAATCTATCTAAGAGGTATTATGTAGGATTCAATGCAGGAAATTATAGAGTAAAAAAATGAATTTAAACAATTCAAATTCTAGAAAATTTTAGGTTAAAAAATAAAATCAGTGAATTTATAGAATGCTAGAAAATTATAGATAAAAAATGATATTTTTTATTTTTTTTGAAATTATTTTCTTATTTATTTTTTTTTAATGGCTTTATGTTTCCGCATTAGCCACCGGAAAATGAATTCTTACAACGTTAGAAATTTATAATTTAAAAAAATGAATTTACACAATGCTGGAAAGTTTTAGATTAAACAATAAAAAGAATGAATTTATGCAATTCCAGGAAATAATAGATTAAAAAATTTATTTATACAATTCTCGAAAATTTTAGGTTAACAAATAAAACCAATGAATTTATACAAAGCTAAAAAATTAAATATAAAAAAAAATGATTTCATACAACTCTAGAAATATAGTTTAAACAATTAATTTATACAATGCTAGAAAGTTTTAGATTAAAAATAAAAACAATGAATTTATACAATGCCAGAAAATTATAGATTAAAAAATATGTATTTATACAATTCTAGAAAATTTTAGGCTATGAAATAAAAACAATGAATTTATATAATGCTGGAAAATTATAGATAAAAACATGAATTCATACAACGCTAGAAAATGTAAGTTAAAAAAAGAAATTTATACAATTAAAAAATTTTTAGATTCGAAAACATATATTCCGGTATAAGTGGTAAAGTCCGCTCGACCAAATAACGTTTTTCAATTAATTAATCTAAATAAGGAAGGTATTGAAGGAAATGAAAAAGGCATTACCAGGGCCGGGATTCGAACCCACGATCTTTAGCTCAATACCACCCTGTTCTAACCACTTGAGCTGTCAAGACTTCGATTCACTCGAAAAATGGCAAAAAGAAGGGAAAATGCTAAAGACGGTACGTCGAGATGGGACGTTGGTGCCCGAGTGGATCGATGTCACGATAGCTCAAGTGGTTAGGGCAGGGTCGTATTGAGCTGAAGGTCGTGGGTTCGAATCCCGCTCGTGGCACTGGCTTTTTATCTGAACTAATACCTTACGTAATTTTTAATTGATGAAAAAAGATCTAAACATTGACACATTCAAGAAAATATTTTTCTAAAACCTACCTCACACGAGACCCTATTTCCGCTCTCTGAATAACTAACCGTCATTAAACACCACATACACTATTATTAACATTTCTCCAAAATTTTGATGTACGTTTAGATTTACAATGAAACAATATTAGAAAGCAATCTTTCTTGTATTTCTTTTCGCTAGACAAATTATTTTTAGGTTTTCATTTTATTAATAAAACTATTGATTCTTGTTTATATTTAAATTGTTAGATAGATTCACCATTTATCATTACATTTCTTGATATATTTGTGAAGATCTACGTTTTTGTTTAGTATCACAGTTAAGCACAGATGGACATAGTTAAAAAAACTATAATTGTGTCCTTATTTTACCTGCGTAATGTAAGTAACTGAAGTGTTTGCTATGCTAACCAGCTACTTGATTTTACCAATTAAAATCGAATAAGACAAGTGATGAATTTGTGGAAGAGATCAAAACGTCAAGAACCATAAATGTCAAAATGTGGGCGAAACTAGATCTGTTTTCACGTAAACACCGTCCATTCACTCTATCAACGTCTAAGTTTAATTGGAAGTTTCGATAACTTATTCTTAACAAACGAATATGGAGGAAATCGACGTACGAAGCTAATGACAAATTAGTATATTTAATTTTACCATGAGTTATTTTAAAAACGCAATACTTTTCGAAAAAAGGGGATACAAGCTTCTGTGCTTAAAAATAAAATTATTATAAAGACAGCAGCATTTGAAAAATATCGTAACGAAAAGTTATCTATTAAAGTATATTGGTTCATTTTGGTTGTTATGAGTTTTTACATTTTCATACTTTCTGCGGTTTGTAATCCCAGCAACACGTAGGCGCAATAGTGACCTAGTTCGATATTTCAAGCTTCCTGTTTTTGATGAATTTTGTAACGAGAAATATCCAGTTCGTGGCACTAACCGCTCGCAATGTTGTTCGTCCATTTTTTGGGACTGAGTAATGGATGAAACCTGCTATGCAAGTAAACAGCTACGCTACACTGAACCGTGCAGTGTATTAAATTTCCTCATGTTTCTGATTTTATAATAAATTTTGCAAGTTCGTTAAAGAAAAATCCGAGGATAAAACAAATATACATGGAAAATTTGAAAGTTATATGAAATACCTTGATTATTGGAGTCGATGCAGGAGAAGGACTGACTGCGGGTTGGCTCCCGATCGAGATATGAGGGTGATGAGCAGCTGGGACAGTGAATGGTATGAAGAGCATGGGTGTGCTTGTGCTGGAGTCTCGTGGAGTGCTCTCACATGTAGCCTCAAGCTCGACCCTAGAGCAACGACACTCGTCCGTATTGGCTACTGTCGGACTCTGGTAAATTGTGCTTCCACCCGTTGGGTAAGGCACTGCACGTACTCGAGAAGCCAGCCTAGTGTTGCGCACAGGACCTGTAAAACGTTGAAATTACTAAATATGTAATTAAACACATAAACCCAGAAATATCCTAAGTATCCTAACAAAAAAATTCTTATTTTCATCATTTAATTTTGTAATACAAGATGTATTAATAAATATGTATAACATTTTGGCAAATGTGTAGAGATTAGTGACCGTTAACGGGTAATTATTCAGATATCGTGAGATGCGGTCTGGTGTGATGTAGGTATCAGAAAAACATTTTCTTGGCTTGTTTGACTTATACAAAATTGTCTCTTCTATACCCACTTCCTTCCCTACAACTTCAAAATCAAACATATATAAACATGAAACAGTAAAATCTCACTGCCACTTTCAACACGACATGGCACAATTACACAGAAGACAAACACTTTGCGTGAGTAGAATTACTTTGATAGAGTATAAAATATAATTTTTGCATTATATGAATTCACTTTTCCAAATTCTATATGTATTTTCTAAATGTAAACTATGTTTGTAAATCCCAGGCCCTGAAGATAATCTCAATAAAAGATCGAAACGTTGGCACGATGAAGAAAACGTTTTTCTGATAACTACATCACACCAGACCGCATCTCACGATATCTGAATAATTTTGGCAAATTATTCGGCCAGACATGCAACACAGAGAGATTCTGCGGTATTGTATACCCATAGCGCCGTGAAAGTGTAAAATATAAATATTCAAAATGTTTTCTTTTCTTTAAATTTTTAACAATGCTTTTACTGTTTGGTTTGTTTATACTAAAATTTTCGATATCCTTACAGATTTACATGGTAAATGCATTTCCACTTGATTTATTTCTCCGTCTGTCTCTTGTACCTAAATAATACCAAGCATCCTAATAATTAAACTAATCATTTTAATTGTCATAAGTTTTTACTCTAATATTTATTTGAGTTATAATTTCCGTGTTTCGCACGTTCAAATTGAGCGTCATTAAAAAATCAGCTTTTAATTGGAACGTCTCTTTGGCGGAGGTATCAGCGGGTTCACTTTGGCAATGCACGACGAGAGACGTGATTGTAGAAGTTCTTCAACCTGATGATGAGCTAAAAGGCTCGAAATCCTGATCTTTGGAAAACAACTTCTGTGAGTGGGAACTATCTTTTTAGAAAGTATTTAACGTTTATCAATCCATCATGGGCGTTCAAAATTAAAAATCGTATCTACTCGACCTTATATAGATCAAATAAACTGTTAATTTCAAACTACAATGTTAATATTAAAAACCAACTTGTATCAACTATAATCTGTCTACACATCACTTATGGCCTAGGAGCTATGTGTGACATAAATCGTACACGAATCAAAAAATTGCAAGTATGGTTGAACATGTATCAGATATATCCTGATCCTCAAATATGACATTTGCATATATAACAAGTTTTCGTCAATAAAATTTCTCAAAATTAAAGACTTAATTGATTGCAATCTACCATCAAATATTTTTCAAATTCTAACAAATCAAAAAACAAAATATCTATATGTGAAAACTAAATACATGTCTCAAATTTATGATTGAGATATTAGGTTAGCAAACTGCCGTCTGCTGTCGTTAAACACATAACCAAAACTTTTAATACGTCATTATCAGTAGAAACATTAACGTTTTAGATAAATAAAGCGTTTATTATCCTTATCTCCCTCTTTCTCACTCTATTTATTTCTTGCTATCTAGCAATTTATTTTGCACTAGTTCTCCTTTTCATCCCTCTCTCTATTTCACTCTCACTCATTCTCCCACTCTCATTCTTTTCTTCTTTCTCTCGCCTCTCTCTCTTTCATTTTTCCTCTTCGCATACTATTTATAATTTTTTAGCGCTCTCTCACACCGAATGTGTATTGGCCTTGGCAGATTGGCATGGACATGGGTGCTCACGGTGGATCTGACTCGTAGAAAAAAAATGAACCTCCAACACCCATTTTTGTTTGATATCTTTGTAATAAATAGGGATCCTAAGATCCCTGAAGTCACGGCGAAAATACAACGATTTGCCGCCGAACCCCAGGCGCACCTCAGCAAACATGGTCAGAAGATTAAAACGAACAAAGCCATATGAACTTGTGTAGATAAAAGTGAATAATGAATTGTGAAATGTAAATTTTATTGTACCAATGGGTTTATAAGAATGTAAATATTTATTTATTCTATAATATTATTGTAAAATTGATGGTTGGTCTTATAAGATCAGTTTTAATAAAAATAAAATAATTAAAAATCTTTGTAATTTTCTCTTCTAGCCTGCCTTAATGGTATTCACTGTGCCAAGATTTCTATCTCTTTTTACTTTTAATTTCTAGACTTTTCATTTTCGTAAAAAGATCTCTCCCCCTGTTTTCTTAAATTACACTCCCCTCCCAACTGCGGACAAGGTGCTGTACCTCGGATTGTACATCGACAAACGCCTGACGTGGAATCCTCACACAAGATTGAAACGTCAGGAGGTTATGACAAGATTTAGAATTCTTGCTCGACTTCTTGACAAACGCTCGAATTTACCTCTCAAAAATACAAGACTGCTTTACAACACCATAATTAAACCGATTTGGACTTACGGACTGCAAGTATGGGGTTCAGCCAAACATTCCTATATCCACCGCATTCAAACTGTCCAGTCTACCATACTACGAGAAATACTAGATGCTCCATTTTATGTATCGAACCAAACTACACATACAGATTCACATATTCCGTTCGTACAAGATGAAATACGTTTCCGTTACCGTAAATTTCACAAAAACCTTCCAAATAACGTAAATCAACACGTCAGAAACCTCGCATCCCGAAGAATCCCCTCAAACCCACCTCGCCGACTGAAGAGACAATGGCCGCGAGATCTTCTAGGAAGTGATGGTGATTACAGTGACAGTGATAATGACACACAAATCGATTGAACACACAATATTATTGTAACATTGGAGTAATACCAATGGGTGTTTTCTCCACTCTTGGTTTTAATTTTGTTTTCTTTTAATTACCGTTCTCACTGTTACTTATTACCTCCTTTAAAGTAGTAGTAATGTACAACAAAATAAAAAAAAAATAGAAGGAACTTTAGTTATTTATTTCATGTAAATTATTCTTAGGGGACACCAGTCCCAGAATAAAGTTAATTTTCTTCTTCTTCTTATCCTTACTGGACTAACAATAGGACATGTGAGGTTTCGCGGGCAATTATACATTCCTATTTTTGCGCCAAAACCTCCATATATGTTTCGCATGCAGAGAAAGGTAGCTTGTGTCCCAACTAATTGAAGGGTGCCTTTCCTTGGCTCCATAGAGAGAGCGCGCAGGAGTGCCACCCGATTTGGGAATTGTACTTGAGCACGGCGGAGTTTATCTGGTCCCTTGTTCCGATTCTTGGACGAAATGGGGTTGTTCCATAGTCTAGTAATGCATTTGTAATGGGAGAGGGTCAATGACGGAATTTCGTGTAATTCTTTAGGTTAGTGGTATAATGTGTAACAGGTGAAGGGAAGTAATAAGTAGGCTAATTCATTTAAGAATGATCTTGAATAGGAATGGATTTGACACAGCGTGCGTACCAATGGGAATTGACCTACCTGCTATCACAACTCTTTACCCATCGGCAAGCGACCATTCGGCTAGACGGATACGGGTCCGTTCCTGGACTGCCAACACACAGCGTGGGCGATACTCGAGTCTCCCGGCAGTTTATTGTAAATAGCACAAGCTGGAATTGCTGATGACGAGAAGCGAACATGCTCCACTTGGGACATGCTTGTATGTACGTACATGTGCAGATTTGAGCCTATATTTTCCCAAAATTTAAATCCTATACCTCTCTCTGCATCTTTCTTTCTTTTTTTTTTTTTTTTGCTCGGTACATTTTTAACGATAATTCACGCCTCTTCTTATTTATTCACAAATTCACAATATATACCTCTATTTTTCTATACCTTGCGATTTATTTAGTTATATTGCTGGTATCAGCAGTAGTGAAATCTTTAACTTCCTTATCCTCTTCTCCACTTATACACCATCTTTGTTCACTCATTTCTAATATCTCTATTTATTTCAATCTACTACATTCCACGCTCTCTCTTCTTCTCTTTTTATTTCTCTTTTCCTATAATCTACCTAATTATCTATGTATTGGTGACTATATAAAATTCCGAAGATCTTAATAGCCAATTATGCAAATATGTGTTGCAAACAGGATAAATCAACACGTAAACATTTTGTTGTAAGAAAATATGAAAGGATGAGGATGAAACGCAAAAATGCGAATAATGCGGTTTATAATTCGAGAGGGAAAGTGAGAAAAAATGGTTAAAAACTGAAAAGAAAGAAAAAACGAAAGAAGAAATGTTACGACGGAAATACCACTGAAAACATGGACGGAAGATAAATGCGACAAGGACAAAGAAATAGATAGAGCAGTAGAGTATATTTATAAAGGCGGTAGACGGATAAATAGGGAAGTAAGATAGAGAGAATTGCCGGGTCACGATACGATCAGCGATGATCTGTTGAAGTATGTGATGTTTTGACACTGTCTGTAATAGTTTTTTTTTATAGCTGCAGCCGTAAGATTGTGGTGATTGTCTTGTATTGTTGTGTTATGTTAAACTTTTAGAGCATTTGAGCGTTTCAAAATAATAAAACGTTTTAATCAGAAAAGAAAAGTTCTTAAAATGGATTTTTATTTGCGGTCTAATGTTTTGATAATACAATTGCCCACCCTTGATAAATCAAAGAGATAATTCCATACACTTTAACTTCAGAGATAAAAGGGCGTTATAGGCACAGCTAACATCGTTTTCCATCTCAGGGAAAAGGTACAAACTAATAGTGACAGTCAGTTACAGTTATAATGTTATCAAGGCCCAAGGGGGTGGCTAATATTAGCCGCCAACTTCCATATCGCATGACCCGCCCAGCTAACGTCTACTTCAACCTCGTCCAAACCAACTATTTCGAATTTAAATAAACCCGAAATTTCCATATTTATAATATGTCAGATGTCGCCGAATCCGCAAAGTTTGGATTAGCTTGTATCTCGCCGACACGTCGGTGTGAGTTGTAAGGGGAACATGCGTTTTCAAAACATTTATTATAAAACAGTGTTTAAACTCATTTGAGAATGTTTCTGTACCCAATTAAGAGACATTGTCTAAAATTACCTTCGTTTAATTAACCCTGCGTAATCAGATAAATACTAGTGTGAATAACTTTCAAACGTATATGCATAAAAATATCCGATCAGTTTTATTAATATCAAAAATCTTGAGAGAAGTAAACATTCATAAATTATAATTTGATTTTTTTTTTAATAAATATGCGTTTTTCTAACTCGATCGTTTTTAAAATAGCAATAAATCACGAAAATATGGGCAATATATTTACAATTGTTTAAATAGTTAATTTTCATTAAAGGGAATATATAATTTATGCTATTCTTTGATATCACTTCTAATTACTATTTCAATTAATTAATATTTTTATGTAAGGTTTTGGTACAAATAAAAAAGTCAGTTTCAAGGGCGGGATTCGGGGGCCGCGGTGGCCGAGTGGTTAGCGTGAGAGACTCTCGGCTAGTAGACCCCGTGGTCGCGGGTTCGATTCCCGCCGTCGCCTCTGCCCTTTTTTTCACGATACCCTTCCCCCCCCCAAAAAAAAACGAATACGCAATAAACAATTACATAGTCTGGCTAGATATGCAAAGTTCATGAGGCCATTTATAAAAAAAAAAAAAAAAAACCCTCAATCTAAACTTTCCGAATTTTCCCTGCTTTGTGCCATTTTTTAAATCAGGATTCGATTCTCATGTAAATATGAAAAGGCTTTTAGTGATGTCATACTTCGTTTTACCTATTATATCCGTCATATTTACTGGCCTATTGACCAAATTACTTCTTTCAATTAGTTAGTTGCCGAGAATCGAATCCTGATTGAACGACATTTGAATAATCGTAAAAAGTAGAGAAAATTCGAAAGGCTGTCACGTTAGCTGAAGTGATAGAGCAACGACGTATTTAGCAGAAAGTCGTGGGTTCGAACCCGGGCTCTCGACACTGACGTTTCCATTTGCACCAAAACCTTACATAAAAATAATAATTAATTGATAGAAGCAATTTGGTCAATAGACCAATAAATAAAACGGATTGAATATATAAACATAATGGATCTGTTTACCATTTTATACATATTTATTTTCTTCCGAAAGAAAATCGCGAGACCATTTCCGCCACGATGGAATCTGTTGTTTTAAAATGGTAGGAATGTTTAATTTGGAACGTGGTATATTTTTGACTAAATAATTTTTTACAAATGGTATTTAAAATCGTTCTGGATGGCAGTGAGAGGATAATACGTAGCATTTACAGTTGATCTCAAGGATTTTATATTGAAAATATCAATTCGTAGATCTTAGTCGTTTTTATTCGATTAGTCATCATATAAGTTTAGTTTCAGTCCCAACGCTTATTCCATGATAGCCATGAGTATTCCGATTTGGGAATAGATTGTGTGTGGAGATTTACTTTCGGAGAATAAGTGTGATATGGAAGACGTTGCTTTTATTTGTTTTCATTTTTCATCTGATTTTCTGTATCTGTAGTTTTTAATCTGCGTACATTAGGTATGGATGTGTCATCGGCAAATGGCACAAGGAGGTTTGATAATGTAATGGGAACATCTGCGGTGTAAAAGATACTGGGTATATAGGAGGATTGAACCGAGCACACTGCGATGCGGTACTCCCGCTGGCAGAGAGCAAAAGTTGTAATATTCTGATCCGTGTCTGTTTCAAAAAAATGCTCAAATGTATTATGGCGGAAGATTAGGTACAGGTTATTTGTATGTACAAGCTTTAATTTGTGGAGGCGATTGAGCAACACACCGTAGAAAGTTTGTTCCGCATCAAGGAAATAAAATATTCTTTGTGTTAGACAAATAAGTGCTATAGGGTATACCTTCCCGAAATATGTAATGAAATATATTTTATGCTTGTCAAACACTTTTATCTAGAAATATCTCATTTGCAATATATTTTAAACATTTATTTAATTAATGGTGTACAATTGACAAAAACACATGCTAACTTCACTTTGTTATTTAATTGTTTGTCTATGGCAGGGCCACGTTTTTAATCAGTGATGTGTATAGCCAACATTTTTTTATCTCCAAAAGCGAATAAAACGATTTATTAAATTAAAGAGACGTAAAGAGTGCATACCAAATTGGAATTAACCGAGCTTTCAATTTATTTAAAATTTACTTTTCTAATCTCCCGGTTTATTGAACGCACGTTTTTAAGTTTAATAATGTTACATTGAACACATCAAAAACTAATATATTTAATGGGTTATTAATATGCCTAATCATAATTACAAGGCAAACAAACAACAATTTAAACCAATCAGAATGTGTTATAAATATTTTTGTAGAACATTCAAACCAAATTTTTTAAGAAAAGGAATTTGTTAATGTATTTTCCCTCGTGGTTCAATATTTTTTTTTTTTAGATTTTGTTTTTTGGAAAAGCATCTTTCCTTATCGGTTTTTCTATAATACCAATTAGCCCGGAAGAATATTTACATATATTTTTAAGAAATTTTTTTTAAATGGTTTTCTTCTTGTAACGCTAGCTGGGGTTACGGTGGGATTACAATATTGTCAAATCTGCTTTCCAAACTAAACTCTAACCACGGTGGTATTTATGTGGTGATTTCTGTGAAAACGTTGCGATGTTTGATTTGGTAAATTCCCGTTCTAAATTTCTCCACTCGAGGCATTGCATGGTGAACCCATGTTAGTTTGTTATCCAATATGGATAGGAAGGCAATTAACATATTGTGCCGACTGTTAAATCATGCTGTTCAGTTGTTGTGAAACTGTAATTTTTAAAATTGTAAGTGAAGTCTTATATTAATAGTCCTCATAAATTAACAATAGTTTCAAAATAATTAATTATTAACAAAATAATTAATAATAGTTTCAAAGTTATGGAAGAACAGGGTATTCTTCGAAAAATTGACGAAAAGAATGAGTGTTTTTTCCTTTTCTTTAAAATTGGCCCTCTAAATAAAAAATTATAATATATTAATAAATTAATATTACAAAAATAATTGATTTTATGTTTTTATTCAATATTTTTGTGGCACTCCAAATAATTACCAATTTTTATAGATTTTGAAGAGCTAAGTAAACTATTTATTTATTTCAATTTATTTTCCTTTATAACTAAGAGCTTGTTTGAGTTGAAAAGTTAGCTTCGCGAGCGGTTCAAACTGAAGGCCGTGGGTTCGAATCCCGCTCGTGAGACCAACTTCGTTATCATAACCATGACTTTAAATAAGAAGGATAATTAATTTGGTCAATTATGAGCGCTAAGCACATACGCCTAAACTATTTCACGTTTGTTCGATGTATTTATATAGCTTTTAAGCTTTCAGAATTGATTAATTACGTTGTTGTTTTATGAAAGTTTTTAAAATTTAAGGACCTCTATTACCAACACGATTGCTTTTTCAAACAATGCTTTATTAAACATAATATGTTTACGAAGGGTGAACATCCAGTTCTGAAGAGAAACAATAGAATGACTGAAAAGAAATATCCTCATGGTCTTTTAAACGTAGAGTAAAAAACTTTTTAAAATTAGATTGGCATCTGTTGATATCTGTTCTTATAATTATTTGCTCTTTAGAACTTCATATAATTTATATTTGCCTTTGGTTAGTTTAGTTCGTTCGTCATGTTTTTCACGCATTACACTACTGGGGAAAAATAAAAAAAAAAGCCCTACGACTGATATTTCTTACCGTGATACAAATTAGTATGTCTATGTATGAGTCCCTAGTTTAATTATTAAATTAAGTAAATAATTAATATAAATACATATAAAATAAAAGAAAATACGTATAGAATACACGCACAAATATACACATATACATACTTACATATATTGAAATCAAAACGTACATTAATACAGGTATAAAATAAATATCGTACAAACAAATAAAATAAATAAATTAAATAATTAAGTTTGGCATTAATATATTTGACCCTCGTATTGTGGTCGCAAATTGTTTTGGTGTTTTGGTGCACGTTTTTGTCCGACATCTCCAACTAATTTTATAGCGTTACCAGGACAATGTCTTACCAATTGGTTTCTATGAACTAGAGCAGAAATATCACTCGAGGTTTGTGCGGAGCTCATATACGTTGGCTGATCAAGAGCCGTAGGCCATAACATTAGACACTTTTTTTGAGCTCTTTGCAGCTTCTTATTGTTGGTACCTGATAAGCCACAAGCAGTGCATGTTTACGTCAACACTGGCGTTACTTTGGTCTTGAAAATCAGCAACTTGTTATTATCGCTCAACTAGGACTCTCGCACAGTAGAACAAGCATTTTTACATGTTTTTTCCTTTTTCAATTAATATTAAAATCGGCTGAAAGTATTAATTTATTATAATCTTAAATTCGAAGTACCTTATTGAGGGATACCAGTTAATTTCTCCACTAATAAAGTGGACTTCAAGGTCTACAGTTTGACGTTATTTCAGATCTCTCCAAACTCCTTTTTACCTACCGTCCTGGTATCCTTCATACTTATTTTTCCCCTATTTTCCACCTCCTGGTCAATCGGTTCAGCATGTATTTTTTTTACAGTTTAACATTCGTCGAGTGAGATGTGAGTTTATGACCTCAAGTATTAAGGAAAGCCCTTTGATAAGCAGGATGTTCCTTATAATCCATTTTTTTTATAGTTTTAAATTTGCCTTATCTTTGAATTTTGAATAAAGAATGAGTTCAATTTAACTACATGGTCTCAGCAGCCCTGCATTCGAACCCGACTTATTCACAAATGGGCTCATTTTCGAAAACACTGAAACCCTGCAAACCCCGGTTGATATGACCTCTGCAGTTGCGAACCCTCGTTAAATATAATAATAATAATAATGAAGTTTGTATAAGTTTGTATAAATAGTTAACGAGTTAGTTCGTTACATTGTGTTTTGTTTTCACGTTATAGGAAAATCAAAGATTATTATTGTTATCTGAATCCTCTATTAGTTGAATAAAATTACATTTACGTACAAAAATGTATATTTTGGTCAATTTATAGTAAAATGGTTGGTTGGTTGGTGTTTGTTTGTGTGTGTGTGTGTGTGTGCGCGCGCGCGAATATCATCGAAACATTCAAAGTATACAAAATAACGCCACCCGAGGATTTAAAAAGAGATAAAATCAAAAGAACATTTCCCTCATTGAATCGCGTTCGTTTAAGAAATAAATCATTGGCATGTCGCCGGGGGAAAATTATCTGAAACGAGCCCAACCATAAGGGATTCCGCCCTATGAAAATCGGCTCTCGGGAACTGAGCTGGTAAGTGCAGAAGTTTCTGATTCGCAGCCGTGGAAAGTGTATACACATTGGGAAGTTTGATTTCAGGAAATGAGCTCAAGCTTGTTCAGAGGGTAAGGGCGAGAAACGTATCAAATCCGGCGGGGGTGGGGTGGAGAAAACAGCGCCCTTTCTCGCAGGGGTACGACGAGGGTAATTTATATTGGTAACATTTTTCAAAAGGAGAAGAATATTTAACAGTTTATAGACAGGATTTTACAATAAATAAATTATTTGGTGCATCGTAGATCAGAAAAATAAAGGTAGTTATAACAATTCGAAAACCAATACAATCTGTGTCGCATAGATCTCTATTATAAACAATTAAAAATGAAATAAATCTCAAATTAAATTGATGTTAAAGATGAATACGTAGTTATTAATAAATTAACCAAATGCTCCAATTATAATAGTTCAATTCGTTCATTTAATCTACCGTATCCCTCAAAAATTGTACCGATCCTGCCTACTACTATTCAAAAGCTTAATAAATAAAACTGTTTTGTAATGGCTAGAACGTAGATAATTCATTCTTTAAAAATATTCGAGCAGATTTTAAATCCGGTCTCATTTTTGACGAAAAATACTCATCTAACCAATAAAACTTTTACCAGCAAATATTTTTATCGATTTGAGTTAGAAAACTTGTCTTCGCTAATGTCGATGCGATTTACCGTCTAATTTCATCTTATCATTTTTTACATCTCATAACGAATTGACCTACTTATTAATTAACTATTTATCAGTAAAAAATTAATAAGTTAAACAAAAAATCAGTTATAGACAAATTATAGGTTGAAACGTTGTACGATATAAATGTTAAATCTAAATATAACCTAAAAATATTTTAATATGAACTTGTTATGGTAGGTATAAGGTAGATAGGGAAACATTTAAAAACTATAGTATTTTTGTAAGTAAAAAAACAACACTTGGCTTCAAAAATAATTTTAATTAAAAATTAATTGTCTTATCAACTACAGAAAAGTAGTAATCATTTGATAATATAAATCAAGTTATGTCTGAATATAAATAAGAATTAAATGTAATTAAATTTAATAATTACTGTTCAAGATTATTTGAAAATCGTGAGATGCGGTCTGGTGTGATGTAGTTTTCAGAAAAACAGTTTCTTTACCATGCCAATGTTAAGATCTTTATTGAGATCATCTTCAGGGCTCAAAGTCACAGAAAGCAAACCTGTGTAACGTAAGTTTATATTCAAGGTAAATTGTCTTTGTTCTGAGTATGCATTGCACTCTTCGTGGATAAAAAATTATACACCTTTTCCTAAATAAATAAATTATAAAAACTAATTAAGAAGTATCGGCTTAGAAACAAAATAAGAAATTAAGAAGAAACTACATTATTAAATTTAAGTTGATTTTTAACAAATATCGTTAAAAAGTTTCAGATTAAGCTTATTTGCAAGTAAAATATCATATTGATTAATTTTATTCTAAATACAGTGTTTACTGACTACGTAACTTTCATATGATGACAATAATATTTTTCGCCAGGACCACAGGATTTAAACCCGGCATCTTAATATTACCGTGATGAGCGCCGTAGCTTAATAATAAAAGAGATCAAAAAAAGCGCTAGAACATTAGGATAAAAAAAATCTGCGTAGAGATTAGTGACAGTTAATCGATAATTAGTCAGATATCGTGAGATGCGGTCTGGTGTGATGTAGGTTTCAGGAAAACATTTATTGTCCTTTTATTGAGATCATCTTCCGAGCCTGGGATTTACAAACTTTATTTATACTTAACAAATACATTTAGGATGTGGAAAAACTAATTTATACGATGACATATACATTTTCCACATCCAATTTGTATTTGTTAAATGTAAACAATGTTTGTAAATCCCAGGTCCTGACGATTATCTCAATAAATATCGAAACGTTGGCACAATGAAGAAAATGTTTTTTTGAAATATACACCACACCAAACCGCATCACACGAAATCTGAATAATTGTCTATTAACGTTCACTAATCTCTACACATATATGTAGTATGTTGGACATAAATTCTGGTAGTTAATACAATTTCTTTAGTTACATTTATTGTTTAAATTAAAACCGTCTTCCTAGACAAATCATTAATTTTTAACATTATATGAACAATAATTAGGTAGAAAACAAACGCATTGGTACAATACAAATTAAACCTTACTTGTCACAAAATCATTTCAAAACATTAATTTAAATTTTTTTGACCAATTGACGACGTTGTTTGTTTTGTTTGTACATTCCTGGGCAGCCGAAGGCAATAGTAGAATTGTGGCAAATTTTTGTGTTTTCCCCGTGCTATATAAATCCATAGATTTTTAATTCGTTATGCAAGTACCAAGCGATCTTTACCATGTAACGAAGGCTTACATTTTACAGTGTTTTTATAATTTTTATAATAGCTAGATTCGTACAACTCCTTACTTGAATATCATATTTCCAGGGTTTAAGGGTTGATGTACATTTGTAATGTATGAATGAATTATGTGCATATGTAGCCTTACATTATGTATATGCATACATACATATTTTATAATTTTGGAAACTTGGATTCGCATTCTAACAACCAGTATAGTTGCCTCTAAATTAAACTTATATCTGACTTTTTTCACGTGATCTTTCCATTCTAGTAGTATCAGGTATTCCCGAGGTGTTATATGCATCGGTATAATGGCTGATGATGATGGAATACGGTAAAATGTTTGTTTTGCAATTCATTTGTACTGGTTAAAACTTAAAATACTTGTGTGGCTTTTTAGTTTTAGTTGTTTGAAGGATATTTGAAGTATCGATGAAGACGACCACGCTTTTTCATTTGTGACGTTCATTCTCGTTCCGTCTATTTTCAGAAAATCGCTGGTATAAAGAAAGTAAAGTTTTGGATCTAGTATGTTCCCTTGGGGAACGTTTGCACTTAAATGCCCATTTTTCCATTCTTCTTTTAATACATTCAGTTGTTTCATTCTATCCAAAACCAAGGTTCTGGATTGTTTGTTTTCAATGAGTGAAATCAATTCTCTTTTTCCTCAGATTACTTTTATTTTGTCTAAGGTGCTCATGGTTAGAGTGAATGGCTACGACTGAGAATAAAGAGAAAAATGACTGAATGAGTTCAATAAAGTTAATTGTATTGTTTAATAAAATGTTTCTTTTCATAAATATGAAAATTGATAGAAGATGTGAAAGATGAAACGTGGGTGATAAAAAACCACCAGAGGTTCAAGACAAAAACAGTACGATACGATAAAAGTATAGTAGAATGAATCAAACTGTCTCTACGTCCCGTAAATTAGAAAAATCTATTATATAGGGTGTAGGAGAAGGGCATGGGACTGTGTGTAAGACTAATGAGAAATGTCAGACTGGTGTTACCGGGACTAAAGTGATGACCAGGGGAGGATCCCTTTTCGTTCTACACCCTGTTATTGCTTGTACAACTCGGGAAATCACCAGCTAACCAGTGGCTTCTTATCTCCCTTTCTAAGAAGACTGCTGACGTTATGTTAAATTTAAATGAAATACGATATTCAATTTGTAACGTCTTGCAAGTTTGATTATTAGCCACTGTTCTTGGACCGTGACGTTCGATAAATTACGGGTCCTTGCCCTCACAAAGGATTCCATAACTCCTATAATTGCATTCCAGCAATCCCTTCTTTGCCCGCCTGCTGTCTTATTAACCGACTAATTGACTCGGGGTACAATTATGTAGCGTTTAGCTAATAACCAATTGGTTGATTGCGATCTCTCTCCCGGTCCAAAAATTGCTCAAGTCAATAGCTCTCCTTGATTTTAATTGTGTAATAATTTAATTTAACTGTCTCTGTTGAAGTTTTGCTTCTACTCGTGTACAATTATCATGTAGATTATATTTAAGACTTAACAAGAATAAGTTCCCGTTTTCTTTTGTCAAGAAATAGGGCCAAAAGTCATCATTTACTGTTCGTCCCAAAAAAGTTACTTAAACGTTTCTTACGTGATTCATATTGTACTTATACGAAACAATACAAACAAAAATAAAAATCAATTTTTTTCTATCTGCAAAACAATTACAATGATTAAAATACACAAATTACAAATTGACATGAAAATAATGTGAGGAGAAATCGCTCAGTGGTTCAAATAATTAAACAATGACCAATATTTCAATTTCCTTTGACACTACGTAGGACATCACGTGACCATCTTAACAGTTAGAGGTTTTTTTTTTTTTTTTGTAAAATGTTTCCTTAAAATTTGGTCTAATTTATTTTATGTATTTTATACAAACAGTACAATAAGTATTTTATTGTTTATTGTCGTAAGAATAATTGTGTACGTTGAAATAGTATATTATTACTGTAACCACAAAAAAGTTATATTGTAACAATTTTTTTTTTTATTTCGACCTCTACATATTAATTTCTGATTTTTCCTTCCGTCATTAAAAAAAAAAAAAAAAAAAAAAAAAAAACAGTTATTTTCATCCTTCCTCAGGTCTACTTATTGCCTGCACACGGAACAAATATTTCTTACATTTTTAGACCAACATGGTTACCATTAAGAAAAGATAAACGGTCTGTAATTATCGTCGAGACTGTGATATGATAAGCGATTGGTATTTAATTTGTTAAATAATATTTAGATATAATCTAGTAAATTTTAAACTTTAGAGGAAACTTTAAATTTAATCATTCCATTAATTAAGGATTTTAGTTGAGCTAAAAAAGATAGTGTCACGAGCGGGATTCCAACCCAAGATGTTCGGCTAGATATGCCGCTACTCATACCCTATGAATTTTGGTGTTTATTGCTACAGGTTGCCTACTTGTAGATAATGTACTCCAAATTTAAAATAAAATGCTAAAATTTGTTTTAAAAACGCGATTTATATAACGATAGTTAGTATGTAATATTTAATTTATGGAAAATAAAATTGATACTATAGACCTACAGTTCTGCATGACAGTAAAATATTGCGGGTTTAGGCTATTCTTAAACATATATGTATATTTTAAGTTTCAGTTAAAACCATTATAGTTCGAGGTCCGATTGACCAATTAACATTTTTCAATTAATTAATCTTTATGAAAGGTATTAGATAAGGTTGAGATAAAAAAAGTCAGTGCCACGAGCGAGATTCGAAATCACGACCTTCGATTCAATACGTTGCTACTCTACCACTTGAGCTATCCATCCCATTTGACGCTAACTTCCCATCTCAACCCCACCTTACGAATTTTCCCTCCTTCCTCCAAAAGCTTAATTAAACATTAATTAATAGGAAAAAATTTATTTGGTCAAGCGGCCCTCGAAACATAATTAATGTTTATAGCGGCGTATCAAGCGGCAGGTCTTGGTTTCGAATCCCGCTCATGACACTGACTTTTTCACCACAACAAAAATATTAATTAATTGAGTGATATTAATTGAACAAGTGAACCACAAATACTAGTGAATTTAATGATAATAATGGTGAAAAATGGTGTTAAAAATTGTTGTCTAAAAATCTATTTTTTTACTACAGCCACTTTTTTAACCACTGTAAGTAATAAAAGACAAACAATGATAACCAAAAATGTAAGAAATTTTTGTAAATAAATCCGAAACTTTGTGGACTGATTGTTATGGCTGGTTGTTATTTTTGTGAGATGACCTCCCCACTTCGAGATGGAAAAATAGCATTAATATATTATTTTATATACCGTACGAATAAATAAACTAACAAGCCCACGTGACCATCGCAGGGAGACTTATTAAGATGATAGTGGAACCTGACGTACCAAGGCATTGGGATGTACGGAAAGGAATTCATGGAAGTTTTCCAAAAGTGCCATTAAAATATTTACAATTAACAACAATTTGATATACTACATTTATGGCAGAAACTTATGGGACAATATTCCAAACTAAAATCAATATAATTTTAATTTATTTATAATCAACATAAATGTCCAAGTTAGAATCAAATCCATTGTAACACAATCATCGTATCATCTTAACATTGATAGAAAAACAAGATATGAAAGAAATCTCTATGAACAGTCTTTTAGTAGGAAAAACTTCATTTCATCATGTGTGATATTATCTTTATTATACTATTCTCGTGACCTCTTCTCGCTCAATCATCTTCCCTAGAGTTCTAATATTTAACTTCCGTCCTTTTTTCGTTGTCTTTTCTTCATCGCAGTCTCCATCCCATTTCCCCTCTGTTAATTATCATTTAATTTTTTCATTTTACCGTCATCCATGCTCAATATATATCTATTATTCAACCTAGAGTATACCCCTGAGGGATAAAGTGTTAAAGCCGGATTTTTGTAAGATTCTTTCTTTAATCAACTTGATGATTTTTTCAATATTCTCTCTAACTTATTTCTAAAAATGTACAAATTTTATTGTTTGTTTTCTAATAACATTTTTATTCTACCTATCTGATTAACCATCATTGTTTTATTTATGCATTGTCCTTGAAACTGACTATTTGTTTACAAAATTACAAAATTGACCAAATTTTTTAAACGTATTTGTATATTCTTTCCTTATTACTTTGATATACATTCAACTTTCTTCTAAAGGCACTCTTCCTTGTTTTTTTGCTTTCTTCATCCGTCAATCTCTCACACTCTCTCTCTCCATCTCTCTCGCCTTTCTCTGTTTTTGTATCTCTCTTCCATTCTACTTATTTACGCAACAAGACCGAATTTACCATGACAAAATCTGCCATTTCTCTGAGGACAAATCTGTTTTGTCTTTATTTACCTAAATTTCAGTCTGTATTAAATCTTGTTAATGTAAGCGATATTGATTTTGGATAGTTGAGAGTCTAAATTTTATGAATTATATCGTCATGTGATGCAAATTCCTTCATATCGCATTTCATCGTTCCTCTCCCTCACTCTCTCTCGCTCTCTCTCTCACACACACACACTCACTCTCTCACTCTCACAGTCTCTCTCTCAATTTCTATTTCTCTTTCACTATCTCTGTTTCCATCTTTTACTTTTTTTTACTTTCGTTATATTATTTAACAATACACGTTATATGTAAATGTACATTTACTCAATTGTTCAACCCAATTTTTAATCTCTACATTTTAATTTCCACATATTGAAATTTCTAATTTCTTCCAATTTTACTTATCGATTTATGTATCACTTATTTTCTATTCACACACACTCTTTTGTGCTCAGTTTATCCGAAAAACTACTTTACTTACTATTCTGTAAATTATTATTGTTTTAATTAAATTTAACGTACAACCATCATTAATTGTAGGTTAAATAGAAAAACTATGTTGAAACAACAATATAAGACATTTTGTATTTGACTATCTGTTACGTTACAATTTGATAACATTTTAAACTCAGTTTGCAAACCTTCCAACAAAAATATCGTTGGTAATATTAATGATGACAACTTGTTTAAAACGCCGTTAGCAAATTGGTATTAACTCAAAATCAATTTGTCGCGTTTTAAAACCCGAGTATTTGATTCCCTGTCAATGCCACCCCTTCGTGTCTCGATATCCACCGGTGCGGACATATTAACCCTCGGGCGCAATTTGTTGAAATTTTTTTTTCTGGCTCGGATTGCAATTTTGAAACGATAATCGGCGTTTTAATAAACTTAGAAACCGGTTTCCCGTTAAGGGGAGGGTGGATTCTTGTTAGGGAAAAAATGCCAGTCCGGCTGGCCCAGATAGACAAATGCACGCCACTTGATGTATTGCTTTTTCAAACTAAGCGTGATTATAAGGAATTTTCTTCTTTTATGGAAAAATTGGTTTTGTTCCGAGTTTTTTTTTATCCGCACAAACAAACTTATGCTGAGTTAATAGGAAAACCCATTTCTATTATATTTTATTGGACAATCTACTAGTAATATTACTGTTTCGACTTTATCAATAAAATAATAATTTTATAATATTTCTCTTTGCAATATTTCTATGTTTCAACGCTTATAAATGAACACGTTTTATAAGTATATACATAGACAGATAACTCAATTCATAGAAAATATAAATGGTGGCGTGAGTTCTATCTCTTTAAGCATATGGTTCCTACTCACAGTAAGTTGTTTTACGATCTGGATTCGAGCCTACAGCTCATCATCAGATTGAAGGCGTTCTCGACTGAAACCCTTACTTTTTTTACGAGGGTTCGCAACAGCAGAGGTCATATAAACCCTTAGGGTGCCGGTGTTTTTCAAAAAATCTTAATTTTCATGTCGAGAGAGACGTGGTTGTAGAGCTCTTTCAAACTGATGATGAGCTGTAGGCTCGAAATCCGGTGCATAAAAACAACTTACTGTGAGTAGGAACTATCTTTTTAAAAAGATTAACAAACTTCATTTACAACAAAGAAATTACCTTACATATTAATCATTGATATAGTTTTATATAGCTTGGATGGTTATCTGTCTGCCTATGAATATACTTATTTCCGAGTCGCAAAGTTAGATACTAAGAATAACGAAAAATCAATTACTAAACATTACTAAATTCATACAATACACAGGGCGTCCTTTTTAGATGGCATGGCAGATTTTCTTCTGAACCAATTGCCCCCTCTATATTCTTAGAATGTAAGACTATGCAACTTTTCAGCATATCCGATGTTTAAGAGATCAAGCAGAAGAGTCCAAGAAAACAGTATATGTCCTAGATACAGGATTCTAAGACGATATGGGACAATGAGCAACATAATTATAAAATCTTCCTTTACTCTTATGTTGCAGAGCTTACATATGCAATTTATGTCGTCTTCTTTCCTAGGCACAGAATTAGAAACACTTGCTTATGCTTATACCTATGCTTATGAGCCATCTTGGAAAAGGGAGTTTCAGAGAAGTAGCATCTTGAATATTCAAATTAAATGTTGCCTTAGAGTGGTCTAACCCCTTAAAAAAGAGATTGCTTGAGAACTGCGCACAATGTTGATAACACAAACGTTCCGCAGAACACCGATCTTAGCGCACTAGTTTTTAAGCTAAATTAAAAGCTAGGGCATTCCAACGATAAAACCAAGAGAAATCGATATAACAATCTAGGCAGCAGTAATTTTACTGATTTCAGAAACAAAGTAAATTGGGAATAAAAGGGAAGTGGAACGTAAGAGTAAACAGGTAAATCGTATCCAGCTGCTACTTGTTAGTCCTAGGAAAAACGGAATCCTATTTTGATTTTATAAAATCTCTCTTTACATTATTTCTATATTTCATGTTGCTTATATTTTATGTGGTTTAACTATGTAAATTATATGAGTATTAAAAAGAGAAGAAAAAGTATTTTTAATCCCAACCTACTTAAAAAAGGGTCAATCGATGCCAATTGAGAATCTCTGTGGTGGCAGATCTCTTTCGCCTGTTGGTGACGCTTATTTACAGTCGGGTCATTAGGCCTGACAATATTTCCCGGGCTTTTAAGGCCAAAGCTCTCTTTTATGAGACAATAAACTAAAGATAATTCCGTGGTTTCACGAAGTCCATTCTGGGACAGTTTTACCACGACTTTTCTAGCCATTGGAAACCCCATTGGTCCAGAAAGGACAGAAACGTTTACAGTTCATTGGGCAAAGCGTCCCTCGCCGTCTCCACGGGCAATCTATTGCCCTCTCATTCCATTCTCGTAATAATCTGGTTCATTAACTTTGATCCATTCTGTTACATATTTATTCTTAAGGGTAATCCAGCCGGCCGATGCAATCGATATCCAATTATCATCCGTTTTTCGGTGTTGTTTTTGTCGTATCGCGTCCGATTTAACAGGCGGCATGGATATCCCACCTCCACTCCAATATCATTTTTCGCCCTGTTCATGCTGGCAGCTCATTCCTTTACTGCCGGGTCGCATGTCCGCCATGACGTAGGATCATGACGGCGATCTTTTTTACGTTCTTATTGGGTCATTTAACCCAGATTTCTTAATTTGTAAGACTTTGAGTAACGTCATTTTCATAAATGTAAGCGGCAGATGAGTTTGATATCTGATATCTATTACTCGACTTTATACTGCGGATAAATTTGGCTGAATTGTACCTTCATTGCGAGATATGGTTGTGCATTTAAAATTCACGAACCTTTCAACATTGATAGTTCCCTTTCTCCGAAAGAGAATTCCGTAAAAATGATTTTTCCAACTCGCTCCTTACCTATCCAAAACTGTATACAGCTCTCATTCACACTCTATAAATATTTATTTAAAAAACGTTACCAAAAAGCGAGAGAGTCACAATAATTTACATATATAAACACATATATAAAATGTATAAAAACATATAAAAATATATGTAATCTCTGTATGCAAATAATGGTAGTAAATAAATTATTGTACACATTGTGTTTGGTCCTTTGACTGACTATAAACAGTGAGATTAAACGGAAAACATAATTATGGAATCTAATCAGAGTGAACGTGAAGATTTATATTTTCCTTAGGGCAAATAACGACGGCATAATTAAACAATGGTTAAAATTTTAATTTGTTTAAATTTTAATTATACAGTTTACCTTAGTCACCGTTATTGAGAGTAATTCCGTAAAAATGATTTTACCAACTCGGTTCGTCGTGGTGGTGCAACTTTTTAACATACCTTTTGGAAAATTGCACATTCGTTAAAAAAAAAGTAATACATTTTTCCGTTACTTGTTCATTGTTAAACAAAATTTAGGTCGATATTCACTTCATATTGTTTGAATTACTGAACGTTTCCTTAGCAGAAAAAATCTACGTTCATATTCCTAAAGAAATGATTATTTATTGAGCGGTTTCAGTCCAACTGATATCCTGGCACAAACGTTTAAAGATTGGAGAATTTAATTGAAAACGAGATTTTCAAAAATTCAGTACCCTCTGACGAACCTTTCACAAAAACTTTATTTTGCCTTTTGTTTTCAATAATTAAATCATACTTTGTTTCTTTAACATGTACAAAGTGGCATGGAATTTGTTAAAAATCAATTATTCTTGATATTATTACATTTTAATGATAGATTCTCTATTGTGATTTTAACAATGGGACTGAAACTTAATTAGTTTGAAAAGGATGAAATTGAAAACGTCTTTTGTTTAAAAATTTTTTCTTTATTAGAATACCAAGGGTCTTCTTTTTATAGCTAAGTTATAAAAGATTGAAAGGATTTAAATTTGATCTTTTTCTTTAGGGAACAGCCGTTATCAATGAACTGAAGAGTAAATTAAAAACGAAAAAATCTTACTTGATTTTTATGCGTGAAAATTTTTGTTTTTTTCACAGTTACGCACAAATAGTTTATATTTGTGAAATTGAACAAATTTATCTATCAATTATTGCAATATAAAGTTTTTGTATGTTTTGTTCACAATAAAATATTTATTGTGTTATAACATTAATTCTGTTCATCGTCGTTTTCCATCATTATGGTCTGCCTATACTATGTGAAAAATCATCTGCAAGGAAGAAACTAATCCAGTTCATCACACCTCAGACTTCAAGAGGAGATTAAACGATTTTAGTGTTTGTTAATAATTAATCAAACGGTACAATTTACGATAATTTAAAAGAAACAATAAACCAAAAATAATTTATTATAATATGTATTAAATTTCAGAACTGTTTTTTAAATTTATATTTCGGATGCAGTTTAAATTTACCCTTGTAATAATATTAAAACTATTTTAAAAAGATGTGTAATGGCTGCAGTTCAGTCAGCGTAATATTCTTTCAGTTGCAATATGCCAATCGGGGTCTCATAAGAGGAAGCGCATATGCTTCTAACAGTTTTAGCAGACGGAAATGTAATAAGACTTCTCTTTCAAACGACCGGTTTCGTATTGCGTCCCGACCCATAATCGAGTTCAAAAGGGGCAATTTTGGATTGAGTGTCAGAATATTAAGGGACACGCTCCAGAGCGTTATTGTCAAAATTATTTCCAATTGTTTCAACTCCTGTTAAAGTCAATGTACGCCGAGATCCACCGGCTGGGATCTCACAAAGGGGTGGCGTAGCAGATGTCTCCAATGGAACTTGGGGCAATTTGAGGTATACTTCGGGGCTATACGACGTTTGAAATACGATTGCTCCTTGACCCTTAACAACATTATTATGGACACAGACTTGTCTTGCTGAAAACACTAAAGACACCGCATGACACTAATTGAGCTGTACGAAAACTTTTATTTCTTTCATGTTGTTGCCAACAAACAAATGTCGATATAATTAACACGTAATAATCAAACAAAGGATATATTTGAGAGAAAGGGAGGAGATAAATAGATAAAGATAGGTATATAAATAGGGAGAGAGAGGAAGATAAATAGATAGATAGAGAGAACTAGATACATAGTTAGTTAGATAAGTAGAGAGAGAGAGAGAGAGAAAGTGAGAGTGAGAGAGATAAAAATTGATATATAAATAGAGATAGAGAGAAAAAAAATAAGAAAGAGGAAGATAGAAACACAAATAATTAGTTAAAAATGAAGGATTATTCAAAAAGATAAATGGAGAAACAAAAACAAGAGAAGGAGAGAGAGAGAGAGAGAGAAATGGAGCAAACAGTGAAAAAAATAAAAAAAAAACATAATGATGCAGATATCGATGAACAGAAATAGAAATCGGTGGACAAAGGAATAATAAATATACAAGAATGGAGTTGGCAAGTTTGAAGAAATTAATTAATCGTAATTATTGTTACACGGGGCACGAACGCTTTTTAAGCTGTCGGAACAAGGGATAATCTTTGAAAATAGGTAAATCCCGATGTTTCGAGCAACGGTCTAAATGCTGAAAGATGACATGTGTTAACGGTTTATCCGGATTAATCCAATGGAAACGACGATTTGCCAAATCGCTGAACGTTGTTTCACGTTCGGCCTTTGTTATGTTTTTGTAAATGTAATCTTACTTTCATAAACGTACAAATTTATTTAGTGGATGTTTATATATATATATATATATATATATATATATATATATATATATATATATAATCGCACGGGTAATGACATATTTTATAAAAACTTATGTTTAACTTGATTAAATCTCAAACTTGCGTCACCTCCATTATAGAAAGAGAACACGAGAGAGAAAAAGAGGAAGAGAGAGTGATGAAGAAAAAATGGGAATAAAAACAGAAATCTATCAAAATAGAGAAAGAAACAACACATAGTAAAGAAAACACATTCACTTTCCTAAATGAACAAGACCAATTAACAAATTAATACAAACAAATAAACACACGCGCTTCCACTTATTTTAAGAAACAACTTATTAGAGAGAGAGAGAGAGAGAGAGAGAGAGAGAGAAGAAGAGAAGAAATATCACATGACAATTTTGTTGTATAGTTTTTCATAAACACTCTGTGAATCGTTAGTAAATATACAAGTAAATTAATAGTAAAAGTATGT
The DNA here is from genome assembly GCA_039619505.1 of Cimex hemipterus. Lineage (NCBI taxonomy): Eukaryota > Metazoa > Arthropoda > Insecta > Hemiptera > Cimicidae > Cimex > Cimex hemipterus. Next base: position 7,043,247 of record CM077104.1, read on the forward strand.
AAAATTATAAATTTACAATTAAAAGTTACAAAATAGCTAATAACATAAGATCATTTACATACCTAAAGGTTGTAAAATATTGTTTAAAAATTACAAATTTTTGGGTTTTCATATGTGTGTCTATCGAAATGCAAAAATAAAAAACCCTCAAAGCCCTCTATTGACGTGGTTTATTAAAATGTTTCGGAATCGGTTATTTCTGGAAGTATACATCACCACCAACTCTGATCGGCCGAGAACTTGTGTGACAGCCGTAGAACTTTAACCGAGCCGAAGTTTTGTCTCCATCCCTGCCACGACATTTCGAACATTTACAGCTTTCACCTATTTTATTTGATCAATAACAGATTTTTTCCCGATCATTTTCATATGCTTTACGATTCTTCCCTTTATGAAGTAATTAAAGAATGTTTAAATTTGACCATATTGTAAAATGAAACACTTTTGTTTCCTTTGGATAATTAACAGTTCAAATCAGTTACTCTAGTTCATACTATAAATAAAAGATAGTTTCATCATTTAAGCGGGACAAATTTTAACGGAGCTAATTCATTATTGATTTTGCTTCACTAGCAACCGGACTGAGTTATAATAACGTTGAGATTGCCGACAGAACCTCTCCACGCTCAGCTGCAATTACGTTAGCCCAATGTGTTTGCTGACCGTAGGTTATGCAACAATCCGGAACTCTAATCTTGTTAACTGCGTCCATTTCTCCAATTAATTGTAAATGAATCGGGGTAAAATTACGTTTTTACGCCTAAATCTGAACAAATTCGAGTAAATGTTGTATGAATAGATGAGTATACCTTACAACAGTTGTGTTCACTTCTCTTCAATTCAGATATAACTTTCTCAAATTTTCTTTGGTACAAGAACGCTACGTTTAATTAAAAACTTATAAAAATATTGTATTGTTTTAGTATATATTTTTAGAGGAAGATCGTGGATTCGAATTCCCTCGTGACACTAACGTTTTCATTTCTGCCAATACCTTGCATAGAGATTACATAATTTTGAGATAGTTCATATTATTAAGATATTAAAACGCCTATTTAAAAGCTATTTACTTGACTTCAAAATGTTTTGTTTAATAATATTTAATTGCATCCAGTATATAAATTGTACATTTTTGCCAACTATTGTAATGGTACAAAATCTCAGGCAAAACACTAACACTAAGGCCAGTACTGGCACTCAGTTGTTGGCGGGATCAGAAGAGGTTTCGGAATCGTCGGTTTGAGTTGAAGGTTTTTGGGAGGGCACGAAGTGGAGAGGGCTTCAGCAGTACGATTAGCTTGGTTGAAACAGTAGAGTGAATCTTGACGAAGTGGGGTCAGTACCTTGACGAACGGAATTTTAACGTCATTGTGGATAATGTGTTTCAAGAGATAATAATAAGATGGTGGATTTTTTTGAGGACTTGCTTTTGAAAGCTTGGATACGTTGGATGTTAGATGGCTTCGTGGTACTCAATATTTACGCTGGATAGGTCGATAGAGGTCGAAGTAATTGTTATAAAGAGTTAGCTTGTTTTTTATTGTGGTGGTAACCAAATGATCTGTATGATGATTCGACGTCAGTACACTTACGGGTGTGGGCAAGGCTACATTCGTCCTTATTCAGCTTCATTGTCCACGTTTTGCACTTGCTACTTGCTACATTCTTCAATGAGCTTAAGATGATGGGATCAATAGATTAACAGTATAAGTTGTAACCAAGAATACTCTCTTGTGGGACGCTGCCTGGATAAATCTGACTTCGGACAACACATTGCCACTTCATTTTGAAATAATAAAGAAGGGCTTGGAAACTGCTTTAGGTTGTACCACACTTGTGCATCCTGGCAAAGCGTGGAACACACCTCAGAAGGCATTCGAGCGGTACTTTCTGTTCCCTGAAGCGGTAGAAATAGTGTCAATGTCCCTCGATCATTGCTGAATTGCGATATCTCGAGGGATGCAGCCTAATAAGTGAGAAGGAATGGCATGTAAATCTAGGAAGGATGTAGAGATTTTGATTTGAGTCTTTTATGGGCTTGTAAAGATAATCCTTTCATCTTTAAGAAATTAAGTTAATATATTAGATATTTCCAAAGATAGTGTAAATCGAATTCTAAAACTTTATGGAGTTAAAGCAAACAACATTTTTCATGCCTTAGGCTTGTGACGTCAAACTATAGAGTGAACGAGCACAAAGTTCACCAGTCATTCATTCAACCTAAATCTTTTCTCACTGTTTTTCTGAAAATAATGGCATTCTCAAATTGTACATGAATTTATACACTTGTGAGATTTTTTTCTATGTGTCTTGTGTAGAAATGAATCATTAATTTTTGTTGTTTCCGATCATTTTGTTCCGTTCACCGTGTCGGTCTGAAAGATGCATTCTGGCATTTTTCCAGGTTTGTGTGGTCTGACAGGTAAGAATGCTAATAAATATGAAATCAATAATAATTAAACATTTTCAAATATGCTTGTTTTGATTTTGTTTCCGTACCAATCCGATTATCTCTATTGAAATTGACAATAAAGGTAATACGGGACGTTTAATGTTTTCATGTGCGGTTAGCGCAAATCAGAAATTAATAAGTCACCTTCCAAAGGTTTTACTGTCACAATTGTTACTTGAAACGCCAACGGTTAACACAGAAAACAGCCAAAAAAACCAACATAAAACATAATTGGCCATAATTGCCTGAGATTACAACGATGCTAATCTGTTTAGACCCCGAAGAACAATTTTTTTTCGAAAGAAATATTGTTTAAATTAGTTTGTTTGTTAAAGTCAACATTTTAAAGACGTGCAAGGGATTGGTGCCTCGATTGGTTTGTAAAAAGAAAACCGATTCTTCCCTTTGGCCGAACAATGAATTTTTAACATTTACGAAACGATAATTTCCACGCAAACAACGCTTTAGTATAATTGTGCGGTAGAATTAAATTAAAAATAAAATAAATTCAAGTATAGAAATCCTTCTTCCGTAGATCTCCCGCCATTTTCTGAATTTGTTCATCTTGTTGTTGTTTCTTCTTTTCATAAATGAACCCCCCAATAAAAGAAAAACTAGGTTTTACAGAGAAGATTAAGCAGCAGGTTTATTGGTATCAACCACCTTATGTTTCATTGATTAAGAACTACCATTGATTTGAATTCCCCGAAATATATTTTCAAAATAATAATTCAAATTCTTGCGTGATTTGCATTGCAGATTCCATTTGGCTGGACTCCTACGTATGTTATTCATGCAGTCCGCTATTGCAGAGATTTACTTTTGAAATTTAACTATTGCATTTTTGTTAACAGTTTTATCTCCTACTGTTTGATTAGAAAATGTTCTGTAAGTTGAAAACGATCATAAAAATTACTTTATATCTCCAACAATTTATTGTGACTCTTGTACATCCCAAGTGAATTGCATACAAATTCTGTTTATTTGTTAAAACAAGAAGTAAATAGGTTTTGAGTTTTTAAGTACATTTAATAACTTATTTGCTTTTACAGCTACACTATGTACATACAGCATTAATTAATAAACTAAGAAGTAGAAGAAAAATGAATGTTTGTTTACTCTCTATCCAAACCAATGAAAAGAAAACCCATCTTCCTGTAAATCGTAAAATCATTAACGACTAGAAAATCCTGTCGAAATTATTTACAAATATTGAAGGAAATTTACAACAAAAATATTTAACATTCTAAATCAAATCCGACTGTAAACATATTGATAATATATTCCACAATTGTTTTAGGTATGAGTTGGTAAGATTGATGTATACGAAATAAAACAACTTTAACAAAACCATCCATTATTTGCAAGTGTACAAAAGAAGAAATTTTAATTGGAAATCGTTCTAACTTTTACTTCCGTTTTATTTCTTATACCATTACGAAGTTAAAAGAAAAAAAGTTTATATGTCCTTAGGATTTTATTACTACGCGCTATTTAAAATTTATTTTCTGCTCGTCGAAAATGAGTGAATGAAAAAATGTATGCATTATATTTCATTACCTCAGACTGTTTAAAAATTAAAATGTTTTTTTTTTCTAATTGATTTAAATGAAAAATATAAAAGAATAACATTTCTTGACTATAATGTCACTAGAGAAATATAGTGCAAAAATATGTCTGTATTATGTTAAAACTAAGATATTTCTTGTCTTAACATTAAACTCTATATACTATAAAAGAAAATACACATGTTATCCAATCCATATGTTTGATGTAAAAATGCAAAACTAATAATTTAAAAAGGGAAACATATGTTCTAATGAAAAACATTGTTGGATGAGTTAGGTTGATGTTTCTTCCAGAAAGATGATACATTCTCTGAGTACAAAGAATGCCAGAATGAATATTGAATGACATATACATATACATGTCAACAATATACCTAATGTGTAGGCAATGTATAGATACTATACTTAGTCAAAACATCAAAGATTTCTTTCTTCAGCCTGATAAAAACTATATTAATAGGAATTTATTTCACTTTTATCTAAGTCCTAGGTCAATGTAAGAACAAATAAGTATACTTATAATGTATGAATTATTTATTATTGACAATTGTTAATAAAGATTTCTTTCTCAGATTAATTTATTTCTATCAATGTGGGTGACGATGTGCGAAGATTAGTTGGGGTACTTTCTCTCGCCTGTTTTGGGTTCCAAGGAAGCATGCTTCTTGGTGACCGTGCTGTCACGTGCCAAGCTGTCACGTGGCACCCCATTCAACCCATCTACTTCGAGTTTCCGTATGCATTTTATCATTCAAGAAAGTCAAACTGTTGTCCATTGAGATTGTAAAACGGAAAACTGGGACTGTCATTTATTCGAAACCATGAAAGGGGACAGGTGGAAGCTTGTTCGTCGTCATGCTTTTCAATTCAGTATGTTACCTGTGCAAGAGCAGTGGTGATGCTGAGATGTGGCTGTCGTACCGGTGGAATTAGTCGCGGTTTGAGCCGGTTTCCAAACGGCACAAGGGTAGACCCCCACCAGGTTGTACCCCACAACAAGGGGGGGACCACCCGTAGAGCCCTCGACCACGGAAATCTTGTTTGATGGAACGGCCGAGCGTTCAGCAGGCCGTCACTCTCGGGTTTCGACGGTGCAGCGAAGTCGGTGCGGGAGCGCGAGACGGTCTCGAACTGGCGGACTTTGGAATTTGACTTTGGGACGTTCCTTGACGCGATCTACCACTGCCGATCCTTTTCCCCGGCTCTTCCGCGCTCCTCTCCTCACACCGTCTCTACAATAAATAAACGGAGGGGTGCGAGTCTCGTGTCCGACCACCCCCACCATCAAGGGGAACGTACACTTCACAGCGCAGCCTCCCCCGCCATCACACACCAATCAATGAAAATATAAACCGAGCTCCACTCGCAGACACAACACAACACAATACACAACAAAACCGGACTTTTTCGCATATTTGCAATTATAACGCCTCCCCAATTCAGAAACCTCTATTGTTTATATTTTTTTGACCGCGATTTAGCGCCGAAAATCTCGCGGAAATCGATCCAGGCGGATGAAACACACTTTGCCTTAACCTGCTCCCCTTATGCTCTCATTTTGGCAGGTTATTTAGCTTTTTTTAAATTATAAACATTACCTAGAGTAGGATCACCTCTTGAGAAATATCGACTGCCGAGGGCCCTAGATTTTCACAATTGGTAAGGATTTAACCTACACAAATTTCTATACCTTCTGAGTTTCATATTTGCCGATTTCCATTCTTTTAACATCTATTTACTCTCTTACTGAAAATTCAATTTTACAGAAACCTTATAATCCTTTATTATTACATTATTTTAGAACCATAATAGCCTAAATTTAAACTTACAAAAAAGTACATAGTTTTCACCACACAATCATGATCTGTTCAAATCTGCGTTTTATTTGTAAAATGATCTACTTTTCAAGTTTCAAGTCACGCCATTTGGCACAATTCAAATATTACATCTGACATGAATTTCCTACAATTGAACACATAAAAAGTTTCCAGGAGGTTATACGTCTAAGTAGAACCTCTATTTTAAATGATATTTATGTTTAAATACTATCTTATGCTTTCAAATAAAGCTAAAAGGACAAACAAGTAGTATAAATTATTAATTTTATATTAACCATGACAGTATTAAGTTTATTTCTTCAAAAATGTGTCAGAGTATGCTGTTCTACAGGTCAATCTTAAGCCATTTCACTATATTAAATTAATATTGTTTCAAAACACCTATACATTCTGTGGCTTTAGTGATTTATTTAAAATAACCTAAAAATATTTGATTGGACTACTGTTTAATTTCTAAATATCTTACATTTCTAAATACATCAAAATGTGATCTTTTATCTCGACATAACTTTTGTTGTGTTTATGTTTATTTTATATTACTGTATTAAATGATATGGTTCAATAATAAAATGTTTTTTTGTCAAAGTATTTCTCATCTTTTCATTATTCCTTACACTCCTCCTATAAAAAATCTTGTTGTTACTGTTATTTTGATGAGTGTTGAATTATGCACATATAATTTTTGTAGATGAGCTGATGATTAAATGTTGTAATGATTCTAATATCTAGAGTTTTTCCATTATTATACTATGCCTAATATCATGTATCCTTCAAAAGAAAATAAATACCATTGTAATCATTAAATTGTTCATTTCTTTAAGTTTGCCTTTTATTTTGTATTTTCCAAAAGTTACAAATGAAAAAAGTTCATTTCTTAAATTTTTCAATAGTTGAGTTTGAAAAGTATATGGATATTAAATCAATTGAATCTTTAACTTATAAGTATGATTTGTATTTTGGTTTCAGACACAATTTAATGGCCTTTGAGTTCAATGAAAACGGTTGGTTTATTAGATTTGCCCCTTACTGGCTTTGTTTACAGAATAACATGATGGAATTATTCTTTGTAAAATAATTTTTAAAGCTAGTAGGATTTTGACAAACCTATATCTGTAAAACATGACATTGTGAGCCATGATGATGACATCATTGAATTCATAGAGTTGGAATCAATTAAAAACATAATGCCCCATGAATTGTGCATGTTATTTCACTAGTCATTAATTTTTCTGTGTGAAAATTAGCCAGTAAGGTCACTAGAAGTTTCTTTAAAGATTTCACTTCCTTTTCTGAACAAGTTATATTGGCTGAAATCTAAGTGATGAATTTGATTTAGAGTAGAATAGTTGTATAGGACTGATGTGCACTTATTGGTTAACTTCTAGCTAAAGAATTTTATAAATAGAAAAGAGAAAAAAACAATTTTGTTCTCCTGCTCCTTCTTTTTTATTTGGTTATTTTATTCAATATCAATAGTGAGATGATTTATTGAATTTCTTTTCTATTGAATAATTTTTAGCCTCAAAAAGATACAGGATTGCTGGCACATTGAAAATGCACACCAAGAAGTAATAAAATTACTTGGTTGGAAATATTTCCTTTTGGTGAGACCACAATTTGCTATTATTGTTATATTAAAATATTGGAATGGGTAAAAGTAAGAAGTTTTGCTAGATAAAAATTAAGAAAGAAAACCAATCCATTTCTACTATTTTTTAGTAGAACATATTTTTTCCCATAGTTGAAATCCTTCTATCCTTAAACTTTACAGCCTTTAGCAATGTTGGTTAAGAATCAGTCTTCAAGGAAATCTTGGCTCTAAAATAAATATGTCAGTCTGTATACATATTCAATGTTGCTTTGCTCTGATGATGACCTTAAAATAAGTCTAAAGCTTGATATTAGCAATTACCCTTATTTTGTTCTTCTTCAAAGCCATACTTAGATCCAGAGTATTTGTAAGTGAAAAAGTGGTCGATATTTATAATACTGAAAGGCAGAGATGTTGCTCAGATTGTGTTGAGTAAGTGGCAGTGCGTTGCATACCTTCGTGCAGGGCAAAACATTTGAAACATTATAAATTAAGGGGTCGAATAAAAATTTTAATATATAGCAGTAAAACCAGGAGAATTTATTTGAATATTTATCAGTAAAAGTATATGACTTACTATAATTTGCCTGTTTACGTATGATCATATCCTAATGAATGTATGTATTTATTAGCGAGAATGCTGAATAAATGGGTATGACTGTGAGGCCGATAGACAATATATCCAAGTGCGTTGACGGTATGTTATCTAGGTTTAGTGTTGTAATTTCCCTGGTAATTGTATGTTACATATTATTTCTACAAATGAACGAGGATTTTTATTGATTCGACTGATGATGGGTGCAAGTGGACTTTAAACAGGCATAACTATTGGTGGGAATATGTGCAGGACGTTCGATATTAGAGTACCTTGGTTTTGGTATGAATTTATATAATCGGCTTTAACTAAATATAGTAATTTATACGTAAGGAAGAATGAGTGTATTTATTACCGTGTTTGACATGTATATACATAAATTCTATGTATACGTAAATGTATATTGGTATGAGTATACGAATGAATTGAACTGTTCGTGGAGGGTGCATACATGACCCGATGTGTAAGAGCTTAAAAATGCAGAGAGAGGAAATATTGGGAACCGATACGACCTCCCTATTTGCCGGTTAAAAAATAAAAAACACGTTAAGTTTGCATCTGTGTTTGAAGAATGATCAAGGGCCAATTATAGATTATTTCCCGTTGTCTAAAAATGCCTTGGAATGATCGATTTCCTTGTAAAGCATAATTCTATTGGATCTAAGGGCCAATTAGACACAAGTTTCAAAATGCCACGAATGATGGATGATTTAAAAGCCTAGAATTTATAAATCCAAATTGCATTTGCTAAGGAAAAATCAAAAGGAAAAGTCAATAAAAAATCAATAGCAAGTGAATTAAGCGCTTTGAACCCGAAGAACTTAGCGTTTATTACTTTAATCACCGCAATTTTCGGGAATCTCTAGTCAGGCGAAGGGAGTTTCCCGCTTAAATGTGAAAGATTGAGTTTTAAATTGCGCAAGAATAAAACATTAGTTAATGACTTTATGCCATGTATTATGTGCCCTAATTATTGATTATTATTCTCTAATCTCCAGTGCCCCTCAATTACTGTTCTGACTCGAAACCTCTTCCAAATTGTAGTGTGTCGTTACGAAATATAACATGAATTATATTTTCAATAATGATAAGATATTTTTAAATGTTATTAGAAAATTTTTGAGACGCTCATTTCTTGATCAAGCTGTAAAACTGGTACTTATGAAATAATCTTTTTTTTTTTTTTTAAATTTGTTTGAGTGTTGCAACAGAAGCATTCCAACAACAGTTGAACCTTAGTACCAAGTGGTGCAATCTGCGGTGGATCTGATTAAACGGACGAAAAACCCATCAAATTACATTTACGCTGAAACGATAACCTGTACACCAGTGCACATTTACAACAAAATAATACCACCATCGAACCAAGCCCGCTACCTTGGTCTTTAGTTAGTAGACTTATTTTGAACCCAAAAACACGATTAAAACGGCAAGAACTTAACAAAAGACATGGCCTACTCAGACACCTTCTTGGACCAAAACTAAACAATAATTCAGTCCTTTCAATTTAAAGTTCTCCGCCGTATTCTCAATGCTCTCTTCTACGTCACAAATCAAACGATCCATAAAGATCTTAAAATCCCTTTTGTGAAAGATCTTATCCAAACACGCTTCTTCACTTTTCACTCTAAACTCTCTTCCCACCCTGACTCACTAGCCCAAACCCTTTCTTCAACATCTAACCCTTACAATCCTCCACGCCATGTAAAAGACGATAGACTCGTGACCTTGTATCAAACCCACCGAATTAAATAAGTTTCTGTGTTATTGAAAAAAAAAAACACACATCTGTCAAAATCATGAAATATGTCCAGTTTTCGATATAATTTACAAAATGTTCATTAACTCGTAGGTTATAAAAAATTATATCCAATCCGAAGTATCGGTAGTGATAGAGTCTACAATTTAATTATAAACCTTAATAAACAAATATCAAATTATTTATGAATTTTTAAAATTCAGAAAGATTGGCAATCGTTGTCAAACTGTAGTCATATGTAGTTGGTGGATATCTATTGTATAATAACATTCCCGTAAATATCTGATTAATGGTGAATACTTGCTAGTTAAAAAATAATCTTACGGTGCTGAGTATAGAATATAAATTGAAAAGCCTACAAAAATGTGTAGAGATTAGCGACCGTTAATCGATAATTATTCATATATCGGGAAATGCGGTCTGGTGTGATGTAGTTTTCCGAAAAACATTTTTTTTATCGTAGCAACGTTTCGATCTTTTATTGATATCATCTTCAGGGCCTGGGATTTACAAACATTGTTTATATTTAAAAATGAAACCTACATCACACCAGACAGCATCTCACGATATCTGAATTATCTGCAAAAACTTTTTTAGTTGTTTTATTGTAAGCAATAAAAAAGATTTGTTATTAAATTTGGATTTGCTGGTTTGTAATTGAAACCCCATGGGCAAAATTATCATTTATGATTTAATAGTATAAATTTTTGATTATAATTAATTGTATGTATAGATGAATAGTTTTAATTGTTGTGTCCAAAAAACTGATTATTTATTCTATCCTTGTAACAATGTAATATTGTAAGTGGAAAGAGTCTCACCTTGTCCTCGTTGTTCCATCCCAGAACTATAATGTTTTCTTAGGGCTTTCCCCTACTCGGGAGGCCCTGGATAGCAAACAATCCCTCAACCTGTCATCCGAGAAATTACAAAATTATTTTTAGAACTTATTTCCCGGGAGACGGTGGCGAGGAGATGGTGTTGTAGGCGTGGAGGAATAGGGCCTCAGCCGTGGGGGTCGGTAGGCCGGGGGGAGATTCCGAAGGGGAAAAATTCCCGTAAAATTCTACAGAGTTCCTGGCTCTTCTCCAGGCCGGGAGAAATGTTTTCTTTGCCTCGAGATCTGATTTAATGTCGCATTCCTTATGCGCACGATACCCCAAACGAGCCGCTTCGTTTCGAAATGAATCAAAATGCTTTACCTTTGTAACAACTCGGCCCTAAAAAGGGAAAGTGCTTTTGCGTGCTCGTCCTACCTTGGTCTCGCAGTCATTAGACATTCATGCAACGGCAATCAGAAAATACTTTAGACTTTTATTTATGAAGATTACTATCACCACAGGGAAGTTATTTAATATTAACTATTTCATTTTATCATTAGTAGAGTAATTGTTTTTCTTTTTGTTTTAATGTTTAAATATTCCAAAACCAATTAAAAAACGACAATGAATAAAGAAACCTTTTTTTGTTCAATCAACAAAATTGGGGTTTGCCGGGTATTTGTAGAAACTTTACTTTGGTTGCCCCTGATCAGAATTGAACAGAATTCCTTAGTTGCAAAAAAAAAAAAAGGATCCATGATTTGATGATGTGCACAATCTTTCGGTATCGACCAAGAAAAGTCCACATTTTTCTTACTTACATCGTTAATTTCGTCGTGGTGAGAAACACAATTTCCTGTTATTTGGAAATTTTTCAATAAAATATCTTTCTATTAACTAACCTTAGTGATTACGGTGACATCTTCCTTCTTTCTAATGTGTAAAATTCTCTAGAAACTCCTATAAAAACTTACAGCCTATCATGGAATTCCAAGAAATCAAACACCAATTTCTATTTAGGTTCCTACAATCTACAACACATCCATGTCATCGTCTTGGACGTTGTTATTCTCCCTTGAGCAGAATGTTGTAGAAGTAGTCGCCTCTTACACTTACGATAATCCGATATTTTAGCTTCAGTGGGGTACACAAATTTAGCGTTAAACCGCTCTCCGCATCATTTAAAAATGCCGAAAGAAAAAAGAAAAGAAAAGTTCCCATTTGATTATGACCCACCATTCACTGGTGATATCCCTCACAGACCCCATCCGTTTGGATGCGGATGTTCAGACCCCTACAAAATTAACCCACAGATCCCATTCCTTCGTCGCCTCAGAACTTCCTGACACCAACCTCAAAATATCTTAAGGAAAAGGTGCAGGGAGGAGTGGTTTAGATATTTCTTAAAAATAATAATAAATAGTACGTTGTTTTTCTCAAATGCTTAGGACAATTTTTCCCTCAATAGGTAAACGTGTCTTATGGAGAAGGTTGTTTTTTGAAGAATTTTTTATGAGTTGACTCTTTGTGCAGCAAACTTGAATTACGGTTTGTAACTTTTGCAAGTTTAAGTCCCCGAACACCCTGAGTGAGATTGGCGGTTTCTTGTCACCCTATAAGACACAATCAACACGACTAAAGTCCATCAGAACATTCTTAAAGTTTCTGATAAATAGGTTAGTGGGGGATATTATAAAAGTGCTTTAGATTCGGAAACGGATAATGAATCAAGTTTGATAACAGCTCGAAAAACACCCGCAACATTTTTTGTGGTATTGTGGTGTTCCCAAATCGCAATTAGTCTGCTGCGTACGTTGCAACATAAGAAATTTCAGCCTTAATTTGCTGAAAATCGTGTTACCAGCTTACACTGCCGGTCATTCAAGATGAAATCGTAACGTATGCTGAAATATCAATAACGGATTCCCATCTTCGTTGTGTACAAATTTATGTATATTCGTTTAATAATGAATAAATTTATAAAATACACTTTTAACAACAGATTATGTTTTTTATTCATTTGAATTATAGGCCACGAAGGATTTGAAGTCATTTGGAACATTGAAGCTCCGCATGGTTTAAAACGGGGACAACGTTCTCTCCGTGCCAAGTTGAATAAAGTTAACAGGATCCCGTCTCTGCCAGGGGATCTACGTTTGAACGAGTGGTCAGAGTTGTCATTGAGGAAATTGCTTAGGGTTGTTTGATTAAAACCGGACTCTTACAACTCGCACTTGTCCAAATCATTAGTGTATTTGCCAAGTGGATGCCATGTTTACAATTTGTTTCCACACGACTGAAAGTTTCATGATTAAATGTCTGGTTCATCTAAGCAATTAATAGAACAATCCATGGCTTTACACAATATTGCACAACATGTACACTAATATTAAAATGACAATGGTAAAAATGCTTTAGACATCTTAGAGTGGACGGTGTTATTCAAGAAAAACTATGTTATTTTTGCAGCATTGTATGACGAAATTGTAAGTTAACATCTTCGATCAAACTAGGTTGTACGTTGGTCAAATCTAAAGCATCATTGATTCAGCCACAAACCGTCGATTGTTTCGCCTTCCTAAAATATTAATGCTTCAATAAATGCTACTTTTGTTTGGTTGAACTTGATCATCAGATTATTGACTTACGACATATTAGATTTAGATTAAATAACTATGTTTTCTAAAAATAGTGTATTCTTGTTTTTCGTTTTTCGTAACCGTAATATTTCAATCCGCAGTTAAAACCGAATTTCTGTAGGTGTAACAATATTCATATTACTGCTGAAATATATAAAAAATGTATTTATAATAATAATAATAATAATAATGTACAACAATAATAAGCAGAATACAATGAAAATAGTTGTAAAAAAATAAATAAAGCAGTTTTTTTACTTGGAATAATAAAATAAATCAGATTTAATTTATCGTGATAACTTTATGACAGTTTATATAATTTCTCCCAAAATTAAATATTTTTGAACTTGGTAGGATTGGAGATGTGTTCCGAAAAATGTTCTGGTATTGAAATTCCGCTGAAAGTTCCGGTATTATATTTCAGGTTTCATCGGTTTCTACAAGATACATATACATGCAATATGTTATAATTGATTACGTGTGAAAGTCAAAATCAAAGTTCAACATGCTTTTCTTACTTACAGAGTCTTTGTCAGTGTTTTATTTATTTTACCTTGTAGTTTTTTTACGATGGTTCGCAACAGCAGAGGTTACACCAACACTTGCCGTGTGTTTTTTGAAAAAAAAAAAAAAGCCCATTTGTAAGTATGTCCGGTTCGAATTGACCGTGGGCCTTTCCCTTACAATGACGAGCGCCGTGCCAACGCGTGTTGTCAGTGTTTAAATTTTTTTTAAATGTATACATATTTTTTCATTCTTTTTGACATGTCTTATATTGAGGATACTGTTTTCAATGAATACATAAACAGCACTTATTACAATCTATTATGACAGACAAAATGAAAGTAAACAAAGAGGACTAGAGAAGGTTATTATCAGGTGATGTGTCTGTTCATTTTTGGAAATTTTTATTAAAAGCCTTATTTTATTTGTAAATTTGTAATAAATAAATAATTAAAAATATAATCTATGATTTCCCTAATGTACTAAATCAATTATATTTTTGAAATAAATGCGTACAAAAAAAAAGTTTTAACGTGGTTCTATTTCGAATAGATTTCTGAGACTTGTATGGATACAAATGTTTTTCAAAACGCGAGTGGGAGCAAGTTGACGGATGGCGGAGGATGACTCGTTCGATTTGTTGACTCACGCCTCACTTGAGATCACTTCTTCTTGTTTGTCTTCTGCCTCCTTACAAGTATCACTACACGGACTCTTTTGTTCTTTCTTTCATGCTCGGATACCCTTTTTACCGACCTATCCCTTTCCCGTCGAGGGGTGAAAAACGGTTTTAGTAAAATTCGCGTTTTCCGGCTTGAAATCGCCAACCGGGAAGAGAAAACGCCAACAGTTTTTTTTTCTCTCTCTCTCTCTCTAGTAGTTATCATCGCATGAAAAGTCACCTCAATTTCACCCTTAAAAAAAAGGTTCGAGGGTGCTCGAAGCGGGGGGAAGTGCGCCCGATAGGTTCGTATTGCTTGTGACGTTCCCTAATGAACCTCAGACTTCACCGTCCAGACTTATTTTCGCACTATTTCTAAAGGCCTGTACTGGCATCTCCTCCAATTAGAAGCCGCCCAAACATTTCTTTTGAAACAATTATTTTTTGTATTGATAATACTTGTATTTCTTTTTGCACACGCCAAAATGTTGTCGAATTTGGCGCAAATATTTTGACTCCTTTTGTACTAAACATAATAAATGTACAAAATAGATTGGAGTAAAAATGAAATAAAGTACCTTTAAAAAGTCTATAATTAAACAAAATAATGTCATATAATTTTTTTATATAAAATTGAACTAAAGTCGAACATGACACAAATCCATGTACCCTTAAACGGTTAAATTATTGTATGAGTTTTGTCCTCAGACTATCTAAAGAAAAAAAAAACATAATTTCAATTCAAATTGAAAAACAACAGTGTTGCATAGTTTCAACAAAGGGAGAGTACTAGATTGGTTTGAGAAATTTGAAATGCAAAAAATGTAAATTGAACATAAACATAAATGCATAATAATATACCTCCCATTTTAAATATGTACATAAATAATAGTAAACTTCTAAATAATTACAATATGTGTGTAGTGATTAATGACCGTTAGTCGTTGATTATTAAGAAATCGTGATATGCGATCAGGTGGGATGTAGGTTTCAGAAAACCACTTTCTTTTATCGTGCCAACGTTTCGATCTTTATTGAGATCGTCTTCAGGACCTGGAATTTACAAATATAACAATATTTGTTGTTGTACAAATACAAATAATTAAATAAAAGTCGTACTATTTAAAAAAAGTCTTTATTTTACTTTCCATACTACATATTTCATGTACGATTTCTGAATAATAATAATTTAATAATTTCCCGTTTTTTTCGCACGTTCAAAATTGAGCGGCATAAAAAACTCCTCTTCTCATTGGAACGTCGCGTTGGCGGGGGTTCGTAGGGTTCGCATTCGCAATTCATGTCAAGATACGTGGTTGTACAAATCCTTCTACCTGATGATAAGCTAAGGGCTCGAAATCCGTTCGTGCAAAACAACTTACTGTAGGACAACAACTGTAGTAGGAACTATCTTTTTAGAAAGGATTGAAATTTATGTTGTGTTAAATTTCCCTGCGCTGTTATTTATAATATATTTGAATGCGATTTTGAAATTTTCAACTCTTAGCTATACGAATATGCCAGTCATGATGATGATTTTCTCAGTAAAGAGAAAATAAAAATAATTTTGATTATCGTTTAATTACTTATGTAATTTCATTTACATATTAATTATTCATTTGTGTCAAAAGAAGTTGTTTGAAAAACAGTTAAGTCCAAAATTATTATTAAATTCGTCTCACGTATATCGGAACAGTTACTACGGAGGAATTACTAGTTAGAAACAATGATTAATTGTGTTATAATAGAGCGCTGAAATCGTCATGGTCTTTAAAAGAGGTAGGAGATTGGAGTTGGCAAACTGTAGTTAATTCCTAACGACCTGATTGTAATAATTACAGACCCGTTAAATTAATGACCGGCTTTAACAGTTGATCGTTTGATTTCATTGACCGCCTCCGATTCCCTCCCCTTAGGTTCTTGATAAACACCCTGCCACTTACTCAACGGAAAGTGTGTCTATAAATAATCACAACGTGAGAATTACTTGGCCATTTGTTCATTAAAGTAACTCTTGCGATGACACAATCATTGTAATAATATATGAGTTAATGGATTGACGAGTTTCAGCGAATTTGGATTATGTTTGCTATAATGTATATTATTTGCTCTTTTGTGAGTAAAAAGTTTGGTTAAATGAATAACATTGGGGCATTCTTTCCCGAACTCATAGTCGGGCTGACATGAGGATGTCCCGCACCTAAGCTCTATAGAGCTCTTACAGACAGTCCGATTCTCAAAGTGAGAGGTGACGCACCGTCGCCTAAGCGACGATGTAGAGGTTTCACACCCCGAAGGGTTGCTACCGCCTCGCTCCCACCTCGTCAAAATAGTTAATGCCGCATGCAAGGCCAACCGACCGAAATACATCGGCCAGCTCACCCGCGTACTCCCTAGATAGAGAAGGCGACTCTATCTCTCTGAGTGTAGAAACTTCCGGGAACGCCCCGGCAACGGTTTCGGATTTAAGTGAGATTGCTTCTCACCCCCTAGGTTAGCACTGTCTACCATCAAAGGTCTCGCACCGCGTTAAGCTTACACCTGCTACACGCATTCGAGGGACGCCATAGGCCATGCCTAGGTTAGGGATGGTGGTCCGATCCTTCGCTTCCCCAAGGATACCACGCGGGTCATACGCATAGCCCTAACCATCCCTAACATTGGGGAAGTGCATATGCTAATAAAACATAGATTTCTATATTTAGTCTGTATTTGTAGTTTTTGAAAATGATGAAGGTTATGTCCTGATTATCGCAAATGATTTGAGCAAGGCGTGTGGTAAAGTATCTCATGAAATTCTTTTAGGCAAACTGAGTGCTTATGGAATACGGGGTGTCAAGCAAGATTTTTATTAAATTTTTTTAATAATATCAAAGAATTAAAAAGAACACAGAAATAATAGGACAAAGGAGTCCCCTAAATGTCAGATCTGATTTTTTTATTTTGTACGTAAATGACCTGGTAAATACAATACCTCTTCATTTGAAGAAAAACGGGATTATATTTCAGTTTTCTGATGATTCTCTTCTTGTACGCAATTCAAAGCAATATTGAAAACGTAAGTACTCAGGCTATGCACAGTTTGGCCCAATGGTTTAACTGTACTGCAATGCCAATAACGTGTTCATCTCCAGAAACGGTCGGAATATCGGAGTAAACACAAAGTGTAAAATTTTTAGTATGTGCTTCGACAATAATCTTATAAACCGTGAAAACATAACACGTGGTATTAGTAAGCTATCCTCCAATCCTCCATGTGTTATTTGTTTCTTAAAATTTGGAGTACAATTTCTGCACTGCAATAAATATGAAATATTTTTCATGGTTTCAGCATATTGTTGATATGTTTATGATAGAAAAAAGGCCGCTCAGGATAATGATTGCTAAAAACAGAACAGCCGTAAAGAAAGTGCTATAATCTCTGTGATAAGTTTATTTGTTTATGTTTCCATGTTGTTTTTTACTAATTAGACATAATGTTATTGATTATGAGGCTGTGAAATCTACACCATACAAAAAATTCAGGGAGTCCAACAATTTTAAACGGGCTAAGTTGCACAAAGGATTTGAAATAACGGCAATAATTCTGTACAACAGCATTACCCAGAAAAACAAAATTTTAAAGGAATATGACCAAAATTTTATGTGAAGATCCACCCTACCAGATAGGTAATTTTGGGACATCGAGGATCGACAAGACAAGCAAATTGTAATTACGCAATTATTATATTTTGAAATAAGTTTAATCGCTATATGTATCGAACAATCAATTAATTAATTCTCAATGCTATTAAATGATTTACGATAAGAAACTATAATAATTTTTATTTCTTCGGTTTGACCATCCATGGATCTATAAATGCATTTGTCTAGTGTAAAATAAGAAGCAGTTTTACCATATAAATATTAATTTTAATAATTTCGTGACCCGGTTGACCAATTAATATATTACAGTTAACTAAGGTTTTTAGTTGAGACAAAAAGTCAATGGCACGAGCGGGTTTCAAATCCACGATTTGAAAAATGGTAAAACGGAGAGAAAATTCAAAGGGGGGAGGGTTTCGAGATGGGAGGTTGGTGCCCGAGTGGATCGAGGTCACGATAGCTCAAGTGGTAGAGCGGTGTCGTATCTGGCCGAAGATCGTGGGTTCGAAGCCCGCTCGTGCCATTGACTTTTTGTCTCAACTAAAAACCTTAGATAAAAGTTAATTTCATCTTTATTTCTAGCTAACCTGCCCAATACTGTCTAAAATAACTGAGGAATAAAATAATTTGATTTGATCATAATAGTATAATTTCTAGGCTCTCTCACTTTTAAGCCTTGTAAACATTCTATCCTCGAAATTTCTTTTTCATTTTTTAAAAATCTTTTCGTATTAGGCGTAAATCTTAATTACTCATTAATTTATTGTGTTAGTAATTTTCATTTAAAGGATTGCTTTCATTCATTTATAGAATAGACTAAACCCGCACGACTTCACAGTGTTGCAAAATTGTTGGTTCTTTAATCCTGTACTATTCAAAAGTTGATAAAAATTAAATACAATAAGGTATTTGCCCCACAAAGTTTTGTGCAAAAAATAGGGAAATTATGTAATTAGTAATCGTAGAATAAAATTATCTCATTATATTTGAAAGGTAACGTTAGAAGTTAATTTCATGTTTAATTAAATATAAAATACTTAGAAAAAAAAGCAAAAGGGTTTAATGGCTCATTTACACTTCCTCGAATGATGATGAATATTGCACCACAGGTAAAAGCTTACTCCTGCCGGCATCCCTGGTTTGTCAAATGTCAACACGAATGACGCCGCATTTACGAGTCCCCTGACCGTATCTTGGCATGATGATTCTTCTTTAATTTCCTGCTCAGACCATATTAGTAAGTCTCGCACGGAGATAACACCTTGGAAAGAGGTCTGATTTCTGTGGGGGAATGTTTTTATGAAAGTTGTGTCGAAGCGTTTACTCTCCATGACCAATTTTGCCCGCAGAGAGGCAGTAACCGCTGTACACAGTATTCCAGATGGCAGTTTCTTTAGGTTCTTTACTCGGCCTATTTGTTTGTTAATGCACGACCGACTCGATTGGAAAATCGTGTTTGAAATCCCGATCTTTTCTCTCCATGATAAGTATTTCGTGAAAATCTTGTTCTTTAGCATCTGGCTTTCGCTGTCGCTTCCGATCCTATTCTTTTTTTTATGGCTGCAGTGTTCTTACGAATTCCGTATTCCCCTTTCCGTTCACTATCCATACATTGAATGGTTCTGCTCTATCCAGCAACTCCGAACGGGCCCGTGGGAATAAGGCGGAGGGTGGCTTGTGCCCGAGACATCACTGGCAATTCACCATCCAGACTTACGGCGTTATTTACAATTTTTTTGGAGCTTGTTTATTTAAGTCCAGGAGGAAGCTACTCACCCAGACCACATCTGTTTAAGTTGGCTGAACCTGCACACCACCCCCTCCCTAAACCCCGGGGAAAATGAGAAAAGGGAAAACGTTAATGATGGGTGGGGTTATTATGGGAGAGAATGGTGAGGCTATAGGGTTAGGAAGAAGATGATGGTTAAGGATAGCCAGCTGCTGGCTGGGTAATGGCCGCAGTTTAACCTCTTTCCCGGGAGTATTCTTTATAAAATTAAGGTTGAAGCAATAATTAATTAAACAGTTATGATTTTCCCGACATTCACTCCATACGTCGGTTATGAAGATTATTTAATTTACATTGAAAATCCAACTGGTTTATAAAATATTGGATTGTCTGCTTTATTAAATTTGTATTGACGCACGCAAGGACGTAAGGATGAAATGGAGGACCGAGCAATGATCAACGGCAGACGGCGACAGATGACTGTTTCTTTCTCTCTCTCTCACTCTCTCTCTCTCTCTCTCTCTCGTTCGCTCGCTCGCTCGCTCTCCCTCTCACCCACACACACATCTATTGTGTCACTCTCTAGAGACTTTGCACTAAGGTTTTACCGGCAAGACCAGGGTGCAAAAGGCCCTGTGGCAGCATCATTACCCTATCCCTATCCTAGAAAATTAATTAGTTTTAAAACTGCATAATTTATTACAAACGTTATGTTGAACAAAAGTAGTATGCAGTTTGTTAGTTTATTTTTGTTAATTAGATTTTATTATTTGTAAAATAGTCTGGAATTCAGCAGCTTGGTGGACATACATTTAACATTTTTATATTAACAAATTTCTCTAATTTTCGTGCTCGTTTTTTTTACGCATTAGTCATATGGATAGTGCAAAAAAAATGCTACGATACTACAATGATGTTAAAATATTATTACTAAAATGTTAATAAAAATATTTTTAGACTAGTAAAAGATTTCATAAATATTTTTGTAATCAAATTTTAAGAAAAGTTTGCAATCTTTTTAGATCACTTCTCCGCCCGCCCATTCTTGGTGGTTTGGCGAAATGAAAAAAGTTTTGTCTTACTTTATGAAAGCACATTTGTTAAATATGAAGGTAGAGTGAGATATCTTTACAGTCAAAACAAAAACGGACTAAACAGGGATAGCACATTTATTTGGCCGTTATGTGAAAAAAGTGGTTTCTTTTCCCGAACGATTTAGTTAATAATTTAATAGGAACGATCGTGTTGTTCAGTTGTGGGAGACAAGAGCTATTTCGAGGGTGTCTTTCATATAAATAATTCACTGGTCCGCGAGGCTTAATGAATGTCAACGCCCTTGCAACCGACACCGTCTCTAATTAACAATCAATTTCTTCGTCGGTTGTCGGCCCGGGAGGGAGGCCCATTCCGATTCGGCTCCCCTTTCAAGACAAAGGGCGGAGAGGTTTTTTTTGCCATTCTCTAATATTTATCGTCGTTCAGTTTTAGGCTTAGTCTATATATTTATAATCTGTTGACGCCCCCCGGTTTTTAATTGACTTCCTCTTTCATCTCATTGAATTCCTCCCTCGTAATCCTACTTTCATCGATAGTAACTGTTACAGACAATACGTAATTTAATTCATTATGAACTTCGACGGTCCACAATAGAAATATATTTATTCAATAAATACAAAAATGTCCTTTTCCTAAAAAGGGATATTTTACGTTTTCACAAGTTCAGTGACGCTTGTGCGACTGACAAGTCAGGTGGGATGCCATTACCGAAAAGGTAAAGGCGGTGGAACCTATGGTAAAACTCGCTAAAAGGATAGGCCACACTTGCTATACTCACTGCTATCTCGTTATCGGACAGAAACCAATGAAATTCTCGGAAAAACAGTACGGCATATTTTGAAAGAATGTCAACATCTGGCGCCATACACGAGGAGGTGCGCCCTACCCCACGGTATGTCAAACGTTTTGAGGCAAAACTGTGACGTCAAAGATAAAGTTATTGCATAAGATCGATAAATGCAAACACATAAAACCATGTAACCAACGTTTCGAGTTTTTTCCAATTTTATTTGTAATTATAAATTTTTTGCGTGGGAGTGACTGAATATCGAGTTCTCCAAAGGCCAGTCGAACAAGTTAGGCAAATAGATACAGGTTATACCTGGAGTTAGAAAGGCTGTTAAGCAATTGGGCAATGTCAAATGTTTGAGGTCTCACCAATTTTTAAAATTGACATATTTGATCTCAAACTATGCTTTACTTAAAGAATAATTAATTGAAAACAATTTATTTGTTCAATCGGACCGAGAAAACTAAGCGGTTTCGTATGCATAATGCTGAAAAAGTTTCTCTTTATGAATGTATTTATTAGCGTGAATGGAAGAAGATCGACTTGTCACGGATATTTTGCCGACACTTCTATTATATACATATACATACATACATACATATATATATGCATGTATATGTATATATATGTGTATATGTGTATATATATATATATATAAACACGCATAGAAGTTACTATTACATAGGGTACTCCGGTGTGTAGGGTATCTGTGTTTACTCACCGAGGCTTCAATTTGAATAAATCGAAAAAAAAAATTCAAAACTTTTTACACACTTTTGGTATTTTTTCCTTGGTATTTTCTTTAGTTTTATAAAGTTTTTGTGGATATTTTGACCCGCTTTTAAGAAGATTGATACACGAAAGATTGACACACGAAATCTATTTGAAGTAGTAAGAGGCCAAAGTCGCTTACTCGCAACTCTCGACTCAACCGAGGTTTTATATATATATATAATAGAAGTGTCGGCAAAATGTCCGTGATCCCGTCTATCTTTTTCCATTCGCGCTAATAAATACATTCATAAAGAGAAACTTTTTATATAAATATGTGGTGAGGTGAAGATGTACTGTGTGACTAGCCAAGTATACATGTTACTATTTTCGGTATATTGTGTATGTGTTTTTGTACATACAGCCATTCGTTAGAAACTCACAAATATGAAGAAAGTAAGAAAAGGGCATAAGAATCCCCAAAACAAATAAATTAAATGGGTCCCAAACATGTTCGGCATCGGCGTCATTATACCAACTAACCCGTTAGTTTGGTCACATGAAAGCCAACGTCTACATGTGGAGTCTAAGAGAACAAAAATAAATATAGCTATAAATCTAAAGATTGTCAATAGCCTGTTTCGTTAATAAAAAGAAAATCTGATTTAAATTTTGTTTACGTAGTCTTTAAATAAAACCTAAAAATCAAATAACAACTAGTTAACAATTCCAAACAAGGCAGGTATGCTCTATACAAATACAAACTCCGTACGGAAATCGACGCTGTCAACGCTTTTGCCATAGATAAACTTCACAGGTGTTACTGACAAAAAAATTCTATACACTCAGAGTGTTAAGCAGTACTAACAATACAATCACCAAAATAGGTTACATTATAAATAAACAGCAGGACAGCAGAAATATATAACCAATTCCAGACAATTAACTGAGGCATAATAAGGATAATCTTTTAAATTTGTGTGTTCCTTGCTAACTATCGCGGTAATAAAAAAATCATTACATATTCCTTTTATCAACTTAATTAATAATAAAAAAATATTAAAAATTAACTCTGCATTAATGAAATTGTCCTGAAAAAGAAAAAATATGACAAAATTCTCCTCTCGGTTTGTTTCGTATGTATCTGTCCGTTCGTTATTATCATCTTATTGTTGTGTTATTGCTTTTCTTGAGCTGTGTGAGTGGTAATTTTTTCTTTAGTTAAGGAATTAAACGGACTCGTTTAATTAATTTTGTTTAATTGGCATCGATTACTGAAACGAAGGATATTCAATATTCTGTGTTATTGACTAAAATTCCAAATTTCATGCTCAATTCAATTGCTATTGTAGAGAAATATTTCAAACCCTGTCAATTTTTCATTTCGTTTTTATTTTCAGGTTACCACTTTATCAAAGTTTTAAGCCTTCTAATCGAAACAATTTGTACGCCTATATTTGCTTGAAAATTTATTTTCTCTAAACATTTTAGTTTTTCTTTTTCGGCGCAGCTTCTTTTTATTGAAAAATAATTTTTATATCTTAAATCGTCATAGTAACATTTGATGTATCGCTTGACTTTGCGTTATCTCATTTACGTTCTGCCTCTTCTCGGGAACCCACCTTGAATATTAACGGCGTCGGGACACTGTTTTGCATAGTTTATCAGTCTTGCGGGTTAGTGCTACCATGGATTAAACGTATTGTAGTTGCCCAGTTCGCAACTTTTGAGCACATTAAAATCATTCATAATGTCCCTTAAATTTATTTTTAATAAATTATTCTTCTAATAACACAAATATTAATATGTATCAAAACTTTGTTTCGTGGTCCGATTGACCAAATAACTTCTTTCAAATGTCTGACTAATCTTTATTATTCAGAAATCGTGAGATGCAGTCTGGTGTGATGTGGGTTTCACAAAAACATTTTCTTTGCCGTGCCAACATTTCGATCTTCATTGAGAACATCTTCAGGGTACAAAGGGTTTATTTTCTCCGTAAGTGTGCCATTATTGCGTCTCGTGTTGAGAGGACCCATGACCTTCGGCTAAATACCCGATCACACTCGTGACACTGACTTTTTACCTCAACGAATGACTTACATAAATGTGTAGTGATTAGTGACCGTTTATCGATAATTATTTAGAAAATCATCTTCAAGGCAAGTTTTCTATGGCTATCAATCAGAGAACTTTTTTGCAGAAATGAAGACAACACAAGGCCCTGAAGATGATCTGAATAAAGATCGAAACGTCTGTACGAAAAAAAATGTTTTCTGAAACTTACATCACACCAGACAGCATCTCACGGTTTCTAAATACATAGCTTACACAAAGCAATGAATTGCAAGAAGTTATTTGGTCAATCGGACCACGAACCCTAATGGATTTAATAAGTAAAAATGAAGTCTAAACTAAGCTCTCTGTTGCAATTTCATTTGTGGTTGAGAATCGAATTCTCATCACCGACTGACGATCACGACATTTGAAAATTCAAAAGGTGGGGTTGAGATGGGAAGTAAGTGTCCGAGTGGATCGAGGTTCATGATAGATCAACTGGTTCAGCAGCGGTGTATTGATCCGAAGCTCGTGGGTTCGAATCCCGCTCGTGACACATACTTTTTCATTTCAATCAATACCTTACATAAATATTAATTAATTGAATTAATTTATATGTTATAGAGGTTATTCTAAGCCCATTTTTAATTTTAATATTAAACCTAGACAATCAAAATTACCATTAACACCCAACATTTACACTACCGAGTTTACTTACTAGATTCTAAGATAAATTGTTTTCAGAATACAAAGAATGTATAATAAATTATGTTAAGAATTCGTAATTTTGTAACGACCTTTTCGCAACAGCTGAGGTTATATCAGCTCTGGGAGGTTTGGGATTTTTGAAAAAAACAACATTTGTGAGTATGTCCGGTTTGAATGCAGGGTCGTTGGATTCGAACCGGGAACCTTTACCGGTGATGAGCACCGTGTCAACGCCTAAACCGTTGTGGTCGTCGACGCCCCCAAAATTCACATTGTAAAGCAAACTAAAAAAGCTTGGAACCGTTGTGCTTTGTCGTAATGGAATTAATCAAAAGTTCAGGATGAATTTTACTGGCGTCAGTTGTGTGAAATGAATTATACAAAAAATCAAAACATTTTACGAACATCGTTATATAATTACGATTTATGATGTTTAAGATTTGGGTCGTACGAAAGCCATAACGAGGGTGGGATGAATTATGAGACCGGGCCTACCGAGGACTCCCGTTATTATAAAAATGATGCTGTCATGGAATGGTTGGCAAATATGGTGGAACTTAATGGTGGCCTGGGCCGGGTGAGGTATTGTATTTCTCACCTCATTAAACGCCATCCCGTAGAGACTCTGCGAACAGGATGCAATCTTGTCATACTCGATACTTTCTTGGTGATGGAAGCTCGCAAACTCACGATGACTTACTTAAGAAACGATTACTGTGAAGATTATATATAAACCTCCAATACACCGTTAGGGCAGATGTGTTTTTCTTCTAGAGAAATTTTCCTTAAATTTTTAATAAATGCATGAGAAAATTGATTTGTCAAAAAGTTAAAGAAATGACGTAGAATTATTATAATGCAAAGCTAAGGCATGATACATGATCACACATCAGATTTTAATGACATTGTTTTTGTTCGTAATGTCTTTGATGTGAAAAATCACAAAATTAATAATTTTTCTAAATTCACTGTCTTGATAAAAAAACTAATTATGAAATTAAGTTATTATTCAATTATTAATAAACAACATAGTTATACAATATACATTATACAGTGGGCAGACTACAGAAACTATTGTGAACAAACCATTCGTCTGTTTCATGACAACAACAATGTCACTGTTTCAGACTTCCTCTGGTAAATTACTGTTAATTAATTTCCTCATTTTGTCTTACGGAAAATGTGAATAAGTTTAAAAATTTACAGATTTTCAGTCAGGCAGCAAACCTGAAAGGTTGGATGGATTTTGGCAGCAAAGATAAATTGATTTGGTTGGTTGTTTAAAAACGTCTAAAACATCCTTATCTGAGTAAATAAAAATATAGGGGTATTGAACGAAACAAATTAAGCTGGTTATTTGCTGATGTTTAAGTATTCGTTAGTTTTTAATTACAAAATAAAAAAATTATATGAATGAAATTTTGTAGAAAATGTCCTTGTTTTTTATCATATATTAGCTGGTGTAAATGTACAAAGATGTACGATTGCAGCTTCACTTTAGTTTTAAAAAATTGAATTGAGGAATTCCCGGAACGATACTACCATCTCTAGTGATTATTCAAGACATTTTCTTGTTTAAAATTTCACTAGCGTTACACCACTCATTAGATTTCTAGGCCAATTATCCGGACGGTCTAATCGAACTTATTAAAATTTCCTACTCAATTTGATATAATGAAATTATCAAAGGGTGTAATAGCCGGGGCAGTGCGGGCGTCCGACACTTCTTACTCAGCGGGTCTAATAAGACACATGAAATATTACGGCGGATCTTCCAGGAATTTTTCAACAGCTAGAATTTCCCAAGACGCAGCGTCTGGTTTGCAATTCCACGGGATGAAACTTTTAATTCCTCAGCTGCATTATGTGTAGGCTTATAATTAAAAAGAGAGAGAAAAGGAATACATAAGAAGAGTAATTATTATTCAACATTCGACCTTTAAGCTTTTGTCAAATGGTACTATTAAGAAATTAAAATATTTAAAAAAATAATAATCCGAATACCATCCATTAGGTTTCCTGGTCCGATTGACCAAATAACCTTTTACAATTAATTATTTTTCACGTAAGGTATTGGTTGAAAGAAAAATGCCAAAGCGAAAATTCAAAAGGTGGGTTGAGATAGGAAACTGTTGTCCGAGCACGATAGCTCAAGTCGTTTTTAGCCGAAGGACGTCGGTTCGAATCCCCCTCGTCACACTGACTTTTTCATCTCAACCAATACCTTACATAAATATAATCCTAACAGTTCATTTTTACATAAAACGGTTAAAACTTTTCACAATGTTAAAATTTGCTACAGGATGCTTCATAAGAGACAATTTGTTTTGAAGTTTTGAGAAATGACGACGATTTATCACATCACGTAGCTGACAGTAAATGTTTTACTTTGAAATTCAACACAATAAACCTGAATCAAGTACAAACATTCAAATAGAGCGATATTTATATTTTTTACACACATTTTTCACGCCGTCGAAAATAGAATAAACAATTGAACCAATCATTCCTACCTGGGATCAAATAAATTCCTTCCGGACCTATAATTCAAGGGACCCCTCGTGAGAGTGTCAGTTTTATTTAGCGATCGTCGCTCGGTTTGAAGAAAAAAAAGGCGAAAAAAGAAAAGAAACCGGATGGTGTTAAATATGGAAAATATGACAGGGGCTTAAATTGAGTTTCTGAGGTGGGTTAAGCCTGGTAGTGGAACGCTGCTCGGCCTGACAATTACTTTAACAAAGATTTGTCACCGGCTTTGGTTACTGATTGAGTTATCTGATTTTTAACTCGGGACCTGGTGAGGGGAGAAAAAGAGTCAAGGGTCCCCACTTCCTCCCCTTCTTGGTGAAATAAATTAGATAATGATGGATCAAGTTATTTGATATTTGTAATAGGGTGATCACCATCTGCTATCTGCTCCTCTCTTTTTCCCCCCTTTTCAATTTTCCCGAATGGCAATTAAAATTCCAAAAGTATTTTGCGCACGGAAATCTTGAGAACTTATTTTAACGAGTGATGATATAATTAATTTTAATTCCACCCCTAATCATTACTAAGCGTATTACTATTGTTTTATAAAAAAAAAATTTTTCAATATATGATTCTTGACATAATAAAAGAATCGTTTTTTAAAAAAAACTTTATTCTTATAACTTCAACTTTTTATCAATGATTAAAATAATTAAATTCTCAACTACAAAAAGCGTTGTATGTTTACTTCTCTACTCTTTAACAAAAAATTGTATTTATAAAGAAAAATCGTTTTCTTGGGTTTTATGTTTTGGAATGGGTTTGGTAGTTAGGTAGGAAGTGAATGATAACTTTCCAGCTGTTTGACCAATAGTGAATGTCTGCAGATCCTGCCGTTTCCGCTGCCGTTGGCGGTCAGATTAATGACAGTGGGAAACCGAAATGTGTATAGTCAAGGTTGAATATGTCTTTCTCAAATTGTGTTATAATAAAATATACATCTGTTTAATCAAAATATTATAAATGAAACGAGTATAATAAAATTATAAGTTTTTTCAAAATTAATTGACTTTATTTCTCTAAGAATTTTTTTTTATTTAGAAAAACTCCGTTTACAGCACGGATAGATTTGAAAACAATATTATTTTTTGCTCATAAGAATTAAAGTAAATTATTCTCTGAACGAAATATGATGTATGTACGAGGCGAAGATGTAGGAAAAATAGACATGTGTAGAGATTAGTGACCGTTAATCGATAATTATTTACAAATCGTGAGATGCGGTCTGGTGTGATGTAAGTTTCAGAAAAACATTTTCTTTATCGTGCCAACGTTTCGATCTTTATTGAGATCATCATCAGGGCTCAAAGTGTTTAACTTCTTTTTTGAGTGGGCACTCTCAACACGACACGAAAGAATGCACAGTTACACAGAAGACAAACACTTTGAGCCCTGAAGATGATCTCAATAAAGATCGAAACGTCGGCACGTTAAAGAAAATGGTTTTTTTTATACCTACGTCACACCAGACCGCATCTCACGATATCTGAATAATTGAAAAACAGACAATTTTGTCAAATAGTGCAAACGTTTTGTTCTTTTTGGCGTTGTCAACACAAAAATAAGGGTATTCTATCTAAACAATAATCAACCAAATAAGTGTAATGAGTCTCTTGCAATTTGTGAGCTTATGATTTCGGTCTGAATCCACATGTTTCGTTAAATACTTGTATGTCGGTTCCATGTACTTCTGCTATCTATGTAAAGCCAACATGTGTGTTGCTTTGATGGTGGCATTATCTTGAACTCTGGTGGACAGGTTTGATGTTAGAGCGTAACGTAACTTGCAGGTTTTTTCTCGTTTAACCTATCCACACGAGCCAGCCAGTATTGAAGTTTAGATGTTTGATGCTCCTGTGGCTAGGATAGGATTGGAGTGTGTTAAGATAACAAGGAATCGTTCGTATGTTATGAGTTGTGCTTGGATATGTACAATACATTATGAAATAGAAGAAGATGGGAGTTTGCCCGTTTTGGATATGGTGTTCAAGATACAAGATAATTTACTGATACCTAAATGGTGCCAGAAACACACGAGCTGGGCATTACATTTCTCTTTACCACCATATAATCAAATAAAAATGAATATAATTTGCAATTTTATAGATAGAGCTATTAGGTTTCACAGTGAAAATAAAAGCAAATGCGAGAGATATTGAAGGGTAGCCAATGTCATTACTTAGAAAACTAATATGCAATAAATCCAATGTAGCTGAAAGAAAAAACTATTTACCTAAACCATAACTTACGTAATTGAAAATGGAATTAACGATAAATCTATCACTTTTGTAAACCAACAAGTTAAAAGGACAGTTGGAAAATGTATTTAATAATAAGGTAGGTAACAAAGTTTTCACTAAAATGAAAAGTCGAGACCCAATAACAAAACTATCAACGTTACTGAAAGCAATGCCTAAGATGGGGACCAATAATCAGAAAAACAGTTTTAACTGCAGACATTCAAGTAGACCAGGTATTCCATTGTCAAAACGTCATTTAACTTTGTCAAGATTTCACTAGTTTTTGTGGTTGTTTTGACCAATTAATATATTTCAATTAATTAAGTTTTTGAGTTGAGATAAAAAAGTCAGTGTCACGAGCGGGATTCGAACCCACGACCTGTTCTACCACTTGAGCTAAATATGTATATATAATATATTCTTGTATATGAACTACCTATTTGGAATTCAATTTATGTTATGTAAAAAGATTAAAAGTTAAAAGTTAAATCAGTATGTTAAAAGTGGCGTTTAGCTAATAATTTGTAATTATTTATGATTGCAAAGCAGGTTTATTTATTTTTTTTAATGGCCTCATGAACTAAGCATATCTAGCCAGACTGCTGTATATATTTATTCCGTTATTCGTATTTTGGGGGAAGGGTATCGTGAAAAAAGGGCCAGAGGCGACGGCGGGAATCGAACCCACGACCGCGGGGTCTACTAGCCGAGAGTCTCTCACGTTAACCACTCGGCTACCGCGGCCCAAAGGAGAGGTAAAATTTGTTAAAAGCTCCTTCATTGAACAGGATATAAAACCTACATGAAAGAAACTTCACCTTTGCCATTGTTTTTATTTTTACTATCTGTGACACTATATAAATTGGGTTATCCATTTCATAGGTGAACAGGTGAAAAACACAGTGAAAAAAATTTCAGTGTTAACACGAAAATAATAGAATTTAATTTACGTACTTCTGAACAAAAATGTCTGCCTTGTTTACATAATATATTTGATGTTAACTTAGACAAAGTTAAATGTGTTGTATATCTTTTTGTATAGTCCTGAAGAAGGAGTAATGAAGTGAAATTAAAAATTTGTTTTTTCACGAAATCCGTGATAGCAATAAGTTGGCCAACAAATCTATAAAATAATATGTGTGTCTGAGAGAGAGAAAAAAAGAGAGAATGAAGGAATGAGGAGGGATGGTTAAGTTAAATTAGAAGGTAACTAATCTCTTAAGACTGCACTATACTTTTATTGTTTGGCTTTCAGATTAAGCAGCAATTTCTCCATAATGTTGAAATAATATTTTCGATCGAAAAATATACTCAAAAGTTGTTTTTTATTGTTATAATCACCAATGTTCAAGAATGTGTTTTCTGCAATTGCTCATTCAGCTAATACGGTTATCGGATGTATAAAACGCCTCACGAAAATTATTTGGCCACAACTGGTACACTAAATCCTAGGAGTTAAAAGCCCGATTGGAAGAGGATTTGTTATATGGCTTCCCCAGCCCAACGCAATACAAATTTAAATCGGTTCCTTTCGGATTTAACCCTGGATCGGAGGGTAGCTGATCTATGAGACAATCACCAGCCGGTTCCATCAACGTTTCAGCCGGCGGAGGAAGCGCCCCAGGAATTATAATGACGGTTTATTGTATTAAAGGACGGTATTCAATTTGAATTCCTAATCCCTTCAATTTACCAGAACATTAGGAAAAAATGGAACGGAGGAGAGACCTTTCCGGAACATCGTTAAAGCGACGAGGGGCCGCATTCTATCTAATAACGTCTTCAAGGTTGATAGGATGAGGAACAAGCAGAGCGAAAATCAAAGTTTTCGACGTCGGACCGGTGAAGTGTCGTCGCAAGGAAGGCGTCGGGAGGTGCGTGGGCGAGGGGTTGTGAAGTCTGCTCCAATAGAGCGGCAATGAAATAATTTACCCTGCCGTTGATAAGCTCTTTAAAGTGAGGGTGGAGGCGTAGATCGACTGATGGCGACCCGACAAAGAAGATTTCCATTTTATAAACGAAAAAGGGCTGCTACTGCCACATTGACACGTGCACTTTATTGAGTTAGACGGTTAGATCATCTCAAAGATCACATCACTGTTTTGTGTAAAACAAGCTAAACAAACAAAATTAACCTACTGAATTTTGAACATACTCCATTCTTGACAATATACTTATTTTAAACGTGTAGATATGTTTATTATGTTAAAAAAAATGTACATATATTTTGTAATTATAATCAAAGACTTCTGCATTAAATATTGATTTTTGGCAAATTTAGAATTGCGCTTGCAAGGCTCTTCCCCAGAATATTCAAATTAGTGGCTCTTTACAATATTTTTCTTTTACTATGCGATTTTGTTTTCGAGGATAATGGTGAATAATGAACATTATTTTCGGTGTTTCCAAACAGTTTGATCTATCCA
Organism: Cimex hemipterus; assembly: GCA_039619505.1. Classification (NCBI taxonomy): domain Eukaryota; kingdom Metazoa; phylum Arthropoda; class Insecta; order Hemiptera; family Cimicidae; genus Cimex; species Cimex hemipterus. The sequence continues at coordinate 7,075,567 of CM077104.1, forward strand.
ACACATCAAAGCTTTATGAATTGTTTAGAATTTAATTCTAATATAATGTTGGTATTTATAATTATGTATAACATAATGGATTTAATTAGTAAAAACAATTATATCTTCACGTAAGCTCTCCGTGACCATTCCATTTGTCGCCGAGAATCGAATCCTAATAACACTATTGTGCCATTACTCTGATTTGAAAAATGGCAAAAAAAGAAAAGATTTAAAAAGGTGGGTTGAGATATGAAGTTGGTATCCGAGTGGATCGAATTCACTAGGGATCAAGTGGTAGAGCAGCGGCATATTTAGCCGAAGATCGCGGTTCGAATCCCCCTCGTAACGCTAAGTTTTTCATTTGAACCAATATCTTACATAAAGATTAACTAATAGAAAGAAGTTATTTGTTCAATCAAACCTCGATATAAAATAGATTTAATATAATTATTGTTAAACGATCATTATTGTTTAATATGTATGCATTTTCTCTACCGAGCATTAACTTTGCCTAGTGTAGTAAAATTGCTGTTGACTGGGAGTTGAGTGGTTACCGTCAGAAGCGCCTTCAAGCGTCATGTGTCAACAAAGTTTATCAAGATTTCAAATTGGTGGTTGGTAACTGCTGATAATTCCAGTAGCTCATAATTCCCTGTCGCACCTCGCATTTTTAATTTCAGTAATTTAAAAAAAAATTATTTTCATGAATCGAAAAACTTCCTTCTCATAGATGGATACCTAATCATAGCTCCTCCCAAAAGTAAGGCATGAGGTTATTTTACTTTTAAAAAAATTGAATCGTCGGCATCTTGGAAATTGTACCGGAATACGTCTAACCTTCCCAAATATTTGAAAAGAAAACACGCGTTGATCTATTTTCTCAAAACTCGATAAAGATAAAACTGAAATATCATACCTACGTACCCAATGAATAAAAAAATACTTAAAAACATGAAAGTCTTGTTTTTTTTTATTTTAACGCATGATCGTATTTTACCCGCAGGTAGATAGTGAGTAAGTTGAACATCTATGAATAAACGACTCATATGGGTAAGCACTGTTTAGTATGGAATAATTTTTATCGATACTTGAGTAGGATCGAATGTTTTTTTCGATACCAGTATCGAATCTTTTCTGGTCTCTAGAAGAACGCACTGTTTGCACTTTCGATATGATGCAGCTCTTCCATTTTTGTTTTGTATTTGTTTGTCTTAGGATAATGAACTGAAGTGTAATTTTATCTATTTGATATTACAGTACGATTAGGGAAGGCAATTAGAAGGAAAACAATCTACTTTTATGTCAAGCATTCGAAATTATATTCCCTTGGTCGAACTATGAAATTATATTTATTGATTTACAAGTAATTTGGACAAATGTAATAAAAAAAAAATGAATGGAAAAACTGAAATGCCATTGAAAAAAGGCAAAAAGGAGGGAAAGTTCGAAAGCTTCTGTAGAGGTGGGAAGTTAGTGTTCGAGTGAATAGAAGTCATGATAGCTCAAGTGGTAGAGCAGCGGCGTATCTAGCCGAAGTACGTGGGTTCGAATCCCTCTCGTACCATTGACTTTTTTCTCTCAACTAAAATCCTTAATTAATTTTAAGAAACTAATATGAAAATTCTATAACTATTTTTAAACTTAGGATTGGTTTTAAAATGAATGGTGTGAACGGTCTCATGATTTTTCCTTTATATTTTGACCGATAGCAGCATTGATATTCCATGTATTACACACACTCAGAGAGGAGAGAGAGAGAGAAGATTGAAGACCGTTGTTGAAATAAGTACTAACATTGCCCCATTTACAAATTTACATTAACCATTTCATTTTTAATACCTTCGCATGGATCATTTCTTTCCACGAATGCAAAATACTGATAAGTAAAGCATCACCTAAGCCTGATAATTCCGTGCAAAAGAAAAGAATATTTGTATGTCTCGAACACGAATTCACCTAATATGTCAGATGCATGAATTGAATTTTGTTTTAATTAAAAGGAAAATAAAATAAAACGGTAAGGGTTTAAAATGAAAAAGAAAATTGAACCGGAATAACTGAATCGTTCGATTATGTGGTTTGACGCGAAAAAATAACATCTGCAAAAATCAAGATAAAAACCGAACCGAATGTTCTCGATTACATGAAATATAAAAAGAATTATTTCAACTGGTTGAGGAGGGTTGATGACTACAATGCTTAATTTTAAAAAATCTGCTAAACAAATTAAACAAAAAAAAAAAAAGAAAATGATCAATTTTTAAATTCACGAGCATTAAATGTATTTATTCAACACAAAAAACAAAATTATTTAAACACTTGTATATTACCTGATAATTTTTCTACTTCCTTATCGACTTCAGGCATAATGTATTTTTTTCTTTCTTATTGGCCTCATATTGGTACCATAACATTTTAATTAATGATGTAAAATATTCATCACAAATGAACATCAAATATATTAATAACAGTATTTCAAATATTAAAATCTATTGTTTTAATACGTAACATAAGTAACTATAGGTTTAAAATCGTAACAAACATTTCATATTTGCTAATTTCTTAAACTAATAATTATAGTTTTAAAGTCGTGTTAAAAAAAGTTGTTCTTAAAAGGTGAATGATATTTTATACTCAACTACGACCATGATGTTATAATATAAAATCATTTTTTCTTTCAATTTATTAATCTTTTTGTATAATGTAATGCAAACATAGGAAACATACATGATAGGAAAAAGTGGGTAAATAATTTCCACAAAAAACTAATCGAATATTCAACACTTCAGTCAAAGGATTTTCTTTTCCTTTAAATTTTTTCTTCCCAGAAGAAAAATCAGAACAGCAAAAACACTTAACTAAAACCTAGCTGAGGAGGCAAAAATTAACCAATTAAAGGACAAAAACGACGTCGCAAGTTAAGAAATACTTAATATTTGCGAAAGGTATTGGTTGAGATAAAAAAGTCATAGTCAGCCTTAAAATGCAAGGAGAATTTGAGAAATCTCGGTTTTTCAAATTTAAAATCAAAAGTTTCAACACAACTGTGTAGTAATGTTGTTTAAAAATTGTGTTGTAACTAATGTAGTGCTGTGTATTATGGTCAAACTAACCGAATATTGAAAAATAGATGTAGATCAGGAATGGGCTGCACTTTCGAAAAAAAAGGTTTGATTTCAATAATGCTTCTGTTATGGATAAAGAACAATTTCTACGTAGAAAATTTATTAAAGAGATACTATATATTCATAAGGATGCTAATTCGTGTAATTAAGGAACAGGTATATGAAATTTAAGTGTAATTTATATTTCTACCCTTAACCAATAGCTGTAATATTATATGTATCTGATCGTTTATATGTGATAATTATTGTATATAAGTATTGTTTCATATTAATTTATGAAAATCCCATGATAGATATGATGTATTTTCGATGATACGTTTTTGATTTCTTTAATTATTTACCCAGGTTTTTGCCTTTCATGACTATTTATGACGACTATTATAGAGGTTGTGGGTCGCTTTGAGCATTATATTGCGGCATGTGGGCGACATAGGAAATGCATTATTATAGTTTGCAGTTAATGGGGTTCCCCTCAAGTCCGTGCAATTAATTTAGGAGCGAAAATTCACCGTCAGCGGTCCTAGCGGCTCGGGGAGTTGAGGTTAACATTCCCCTTTGCGTCCCTATGATATTAGTGGTCCCTCGCCACAACCGGTTTGTTAATAGCGGGACATTTGTCGTCTTTGCAGAGTGAGAGGGTGTAATTAGTCTCAAGACTTGTCTCCATTGTCTCCAGAGGCCGGGGGTACATTGCCGACAACGTCTCCGCGGACTGGTCCTAGGTGCACCACGGCCCCTTCATTATAAATCGCCCAGAGCGTACAAAGAGAGCATTATCCCGTTGTCTTTGTGGCCGGCCTAATGACACTCAAGTCCATTGTCTCACGGGTCAACCGAACAAACAGGTCCTACCATCCTAGATTTGTAAGCAAAAACGGCCCGACCCATTTAGTATTGCTCTCTGCTTATAAGCAAACAATGCCTCGTTAGAAACCGGCATTTAGTTTGTTAGAACCAAATTTCGAGCATTTGATTGCCAACGAGCTAACAGTATTGTGATGATTATATGTGAATAATTTATTGACTCATATTATTGACCTATTTCTTAACATACAGAAAAAGTATTTTCTATTGAGTAATAATTGCTAATAATAGTAATAATTTGTAAATGCATTGGGCTTGTAATTATTGGTTTGAGATGTTGCAAATAAATTGTTCAAAATGTTGTCAACAATTTTATTTTATTTTTATTACAAATTTCATTAACATTTATTAGAAATTATTGCGTTTTTACTGGAGGAAAAATTGATTAAGGAATTGGAAAATTAACAAAATAAAAGGTTTTAAATCCATATTTTTTTATTGGACAAAATGATTTTTTAAACAATTTATACCTTATATAACTAATTAAATTATATTTATTTGTCTATTTACAAAATTACTTCTTTAAGTTAAATAACCTTTTTATGTAAGGTTTTGAAATAAAAAAGCAAGGGTTACAAGCGGGATTCGAACCCCCTGACTTTCGGCTAGGTACTCCGCTGCCGAACCATTTGAGCTATCGCGACTATGATCCACTCGGACAACTCCTCATCGAATTTTCCCTTCCAGAGATGTAAGGTTTTGATTGAAATGAAAAGTTTGTGTCACGAGCGGGATTCGAACCCTCTACCTTGCGCTAAATACACCGCTGTTCTGCCACTTGAGATATAGCGGCTTCGATCCACTCGGACACAAACTTCCCATCTCAACCTACAACCTTTGGAATTGTCCTTCTTTTTCGCCATTTTTCAAATCTCTTATAATCAGAATTGGATTCGTCATATGGCGTGGCCACTGGGGCTGTGTGGAAGATATACTTCCATTTACTGATAAAATTCCCACATTAATTTTACTAACTTCCGGTTCAAGGTGATATTATGGTTAAATAGGATACAACCGGATTAAAATGGAGAAAATACGAGAAAAGGTGCTGGTTTACAAAATGAGCAAAATATACGTTTTCTATTATGATTAAGTCCACCTTTTTTGAATTTTTCCTCCTTTGAGATGGGATGTTAGTGTCCGTCAGACTCATGGGGTAGAGCAGCAGCGTATCTAGCCGAAGATCGTGCGTTCGAATACCGCTTGTCCCACTGACTTTTTGATCTTAATTATTATTTATTATTATTACCTATCTTATTATTAAATCCATTTTTAACAATCTTTTTAATTTGTTTGTTTAATTAGCCGTTGTTAAAATTAGGAGTAACTCATTTTTATTTTTCGCCTAGTATTCTTGATTTTGTTTTACACGATTAAATATAATATATCGGTTAATTTAATTAAAATTACAAATATCTCCATTCATTTTTAAGCAGATTAGATGTGCATATTTCTTGCCTATTTTTATTATTTTTTGAAATCCTGATAAAAAAAAAATGCATTCACTTTATCAGGACGTTGAAACTGGGACACTTGAAGAAAGATTTTTTTCATCTTTCTTTCTTATTGGTATCGTAATTGAGCGTGTTTCAGTATAAGGGTTCTCCGTGAAGAAACATAGATACTTGCAGAGGTTATGAAACAATTCGACTTGGACTGAAAGGTTTCTATTGCGCACCGACTGAGTGCCATTTGTATTCGGGATATTTCACTTTCGATATTTTCACAAATTTATTACGTTAAAACTACTATGGCCGCATAAATGTTAATCCTAATGGAAATATAATTACACCAAAGCACAGGGGATGTTAATCTTCATTATTGTTAATGTTTTATTTTTAAGCAACAAAATAGACAATTACTTTTTTTTTTGCTTTTTTACGAGGGTTCGCAACAGCAGAAGTCATATAAACCCTCAGGGTGCCGGTGTTTTTTTAAAAAAAAAACCATTTATAAGTATATCGGGTTCGAATGCAGGGCCGCTGGATTCGAACCCGGGACCTTGACCTTACCGTGATTAGCGCCGTGTCAAAGATGAAACCTCGCGGCCACCGACGCCCCCAGACAATTACTTTACTGGTTCCCAAAGTTATTGGCTAATATTTAAGTTTCCTCTATAAATATTCACAGAAATGGCGCTTACATAAAAGTTTCACTACTAACCTCTGCAAACAGATATAATTAATTTATTATACAGTTTTAAGTAATGTATAATTTTCATTTAAATAAAATATTGATTTTTTTAAACAAAAGGCTAAAAGCTAGATTATTTGGATCTTGAAAATGTATATTACAATTAATGAAAGTAATCAGTAAAAAGCAGCATCAGAAATATTGATCATAAGAAAGAAAAAAAGCTTGAGAGCAGTAAACTCTGTCATTTTTCAAAAAGGTGAATATTTTGAAGATTTAATTTAATTTTTTCAATTAATTATTGTTTTTAGTTGAGATGAATGGATATTGATTGGTCAAGCGGACCACGAAAACTAGTGGATTTATTTAATTTAAAATTTAATTAACTTAATATTTTTTGAAGCTTATACTGACTCCTATGAAATTCGGTATCTGTCAGTATATCTATGACCAGGAAAATCTTTCTCAACTTTGCGAAAAAACATTTGTAAGACGCATTTTAAGGTATGTAGCCGTGTTGGATCCCGAATACAATTGAAAATCAGACTTCGAACCGTAGGGACTTTTAGACTTTTTGCCATGTTTGAAACCTCTGGAATTATTACGTCTGTCCACAGTACATACATTACATTATATTGTTCATGTTCGCCAAATTTTGTAATGATTAATTATTGTTTCGAAGTCATGATGAAGAAAATAATTAGAGGAAATCTGACGATGGAACTGAGGGTTTTATCCTTTTTTATTGTTCTCATCCCTCAGCATGTTTTAGATAAAGACTGTTGTACTTTATAATAATTAATTGGACTTTGAACGTCATAAAAAAATTTGAAATGCTGGAAAACAAAGGGCGTAACTAGAAATGATAAATGATGGAGTGATTGTGGTGTTCAATCCTTTTTAAAAAGATAGTTCCTACTCACAGTAAGTTTGAGATTTACTCTATCTTTTTAAAAAGCAAGGGAGTAACTTTTCTTTCACATTGGCCTCATATTTAAAATTAAAAGTTATTTGCTTCCGATTTAGCCAGGCGAAAAGACATCTGAACACAATAATTCACAATTTCCTAGGTATTTTACTATAGGTTTTGCAGATAAAACAGCAATTCTTAATTGACTTTTTTTCTTGCGTGAAGAAAAATTAAAACGTTTCCGTTACAGCACAGTAAAATCCTATTTTACTTATTGATAGGTTTTAGTGTGTAAACTGTTTAGAAATAAAAATAATGAACCTCGTTGTTGCATAATTAACCGTTATTAGGAAACAATATTTTAAGAAAAGAAAGAAATTTGGTACTGTATTAATTGAACTGTTCAGAACATTTCTTTCAACGAAACATCTATGGGAATGAGCCATTTTTGTAACATGGATATATAAGTATATCAATTTATATCCTCCGCTGTCATAGTTTATGGAAAAGAATTCCGCTCGGATTTCGCATTTGACTGTGAAAAATCAACTCATCAGGGCGTGCGGTGCACCGGAAAATAACATGCCTGGTTAGCGATAAAAAAAAAACCTGTCGATTCAGCAATATTCAAAGGCGATTTATCCGTTCAAATCTAATCCCTGATCATCGATATAGTTAGTAACAAAAAAATCATAGAATTTTTAATATACTACGAATTTGATGACCTGAGTAATTTTCCACCAAAGTGTACATTGTTCCACCCAGCAACAAAGTAAAACATTGCTGATCAATAGGTTTTACTACAGCAGCAAAGTATCGTTTTATAGGAACTTTTATTTGTAAGAACGCTTAAAAGAATTTCCTTAAGGGTGTACACCCGGGTTTATTGCAAACTAAACGTACTGTGTAAATGTTCTGCAAACAAACAGGACCCTTTTGTAGATTTAGAACTCAAAGTGATAGAATTTTTCAAATAGTGTGTTTTATTTGAACGTTTTTCATGGTTTATTTGTTTGTTTTTTCGTGAGTGTACTGGTGTGGGCGTTATTACGTTTGTTAAAGTTTTTTTCTTCATTTCCTTATGATTTTTTAAGGATCGGTTGATTATTTACATACATGAATTTGTTTACTTGTTATTTTTTATGTACGTGTTTTTTTACAATTGTGAGCTGTTTCTTAAAATTAGTGAAAGCGCGCATGTTTATTTGTTGTGTTAATTGGTGGTGTTCATATTGTAAAATGAATGTTTTTTTTTTTATTATGTGTTATTTCTTTCTCTATTTTGCTAGATCTTTGTTTTATTCCCATATTTTCTTCGTCTCTCTCTCTCTCTCTCTCTCTCTCTCTCTCTCTCTCTCCTAAATCCAAATTTAATTTTTTGCTTATTTGTAGTTTTGCCCAGTTTGTTGGTTGGGTTGTGTTGATACGTACAATATATGTGCAATTCATGAACGTTTTTTGTCTTCTTTGTTTTTTACGTCTCAACCATATCACTCTGTCTTATTCTTCCCTTATTTTTCCTTCATCCTTCATTTATCCTTCCCTTTCATTCTAACAAATCCAATTTCTTGTTTATTTATTTGTGGTTTGTTGACTTTTTCGTTATGTACTAATATACAATACATGTATGGTTCGTGTACTTCGTCTCTTACGTCTTATCTGTATCTATCTATTCTCCCTCACTCTCTATAATAGTCAAGGTTATCTTTCCAATCACTCTCTCTCTCTCTCTCTCTCTCTCTCTCTCTCTCACTTTAATGTGTTTATTATTTGTTAGTTTCTCAATTTCTCAATTTTTATTTTTTTTACTACCTATCGCAATTATCTTATTTCAATCTTACTTTCTTTTTCTCTGTCTCCCTCTCTCTCTCTCTGCCCTGTCACAATTTCTCAGTATGTCCCTGCTTTATTGTATTTCTCTGTTTCTTTTTCGTTTTCTTTGTTTTTCAAAAATTAAAAAAAATATATAATTTATATGAATTAATGTGTACAAATCAATTTTTACGACCACTATTTTGGTCTGTTAGATCTCACACTTTCCAATTAGTCACTAAAAATTGAGTAATTATCGAATAATAGTTTGACTACGATTAGTCGTTCAATTTTTTTGGCTCAACCGTTCTACTATCTATTATTGATGATACCTGCATGATGGATGTTAGACCCCATTCGTTTCCAGATCTTTTAGCGGGTGGGTTTCATTATTTAAATCATACGCTAATGGCTATGATGGCTTCTAAAGATTTGTGAATATTTCTTGTCATTTTACGAACAAAAATTGATTTAGCGCAAATACCAACCAGGAAGGTAAAATTTATAATATCACATCAATTGTTTTTGTTAACTTATTTTTATTTTCTAAAATATTTGCGGCGAATGATGTTCGTGGCTCCTTCGCACAAAGGGACGGAAACATAAAATATCAATACTAAATTGGACGAATATAATACACAATAACAATTTAGTTGATGTAATTTCCTCTAAGGCAGACGAAACTGAACAATCTGTAAAATATAAAAGTTTTATTTATAAAAACAAGACAACGGACGTCATGTTAGTTGGTAAATCTTATAACATCAAAATAGTTATTATAAAATACTGTAGTCTTGATATAGTATGTATATTATTAAAACCGTTTTTCTTTATTTTAAGGAGAGATGTCAGGAAACATAGAACATGCTATGAATAAACAACAAGTTCATTGAACAAAAGGAGCTATGTTTTCGCATATTATTATTTTTAAAGCTTACTGAGGGTGGTGGGAAATATATCACAGACTGAGTGGACCTAAGGCTCTGGGGAGAGATAAAAAGTAAAAATGTATTTATACTGTTCTCCCAGTGTCTGTGAGTACGTATTCCTCCCCCAACCAGGATATAGCTTGGGCCCCCTCGAGGGTTTTCCTCATGCCTCCGTGATCCGGCATCGCAAATTTCCGGTCCTCCCCCCGCACAACCGCCACACCGTAGTTAGTATTTTCTTCAAATTTATTGCAGGCACAATAAATAAACAAAGGCGTTCCGACCTGGAAATTAAGTACAATTCAATTCCATGGCTGGAGTTTTTCGTTCGGTCAGGGATATTTTCTAAAATTTACGTCTCCGCAGTATTTTTCGTTTTGTTTTTTTTCTTGGGAACATATTAACCATATCGAAAAACTGAAAGTGGAGGTTAATCTTGTTCAATATGCAGCAAGGCCCGTTTGTTACGTCCTCATCTCGAGTCCTTCTTTCCACCTCTTCTAGGACTCTCTAAAGCCATCCTTAATACTCTTATACACTGTTTGAGAAAATGATTATGTTTACTGCTATCACATGACGATGTTTGCCGCTAGTTAATTTAAACTTAGGTCGCCTCGCATATCTCCTATGCCTGGATCCCTGGTTAACGGAAAATGCCCATTGCTACATGTGCGGCAATTTCCTTTTCGATCCCTCATCATACAATATGATAATGGAGTTGGGATCAGGTTAACACAGAACGGGCAAAATGAGCATTTACCCGAGTTAATAAACAGCTTAAGAGAAGATTATGGTCATGATTTGTACGCACAGCCACTTTATTTACAAGAACAAAAATACATACAGAAAATTTTCCCATTATACTGAATGATTCGGATAATTATAATAACAATAACAGTATATGTATGCAAGAACAAGTAACATATGATATGATAAAACTTTAAAACAGAATTTACACTGTGTACCATTAATTCCTTCTTTATCGTGCCAACGTTTCGATCTTTATTGAGATCATCTTCAGAGCCTGGAATATGTAAACATTGCTTAAATTTTACAAATAAATTTAGCATGTGCAAAAAAGAAATTTATACATTGTTATAAAACTTTTGAAGCAAAAAAATGAATTTATCCAATGGAAAAAAATTTTCCATTAAAAAATTTTTTTTATACAATGCTAAGAATTTTTGTGAGTTTAAATACGTTGATTGAATCTATATAATTAATAAATATAATAAATTCATTTTTTATCCAAAATTTTCTAGTTGATTCTAAAAATTGTTAGCATTGTATAAATTCATTTTGTTAATCTAAAATTTTCTTACGTTGTATAAATTCATTTTGTTGTTTCTAAAATTTTCTACAATTGTATATTCATTTCTTAAATCTACACTTTTTTAGCATTGTATAAATTCATTTGTTAATCTTAAATATCCCAGCATTGTATATTCATTGTATATTGTACATTCAAAAACTTTTCTAGCACTGTATAAAGTCATTTTTTTCATATGCTACATATATTTGTTAAATTTAAACCATGTTTATAAATCCCAGGCCCTGAAGACGATTTCAATAAAGATCGAAACGTTGGCACGACTAAGCAATTGCTTTTCTAAAGTCTACGTCACATTAGACCGCAATATACGACCACCACGTAATCATCTGCATAGCACATGTTAATTCCTCCTGGGAGATCGTACTATATACCGTTATAATGATTTGTCGTTTCTTTAGTATTGTAAATGTGTGTACAATCTGCCATCAATCCATTAGAAAATGATGTGGTCACAATTTGCGGGGGGAAATTCGAAATAGATAAGCCCCGAGTTGAAACATGCTTCAATTAAAACTTTTTCGCCTCCACCATTATTGTCCGGAGTTAAATGCCTTTGGCAGCAGGTTGGTCTCGCTATGTCCCCCAAAAGTACTTTGGCGTTTTGGTTGGCTACCGTTCCTGTTGCGGATAACTTTTAATTGTAGGAACGGGGACGTCCGAAGGGGTTCGTCGGTTGAAAAGGGGCTGCGTTAGAAGAGCCGTGGTAGTTAGTACAGTTCGTCTATTTTCCATCGAATCTGTTCCTTCGCCATCCCCTATCAAAAAAGTCAAGGTAGTTTGTGTTTTCTAAACTGCTCGTGCTATAGGGCCAAACTTAAATTGAACAAACGCAAGCCCCCTTTCACTTTACCAACTTATAATTATAATTAAGAAGATAACAACTACATACCCCATCGGGCTTGATAATTTGATGGTGGATCTGGAAAAATTCTCTGGCCTTCCATTCCCCTTTCTTTCAAATCCCTTTTAATCTGAAGCTAATTATAGGCACAGAAATTACCAGAATATTCGTAATTCTAAGCAATATACATTAATTTGAAATTTTTAATGTTAATATGAAATTGAAAACAGAGGTGAAAATAATGAAATAACGTTATTTAGAGAAAAAAATACTATGACTATGCACAGCTTAATAACGTTTAAAAAAAGTAAAAAAGTTTATAAAGCTAAAATTTTATTCAACTTAATTATTGAAAAATTCAAACAACCAACTCAACAGATACATTCACAAAATTCCTAACATTCATTTTCACATTTCGATAATAATTGCTCTTTAGGTAAATTTTTGTCTGCAGTGACATATTCATTGTATAGTAATAAAACCAATATCATAAATAATATAAATTTATGAACTGAAACTTCTTTCTTTTGAAACAACAGTAACTAGTTTTATTACAGATCAGTAAAATTTTATATCCATATAAGTAAATATTTTCTTATGACTTTAATTAAGACGTTTGATTAAGTCAATGTTAGAATAAAACCCCTTTAAACTGAAACGCTATGATTAATTTTGACTAAAAACGTCTCGGCCCGTTTTGCTTTAATCGACTTAGGGATTTTAACAAAAATTGTTTCTAAACTCGGAGATTATTGAGCATGCCAAATGATGGATGATTTTTTACTGGTGAGTTTCGATTACGTCATATACAAAATGGGATTTGAATGGTAATGTGATGAGAAACATAAAACATCTTTCTTTATAAATTACCTTCCTGATGTCCTGTCGGTATTCTTTGCTTGCCTTACAGAAAAACATTTTCCCTTCATTCAATGTAGAAATCAAAACCAACAACAGAATCGATTTCTTGGACGCTAACCAAAACCTATATCCGACACAAATTTTCGCCATTAAGACACGCATAATACACAGACTAAGAACAATCACATTCAGCAATGAAAACTATAACAACGATCTAAAGTGACAAGATAACCAAATAGAGGTTGACATATCTCTCCATAATTCTAAGCTAAGCTGCTAAAATCTTTATGGTAGAAGTAGAAATTTTTACCATCTTATGGAATTCAAGGCTGGTAATCACATCAATACAATCGCTATAATATCAGAGAAAGTATGCATTGAATTGTTATCATGTGTAGGAATATCGTGTATATTGTAAAATGAAATGGGCTAAAAATGCATCCTTGAGGGACATCCGCCGTTCTAAGTAAATAATGTAGTTTCCTCAGCGAAACCGTTGCAAAGTGCAAAGTCAGTAACATGTTTTATCAGTATGAGATACGTATGGAAGAAGATGTTTTACAACACATGAAGTGCCAGACTAGATTCAATTTCTGTTCCAAAACAAGAAAACACCCTAGAAAAATTTTGTTCATGTTGTTCAAGGGAAGCGTCGTTATTATCAGTAACATTTCTTAACTTTTTGACTTCATTCAAAAATTCATTGAGGAAAGAGTTTTCTTAGAATTTTTGCTAGATAAAACACTAATAGGCCTAAAGAAATTAGGATTTTAAAATAGGTGCTTTATTATATTATTGTAGCCATACATATTAATAATTGTAACTATGTAATATTTCAATCGCAATGAAAATGTCAAGTGCCCTCCTTCACATCCCTGTGGGCATTTTTGAAAACTAATTTTTCAGAAAAGTAGTCTACCAAATTAACGATAAACATTCACAAAAGGCAAAACCAAAACATTTGAAATATACACATCACATGATGCACAAAATGAATGAAAGAAACCTACAAAATATTTACAACAGTTTCATAAAAAAGTTAACAAATAAAAATTGAACATACCTCTTATCAATATAATTACATATAACTCAACTATTAGTAATGTTTCAATTGAAAGAAATATAATTAGATAAAAAAACTCAAAGCCGCAAGCAGGTTCGAACCCACGACCTTCAGCTTGATACGCCGCTACTCACCTTAAGCTATCGTGACCTCAGCGTATTAAGCCGAAGGACATGGGTTCGAATCCCACTCGAGATACTGAATTTTTTATCCCAACTAAAAACCTTAACTGATTGAAAAATAATTACTAACAATTTTTTAATGAAATACATTTACAACAATAGACAAAACTCATTTGGTACAATACTGGTTGTCATTCGCAGTGTTTCAGGGGTTGTTAGAAAGAATCCATTTTAATCATATTTTTTTACAAATTCAATATCACAAACAAGTATCAACATCACATAATACAAATCATATAACGTAACATATCAAACAATCAACAACACAACAAAAATGAATTTCTTTCACTACTTCTCTCTCCATGCCTTCAAACTCCAACGTGTACAAACAAAAAACATTAATATCTCACTGGCACATCTACACAGAAAACAACCACGTTGATTGACGACAGATTCGTTGATTGGGCCTAAATTTTTTAACATTGTATTATTTCAATTTCTCACATCCAACATTTTTTTATATAATTTGAACAACGTTTATAAATCCCAGGCCCTGAAGGTGATCTCAATAAAGGACGAAACGTGGGAAGGTTAAAGAAAATGGTTTTCTAAACCTAAGTCACACCAGATAGCACCTCACGAAATCCAAACTGTAATTAAATCATATTATTATTCTTAAGTTTTAAACGGGTCCTGGCTGCACATTCTTAATAACGTTTATCCAAAGAGTATAAATAACCTGAGAAGGTTGGTTGAATGGAATTGGCAAATTGATTGTTTTATTGAGTAAATTTAAAGACACGATCAAAAGAAGGTTTAAAGGCTTACCTACCGAGTTTTACAACAGTTTTAGGCAGAAAGAGGGGGAGACTCTAAAAGGGCCCAATATAAAAAAAAGGTTATATAATCTGCATAACGACTTTCCGATTCCTAAGACCTCCATCTAAAACGGTTTCTTCTTATTTTCGATTTCGATGTGATCCCCCCCCTTTCCGATAGGGTACCTTTATTTGAAACATCTCAGCTTTATCACCTTATATGATTCTTGATACATTTAGAAGTACTGTTTAAATTTGTATAGTACAAACAAAGGGAAAATTCGAAGGTTTTTTAAATGACAGTATGAGTGTTCTGGATGGATAGGTATTCTCGTCGTGCTGTGGTTTTAAACCTTAAAAGGAATTTTTTTAAAATCCTGCGTTGTATTACATACTCCGCGTTCAGGTTTTAGCGGCGTGAGTAGAACCCCAGCCCTTAATAAAAAAACACCTTATTTTTTTGATAAGGTATTTGGAATATAATAATATATAATGTAATCGCAGGCTGCTTTTAAACTCGGCTCTCTTTGTAAGCCGGGTTCGGCGTAACAAAATGCTTGCGCCCTCCCTCTTTCAGCGCTAAGTAGACCTGTTAGCTTCGTAAAAATACGAGGTTCTTGGGTTATTTAATTTTTCTGCATGCCTTTGCAGGTTTTTAGATAGAAAGGGAAGAGCATTAGTTAGACGTGACCGCCATGCGAGACGTTATGTTATGTATGTATAAAGGTATTTAAAAAAAAGGTTTTTCTCATAGATAGACGGGTTCAATAAATAGCAAAACTTGTAGTGAAGTTACACTATAAAAAAATATATGTTTAATTTTTTTAAATTAATAAATTTATCTATTTTTAAAGTCCAACCATTCATCGAAACTTGAAAGTAACCGTTTTATTATTTGTTTTTCTGTGGAAATATTCAACTCTACTGTCAAAGTAAACTTTTATACAAAAATATTTATTTTATTATAATGAAGTTTGATAGAAGTTGGTAAAGATAGTATTGCCTTGAGGTAAATTGTAATTATTCTTATGTTAGATTATTTGGGAGTAAATGTATTAAAATAATGAGATGGTAATTTAAAACTTTTTCTTACATTTCTATAACAGTTTAAAGTTCCATTAAAACATAAAGTATTTTTTTATATGCTCTTGTTTTCCTGGTTTATAATTAAATATAGGTTTTTATTTCGTTTTTGTTATTGTTGTCTAATATACAACAGTTTGCTCCTTTTGTACACCAGATTAAAACAGAAGTACCGGAAAAACGTTGGACGTGAGAAATAGGAAAGAATTATATATTTTATTTAAGCATCACTTACAGCAAATAAACCAAAAGTTTAGATTGTTAGAAAGAATATAAAAACAATTAAATGACAAAAACCATCTTTGGATAATTTTTACATTTTTTATTTTGATATCAATACATAGCATTTCACAAAAAAAATGAAAACATGAAATCTCACAATATCTTAATTATTTTGTAAACAATTTATAAGGCAAAACAGAGTAGCCATATAATTCAAATAGTCTCATATTACATGGTAATTTAATTACACGATAAGCATTTTTTTTTACAAATCATACCACGAATTATACCATACGCAGTCCACATCGATCAGACCAGCTTACAACTTTATGCTCAAATCGTCTCATAGAAAATTCCGAAAAAAAATCATTAAACGTTTCACACCGATCGATATATCTAAGATTTATGTGTAACTCAAAAATTCCTGAGATTACTATGATAGCAAAACAAGCTAAACCACAATACACACAAACCCACCTCACGGCTTCCACTAATCACCAAACTGTTTGAAAATTTTTTTTGCATAAAATTCTGAAATCCTAAATTTAAAAAGCGAACATCAACCACCAGGTCAGCGTTCAGCAATTAAACAGAGGCACAGAATCAATTTTGAGGAATGCGGAAAGTTCTCGAAAACTTCCAATCTCTAAAGAATGATTTTTCCTCGTAAGCAAATTACCTAAACTAAATAATGCAACATAAAAATGTTATACATTCAATTCCTTCTGACAAAACCCAGCTAACGTTGTAAATATATTATCCCAACTTTCTGTATTATGTCACTAATCTCTACAAATTTCTGTATTATGTGTGGGGTTTAGTGATAGTTAGTTAATGGTTATTTGGGTATCGTGAGATGCGTTCTGTAGCGACGTAGGTTTTTAGAAAAATTTTTTTCTTTATCGTGCCAGCGTTTCGATCTTGATTGAGATCATCTTTAGGACCTGGGATTTATAAACATTGTTCCAGTATTATGCAATTATTCCACAGTAACTATTTATAAAGGCCAAAAATTATAGCTGTAAATAGCTTAACTAATTAAATAAGCTTCCATTTAGCTCTGGATAAACGCGGCCTTGTAATTATCAAGGCCATTACTTGAGTAGATATTATTAACAGGTAATATATTTCAGAAATATACCGTACGTATAAAACAGTAATTTTTGTTGACTTTTGTTATTAATAAGGAACAAGCATCAAGAAAAGCAAAGCGTAACATACAATCTGTACTAAATTTTTGTTGTCCTCGTAGTCAAATATATAAAATATGCTAACGGACTCCTATATTTAATAGCCTGCCAGCAAGTAGAAAATTGGGAAAAAGAAAGAAGAAGGAATAGTGAGAGATAAAATGGAAGAGCACTTTCATAGCAATTGAGAAAAGAAAAGGAATGAAATCGGCATAATCTATCATCACCTAAAATATGTATATACATACATTTTGTTACACACGTAGTTTTTCTGAGGTCATAAATTTTACCTTAAGCCGTATTAACGTGGGCTAACAAGGGACCGCTTAATATTCTGTGCTCATTATACTCCATCTTTCAGGGGAAAAAATCCGCCTCCCCTCCAGCAGAAAACTCCCGTTTCCGAGTCATTATGGTTGTCCGTCCGAGGGGGAAAAATAACCAGAACGGAATAAGACATTTGAAGGATGGGGTGAGAGTTGACGAGGGTCTGAAGTCGGTTCTTTCTCTCCTCCCCATGCTCGCGGCACATCGCGATATGAATACGTCAGGCTTGAAGTGGTTGGGGGTGAAAGTACAAATGACTGTTGAAGAAACATACTTTGAAGAAAGTGATAAGTAAAAGAAAGGCCAGCTTCGAGATAGGATCAAAACAAAACAAAAACGTTTAAAATAACTATAAATAATAAAACATATTAGCGGATTAATTCGTTTTATTTTTAGAAATCGTAAGAAAATAGAATACCAAATATTATAAAAATAAAAATGTAAAGGGCTTCAGAAAAGGTTTAAATAATAAATTAAAACGACTAATCTACCATCACGACCTAGGTATCAATGAGAAACTCATAATTTAAAAGCTTAGATTATGCAATATTTTATGAATGGTAAAGTAGAGAGATCAGGGATGAAGCCATGCAGGAGAAAAAAAAGCTTGTTTTTCTTCTGTCGAGCTTTCGGCTTTATTTCTCGCCTTCCTTAGGACTCTATTTAATTACGATCAATGTTTCATTACAGATTAAATATATAAAAATTATAACGATAATTCAACAATATCATTGAAAAGCCATTTAGAAACAAACTTACAATCAGCCAAACATTTTTAGTCAGAAATGCGGTCTGGTGAGATGTAGGTTTCAGAAAAACATTTTCTTTATCGTGTCCACGTTTCCATCTTTATTGAAATCATCTTCAGGGCTCAAAATGTTTGTAATACTATTTTTACTTCACATTTAATAGTATAATTATTATATATGTTCTTGCAAAATTTGCTACAATTTATATTCATTTATTTGTAAAGATTTTTCATTATAATTTTTGTTGTATGTATTATTATCGAATTTATGAAGGATAGTAAGTAAGTATTATTTTGTAGGTAAAGTTTGGCAAAATCAATGAGTTATATATCTATTTATCCTTGTATATTTTCACAATATATTTCTATTCGCAAGATTCCCAAGTAGTTTTTTTTTTTATTGCAAACAGGATTTCTCATTTTTGTAAATGATGTCAATGTTTAATGCGAGTGGGGAAGGAAACTGGGCGTTCGTACTGACCAGAGTAAAAAACGAAAATTGTATATGGAAGCACTCTTTCCGAGACGATGGAACGGTAAGTCAAATGATTATTCAGAAATCGTGAGATGCGGTCTGGTGTGATGAAGATTTCAGAAAACATTTATCGTACCAACGTTACAAACATTGTTTAAATTTAAGAAATAGTTGTAGGATGTGGAAAAAAGGTAAATAAATGCAATGCAAAATATATTTTCAATAATAATAATATTTATAAATAAACAATAATAATGATAATTATTCAGTTATCGTGAGATGCGGTCTAGTGTGATGTAGGTATCAGAAAAACATTTTCTTTATCGTGCAAATTTTTCTACCTTTTCATAAATTATATATCATAATTATTCAGATCATTTTCAGGGCTCAAACTGTTTGTCTTCTGTGTAATTGTGCCATTCAAGATGATCTCAATAAAAGATCGAAACGTTGGCACGCTAAAATAAATGTTTTTCTGAAACCCACATCAGACCAGACCGCACCTCACGATATCTGAATAATTTCGATCTTTATTGAGATCATCTTCAGGGCCTGGGATTTACAAACAATGTTTTCATTTAACAAATAAATTTAGGGTGTGGAAAAGTGAATTTAAACGGTGCAAAATATATTTTATATTCAATCAAAGGATTTTTACTCCCTCAAAATGTTTGCTTTCCGTGTAAGTATGTCATTCTTAATTTGCGTGCTGAGAGTGCCAGTGAGATGTTGCTGTTTTATATTTATATACGTTGGATTTTAAAGTGGTTGGGGAAGGAAGTCGGTATAGAAAGACATTTTTGCATAAGGAGTCGGCTTCTTTTAGGTGAAAAGAGCTGACGATGGGAAAAACCGTTGGTAATTTATTCGGTCAGATTATCTTTTCAGGATTATATAAACGGGGATAAATATAATAGAAATTTTTTCCAAATCCTATATGTATTTGTTAAATTTAAACAATATTTGAAAATCTCAGGGCTTGAATAATCTTAATAATAATAATAATTCTCTAATTTCGTGGTCCGCTTGACCAATAAATATTTTTTAATTAATTAAGGTTTTTAGTTGAGATAAAAAAAGTCAATGGCACCAGCGGGATTTGAACCCACGACCTTCGGCTAAATACTTCGCTGCTCTACCAGTGGTGCTATCGTGAACTCGATCCACTCGGACAACAACTTCCCATCTCAACCCCACCTTTTTTATTTTCCCTCCTTTTTGCCATTTTTCAAATGTCGTGTAATCTATTCGATTCGATCCCGCTCGCGGCATTGACTTTTTTATCTCAATCTCTGTAATCTAAGAATCTCCGAAAATTTCTTTAGGACATTTTGTAAGCCATTGGCATCATTGTTCTGTGAGGTAGATGTTGTTATCTCTCCTAGTGGTCTGGGTTGATTGTAAAGTTTTGTAAACAGTTTTTCAAGTAAGTTGTTGAATTATCGTTATAATTTTTATATATTTGATCTGTAATCAAACATTGATCGTAATTAAAAAGAGTCCTGAGGAAGGCGTGAAATACAGCCGAAAGCTCGACAGCAGAAAAACAAGTTAGTTCTTCCCTCTGCATGGCTTCATCCCAGAACTCTACTTTGTTATTGATCCTTGTTTTCAACAACATAAATAAGAGAATTGTGAAGTAAATGAATTTAAAAAGAATGTAAATACAAAATGGCAATATATATTTCTAATTGAATGAACATATTGTTATGCCGTTGAGAAGCAGCTAGGGTAAAATTGAGGATTACCATTACATCGACTTGAATATAATTCTATTACGCGGATCTTGATCTTGTTGCTGTTCGTTACAGTAGTTAACACCGCTATGCGCTAAACTGGTTTGAGCGAGAGCAATTTATCAAAACTAATGGAGGCGGCCCATGATCGAGTTATATATACTGTATGAGCGGGCGCTCCTCCTAGGGAATTCTGAATGACTTCGGCTTTCATAAAGGCTTCGCATGAATATTAGAAGCGTGCAGACATCCAAGGCCTCTTTCGTAAAGAATCTTTTTTGTCTGTATAATTGGTTGAATGTTTTTATACATAATATAGAACAATCGATATTGATTTGGACTTTCAAAAGGTGGTTAAATATATTTACACAATGGCTGCAATTCTGCCATACCCGATATAGTCTTCATACTCTGCAGTTCTTCTCTATGTAGTTAGTTTCCAACTAGTCTACAGTAGTTTCTCGGCATCGTTAGCGGTGAAACTGTACAATTTTATACGATGTCGACAGTGGATGGTTAATAAGGAAATTTGTTTCTTCACCACTGGGCGAATTTCTCCCTTAACGACATAATTTTGAAGAAAGATGTTTTCGTAAGATTTTTCACTTTTATCTATAAATGGCATTTTCATCTGTGGAGTTTTGTTGTTTGAGTAGATTTCTTTCTCTTTAGAAAAGCTCTACTACCACTTGAGATATCTTGACTTAGATCCACTCGGACACCAATTCGTGTGTGGGTTCGAATCCCGCTCATGCCATTGACTTTTTTATCTTAACTAAAAACCCTAATTAATCGTAATATATTAATTGGTCAAGCGGACCACGAAATTAATGAATCTAGTGAGCAATGTGCAAAAATCGAATTGGTAATTAGTAACGGTCGTCATATGAGAGATTGCGAGTCATAAAACGGAAATTATATTTCATCCCGTTACTACTTATCCGTGCTCCCGCGGGATTACTTTCTCAAACCAAACGGGATTTTAAGTTTTATTTCAATTTATTGCCATATCGTTCACATTATGCTACTGCGGCCCAGCGCAGATTCCTGTGAGATATCATGGTGATTAATAATATTTTTAAGGGTTTGTTCGAGTTTCATCCACCTACTAACTCATCATCCACTTCTTCAACTACTGCACAGTTACCCCACTGACCGATCTTTCCGAGGCTCGCACACTACACCAGGCGTTCACAGCTGAGATGCCATAACTTCCCGAAACTACTACATTCACATGTGCAGACGATGCAACAATTTTCTCTACCCACTATGACCTCGTCATCTCCAGACAAAACTTTCAACACCTCACACTATTAGATTCATGGTGTAATAAGAAAAGGAAACGGATAAATCCACTCAAATTATCTTTACTCTGCGTAAAAATATCCCTCTTCCTGTTACCTCAAATAATACTCTCTTCCCTACTACGGACAAGATGCAGAACCTTGAATTGTACATCGAAAAACGCCAGACGTGGAATTCTCATACACGACTTCTCGACAAAAGTTCCAATTTATAATTAATTAATCTTTATTTAAGGTATTAGTTGAGATAAAAAGTCAACATCACAAGCGGGATTCCAACTAAATACGCCGCTACTCTACTGCTTAAGCTATTCCAACTACGTTCATCAATTTTCCCTGCTTTTTGCTATTTTTCAAAGGAAATTGTGATTTACCTCACAAAAATAAAAGGCTTTACAACACCATAGTTAAGCCGATTTGGACTTACGAACTGGAAGTGTGAGGTTCAGCCGAACATTCCAACGCGCACCGCTCAAACTGCCCACTTTTTAATACTACGAGAAATACTGGATGCTCCATTTTACGTATCGAACCTAAACTACATACAGACTTTAATATACCTATCTTTCCAGACGAAACCGTCACTTTCATAAGAACCTCCCAACTATCTTAAATTAGGACATCAGAAATCTCATATCCCTCCCGACGAACACCCTCAAACCCTCCCCGCCGATTGAGGAGACAATGGCCGCGAGATCTCAACGAACGTGATGGTGATGATAGTGAACGTGATAATTGCACAAGTATAAATTAAATAGACAATATTTTAGTAACATTGAAGTAATACCAATAGGTACTACTACTCTTTTATTAATAATTATTATTTTTAATAAAATTTAACTTTGAAACCAATACACAACATTCGATTGATTTTCAATGTCCACCTTAAATTTTAATTTGGAATCAATTCGACAATTTTTGATTTACTAGAGTTTCTGATTAAAAATAATACAGTAATTATTCAGATATCGTGAAATGCGGTCTGGTGTGATGTGGGTATCAGAAAAACATTTTCTTTATTCTGCCAAGTCAAAGTATTTCTACTCACTCAATGTAAACAACCCGATTCGAACCCCGGACCTTTACATTACAATGATGACCCCCGTATCAACGCCTAAACCGACTCCTCGATTTTTTTTAAAAAAGGTTCAGATTTAAATAAAGAAAACAAAATGTAACACTGTCTCATTTGTGAAGCTATAGTGACCGTTAATCGATAATAATTCAGAAATCGTGAGATGCGGTCTGGTGTGATGAAGATTTCAGAAAACCTTTATCCTACAAACGTTTCGATCTTTATGAAAATCATCGTCAGGGGATTTACAAACATTGTTTAAATTTAACAAATAGGCTGTGGAAAAAGGTGCAATGTATGCAATGCAAAATATATTTTTAATAATAATAATATTGACAAATAAATAATAATATTTATTATTATTATTCAGATATCGTGAGATGCGATCTGGTGTGATGTAGGTTTCAGAAAAATATTTTCTTTATCGTGCCATAAAGATCGAAACGTTGGCACTATAAAGAAAATGTTTTTCTGAAACCTACATCACACCAGACCGCATCTCACGATTTTTGGATAATAAAGATTAGTTCGACATTTGAAAGAAGTTATTCGGTCAATCGGTCACTAAAGTCGCACAAATAATACAGTGTCACAGTTTGTTTTCTTTATTTAAATCTGAACCAGATTTTTTAAAAGAATTGGGGAGTCGGTTTAGGCGTTGACACGGCGGTCATAATTGTAATGTAAAGGTCCGGGGTTCGAATCCAGCGGCCCTGCATCGAATTCGACTTACTTACAAATAAGCTTTTATCGAAAATACCGGTACCCTGAAGTTTTAAATAATTTCGTAGTTGAAATACCATTGTAAAAATGTAAGATTTCACTACGGATTACTGTAACTTTTAAGGTTATTTTTTCGGAAAACAATCGGTACTACAGTAATAACACTAAACACCTTAAATAATATTATAGGCGCAATTTATTTTTGACCAAAAGTGTGACGACTTTAAAATCAATCGATTATCTGATCCTCTGGTAATAGAATATCCTTGTTTGGTTCGTTCTTATTTACAAACTATTCTTAATGTGCCATTATTTCAAGAAAAAAACATTTCACTGAATAACTACTATTAATTGGCAAAAGCCTCACATTCAGTCCACTTGATCGGAAAAGCCTGAAAAAATATGAAATTTGAGAAAAACAATATACTGTCTACTAGCATCTATCTAAATATTAACACAGCAATACTAAATTAGAACAGAGGTGAAAACATTTTTGATGTTCGATGTGATATATAGGTTAAATAATTCAAATATGTCAAGAAAGAAATATTGAATTATTTTGAAAATACAATCTAATGAACCAAAGACTTTGTTGCTAAAGGTTATGAAAGTTTATAGGCAGGGAGTTGTGTAAAATAAACTGTACTACCTGAGGTTATTCGGCTGGCGGTTTGTAATAAGGATTACTGTCTAGTTGGGAACTCCACACACCTGTTGTTCATAAAATGTTACAGAAGGGGGGGGTATTAAAAATTTTCATCCTTTTCTCATTGGGCGGGGGGATTGTTGAACCTTAATTAAGCCTGCGGAGAGGAAAAATCCACGCGTGGAAAACCGGCCGTTCGTTTTCAACCCCTCAGGCCACAAATCTGTTTTTGAAGTTGATTAATCGACTTTATGCGGAGGGAGAAACCGAAGGTCCGTGTTGCACCGTCCGTTTAAAATCGAGGAAACTTGGTATTCTTTTGATTTATACGTGATCATAAAATAAAAGAAAACCTGCATCCAACATCATAATTGCACCGAAATGAAATGAATGTATAGAACATTGTTTTTTGTAATCATTCATAGCTTTAGAATGACTTAAACTTAAGTTGCTTGATGTAATCAAACCGTAATAAATAAATCGTCAATAATTCGGAATAAAATATTCTCAGAAGGAATATGATATATATATTATATTAAGAATAAATAATAATCTCAATTAAGATATTAGAAAAAACAAATAATTAATTTAAATAATTAATAGGGTAACCAATAAATATACATAGTACTATTAAAAGCAACTTCATAACTCGCTGAGAATCAAATCCTGATTACACGACATTTGAAAAAACGTGGGAAAATTCGAAAGATTGTAGTTTGAGATGGGAAGTTGGTGTCCAAGTGGATCGAAGTCACGATAGTTCAAGTGATCAGAGCAGCTGCGTTTTTAGCCGGAGGTCGTGAGTTCGAACCCCACTCGTGACACTAACCGTTTCATATCAACCAAGACCCTAGATAAAAAGAAAAAAAATTAATTCAACGAACGTCCTTAGGAGCACAGTCTATCATTGAACCATTGATGAATACTTCACATGTAGGTTAATCAATCCATTCATGTCTCCTAATTGAATCGAAAAAATCTTTACCTCCTACAAGCTTTTTCAACATTATAAATCTGTAGACATGTGAATATAAAATAGATTTATATAATTTGTTACTAAATATTTTGAATTTGTTCCGTAATTAGTTACGTCTGAAGTAATTTGTGAATTGTATTCTATTTTTAGATTTTTTACGACAATTTTCAACGATTTGCTGTGGTCAATGCATCAAAGACAAATTTTGGGAACTCAAATAGCGTGAGTGTTCTGAATTTTTCCCCTCTTTTGTTACATTTTGTTCTCCCACAATTTGTATATACTATTTGTAATATTTTGTCACCAATAATAATAGGCATTATAAATGTCTTGTAGGCATGAAAAACTTACATAAAATTTTCAGATGCGTAAAATTGGAATCCCAGTGCTGTTTTTTAACTGATGATGTTGTATATGATAGAAAATTAATATTTTTTTCCTATCAATACATCAATTTTACATAAATAATTTTTTAGTTATACATATAGCTAAAGCTATCATAAAAAATATAAACATTGTAAAAAGGAGTGATTTTAATAACATTTATGCGTTAAAATATTATTCATGTTATATTCAGTGACAGGGACTTGAGGAAACGTGATCTTTTTTGAGCGGGCCGGGCTGCGATGAAGGGGGGGACGGGCAATGTTTTATGCCGCCTAATGACGCCATTTCCATACAAGATCCAGAGCGGGAAGTGTCGCTTTGACCGGCCTTTAAATGACCCTTCATCAGCATTCAAAGCTTTGTGAGGGCTACGTATATGTAAAAGTGAGATCAGCCAAAGGGAAGGACATGCATGTCCACGACGCCCTGCATTTTCTGCTCTGTCAAATAACCACCTGATTCACCCTCGTTTTTTCAAAAGATGGCATTAAAACAGGCTGTAATTTTTTGGTGTTTAAATCGCGTACAATATGCCTATTAGCAAGAGCGAATACACCCTCGTAAGCCTAAAAACGTTTGAAATTAATTATTCATATATCAGAAAAACATTTTCTTTATCGTGCCAACGTTTCGATCTTTTATTGAGATCATCTTCATTAAATATTTTTGCATTTTCGTAGCTAAGTGACGCATTTTTAAGTATTAACATAGTTAAGTGTCACATTTTCTGTTGTAATTAACATTTTTATGCAAGGTTTTGGTCAAAATGAAAATGGTTAGTGTCACGACCGCGATATTTGAAACCATGGCCGTCGGCTCAATACACCGCTGCTCTAACCACTTGAGCTAACGTGACAAGCGGTTAGAACGGTGGCGTATTGAGCCGAAGTTTGTGGGTTCGAATCCCGCTCGTGACACTAACTTTTTAATTTCAAACAAAATCTGACATAAAAATGTCAATTAATTAAACAACTTATTTTGGTCAATCAGGCCACTAAACATAATGGATTATATGTAATATTTAGTGATAGTTAAGTAATGATTATTTAGACATCGTGAGATAAGGTCTATCGCATCAAATAATTATAACAGTATATGAAATAATATATGAATTATTAATTATATAGTAAAATAATATGCGGTAATTGAGTTGTGTAATTAATACTCATCAATTCTAATCCGAACATTAAACCACCATAATTACAATGACCTATAAATAAACAAGTTTTAAAAGCACCAATAAAATAAATAAATAAAATTACACCAACTCAGTTTCAGTAATTGTAAATTATTCCCATAGTCTATTTGCAGTACTACTTTTTAAACAATCCAAGTAATTATCTCGTTTCCAGAGAAAATCCAGATTATTACGAAGCAAATAAATGTTTTAATAGATGCAGTTTTTGTGTTCCCGGTGTAGCAAGTGTTCGACAGTACTCTTAAGCAATATTTTCCAAGTGTATAGTTATTTCAATTAAAGCAATGTTCAAAAATCAAATAATTTTCTAATATATAATTAGATCAAGAATAAACAAAAAGAGTTCAGAAATAAATTTATAAGCAAACAAAGCAAAGAGTTTTGTAGGTCGGTCTATTTCCAACTTTACTGATAACAAAAGTCAACCCAATTTTCTATGAGTGCTAAACAAAGCACATTATTTTCTGGTTGTTAAACACGAAATTGCAATCCGTTTTCTTCTATCACGGATAGTTTTACAAATAAATCAAAATACTTTATTAAGCTCAAATAACAAAGAAACAAATAGAACTGTACTGCAGGTATGGAAGTAATATTGAAATATTACGGACTAATTCAAAATCTCGAGGCTGCTATGGGAACAGTTGGAGGATTTGCTGGGGATTTTTTTGTAATAAAGCTTCTACTCGATTAACAACGAATGGGATCGGGGATCAGGATCACAACTATTCTCACATATATACTTGTCCTTCACGTTTATAAATTCCTTCTTCGGACACTATTATATACTTAGACTATTTCAGCAGTCCAGCTGAGGAGGTGGCCATAGATGACTTCTAACGAGCTGATATGCCTCAAAAAAGGGGCTTTAACAGCTTGGAGATATGGGCACCTTATGCTAACCAAGTTCTAAGAATGCATAGATAGTATACATCGTTTCAAAATTTTGTTATGTTGATATAAACGGTTTAAACATCAGTGGAGTATGTTAAGATAAAGGAAAAACTATTTTGGCAGGTTCCGTCACAGAGTTACCTACAAGCACTCACCGATTTTCGCCAATAAATACGATCTATCCTGAATCAAAGCTATGTATGTTGTACATTCAACTTAAACTTATGTATATTTTAGGTATTAAAATAATTTACCTAAGGGTCCTCGGTCGCCCAGTGATTAGTGTAGTAGGCCCAGTATAGATTAGTATCGATTCCCGCCGTCAATTCTGGCGACATTTTTCACACAGCCCTTCCCCCCCCACCAAAATAACAACAATGCGCATTGCATATACATACCGTCAGGTTCTTTGCTAAAAGAATGTAAAGCCCAGTAAAAAAATTATCCATGCAATCACTGTTGGTATTATGCGGTCTGGTGTGTCGTACGTTAAGACTTTATTACTTATCGTGCCAACGTTTCTGTCTTTATTGAGATCATCTTAGGTAAATATAACAATTTTTCTTACCCTGCTTCATAGCAGATAGCATCTCACGATCTCCAAATAATCATTAATTAACACTTATACCACACGTTGGTATAATTTTTTTTTCGTTCGTGGATATGCACGATTTTTTGGTTGTCTTGTAGCTATTGGATGGTACATGTGCTGGGATGAATCCTTCTCAACTGACTGGGCATCAACTAAGTTTTTATGACAATGTCGTAGCCATGGGTTAACCGCTCGGTATTGGGGCCGCGGTAGTCGAGTGGTTAAGGCGTCAGACCCTCGGATAGTAGATCGTGCGGTCGTTGGTTCGATCCCCACGGTCGCCTCGAGACTTTTCTGGACTCCTAAGTAGACCAGTGGCTGAAATTGAAAAAAATTGAAATTCATCAATGGGAGGAGCGAGACTCTGAATTTGGTCCCAACCCTCTTCAAAAATGAGGTTTTTCGAGGTTCCCCCGCACACCGGAGCCTCAAATTCACACTTGTGTTGAGAGAACCCCAAAAAATGGAGCCAGAGAATAAAGTACAACTGCACTGCTCAGAAGGGTAACCGTCCTGTTTCTGGTATCCATTGTTAAAAAAAATCGATATTGACGATCCCAAAACTGATTTATCTGTTTTTAATTCAAAATCGTCAACTGTTGCTGCGTGTTTTTTAATTATTTTTAGCCTTTTAGTACTGGTAAGCTAGTTAGTGATACCCAATAGTGATGTTCTTTATTCACCTGTAAAATGACCTCAAGAAGATCCAAAATAACATCTGTTTAAATTACGTAGGTCGATCAACGTCAACTAGAATTATTTGTGGTTCTTTAGAAAAGGTCCTTAGAAAAAAAAAATGAACGCCTACAAGTGTAAAGCTACTTCTGAAAAATACAACCAAAAACAAAACAGAACCCGTATTTGTATTCTGCAAGCAATTGCCACATGTAATATATATATATATATATATATATATATATATATAGTGAAAAATGTTAATTGATCAATCGGACCACGAACTGTAATAGATATAATAATTAAAGTGAAATTTATTTCCACGAAAGCTCCCCGTGGCCATTTCGTTTGTCGCCGCGAATCAAATAGCTTACACGACATTTGAAAAATGACAAAAAAGAGGGAAAATTCGAAAGAGTGTAGAATGACAAGGAGAGTTGGTGTCCGAGTTGATTGGATTCAACATAGCTTAAGTGGTACAATAGCGACGTATTGAGTTGAAGGTCGTGGGTTCGAATCCCGCTCGTGGCACTGACTTTTTTTATCTCAATCTTATCTAATACCTTTCATAAAGATTAATTAATTGAAAATTGTTAATGCGGTCAATCGGACCTCGAACTATAATGGTTTTAACTGAAACATGAAATAAACATACATATTTAAGGGTAGACTTATCAGGGGCGTCGGTGGCCGCGAGGTTTCGTCTTTGACACAGCGCTCATCACTGTAAGGTCAAGGTCCCGGGTTCGAATCCAGCGGTCCTGCATTATTTCCTTATATATTGGCTTTTTTTCAAAAACACCGGCACCCTGAGGGTTTATATAACCTCTGCTGTTGAGAACCTTCGTAAAAAAGCAACAAAAAAAGGGTAAACTAAACCAGCAATACTTTACTGTCGTGCGGAACTGTTGGTCTGTAGTATGTAGTATCGACTGGATTTTTCTTAAATTAAATAGTACGTACGTACGTACTAACAATCGTTTATAAATCGCTTTTTTTTTAAACAGTGTGTATCATTTTATTTTAAATTTAGAGTACATTATCTTTAAGTAGGCAATAAGTAACAGTGAACACTAAAATTTATACAAAATTAAAAACAAGAATGGAGACAATTTTCGTTAGTATTACACCAATGATACTAAAATGCTTTACTAATAAAATACCATCGCACAAGTGGCCAAAACTCCTCACTAGTAACTAACATCAGTATTACAACGACCTGAAATTCCTTTTATCGACGAACTCATTTTTTGTCAATTTCCAAAATTTCACTCGAAGCTCTCGATCTATTCATCCCTTATTGAACCCTTTGTACAAATTCCTGCTTACAGCTCTCTTTCTTCCTTTACCACCACTTTTCCGTAGATGCCAGCATGACAATGGATACAGATAATTGTTTTTTTTATAAACTCTGAATCCAGTCTAACAAATAACAATGGTTTCACTACGAAGATGACGAAATTGCTCGTAGTTAGAAAAAATACTGGTCCAGTAACAAGGTGGTTCTACGATATCTTGTAGCCCTTCTATGCCTCTCAAGCCATACAGATGTAGCGTGATCAAATTCATCCCTGAGGGAAAGGAAATTTGATTTATAGATTTACCGGAGGGACAATTCTTTCTTTCCTACCGTTCCGTGTGGCTAACGAGGGGAACACCCACGGTCATCCTTCTTTCCGATATTTCTTATGCTTTGGAAATCACTGTTCTCCTCGTGGATAATATATTTTTTTCAATATAATTCTTTGAAGTTTCGTACGGTTTCCTTTTGGGGCTCACTTCATATTCAATATGGTTTTACGTAATAGACAGTCCTTTCTTGCTGTATACATTAGTATACATATTTTTAAAAAGAGACACATTTTATTTTTCCGGGATTCTCTGATGTCTCTGAGTATGATTCGTTTAATATTCAGATTACATGAGCTACTTTATGTTGAAACTCCTTCCCTTTTGATTTGGATTTTAGTTTTATACGAATTGACCTTTTTGAACTCCACTTTGTTTAACCAATTCTTCAAATAATATCAATTAATTAACAGGACGCTTTGGATGTAATTAATTAAAGCGCGATTCGGCCAGGTACAAATTTCAGTTTTTTTCTATCTCAAGCAAGTATTTTACTATCAAATAAAGTTATAAATAAATTAGTTCAACGTTGAAAAGTTTGAAAAAGATTTCGTTTATCCGAAAAATAATGTTCTAAATAAATATTTGTGAATAACTTGAGAATGGTTGGACCGTTGAATTCAGCGTCCCAAATCTGTTCAAAAACTGTCATTATATATTGACAATTGAAATATTTAAATCCCTATCCATATCCTGTTATCCAATAGATTAGATTAAAACTTTTTGACGCTTGAGGAACGAGAGAAAAATAATATATTTCTGTTTGGGGGAGTTTTTTTAAACAACACAATAAAAAATATATGGAGCGAAAATTTTAACTTCCTCAGATCATTCGTTTTTATATTTATAATTTATAGATTTGGTTGCATATTATTGCGTTTGTTTTCAATAATTCTTACAAACGATTGAGGTTTGATGTGAAAATTCCGAAAAAATCATTAAACAATATTGTTCGATCTTCTCGTGTAGAAATGCGTGCTGATTTGTGAACGTTAATCGATAACTACTCAGAAATTAGATGATCTCAATAAAGAGTGAAACGTTGGCATGATAAAGAAAAATTTTTTGTGAAATCTACATCACACCAGACCGCATCTCACGATTTCTGAATAATTATCGATTAACGGTCACTAATCTCCTCACATTAAATTATATATCATTTTGTTTTAAGAATGTTGATTGAAAGGTTAGAAAAATATAAAGACATAAGTGAAATTTTCATTCAAAACTGCAAACCAAAATTGTTCTGCAGAAATATGATTATGTAACACTTTCTTTGTGGAAAATTGCATGTTGACATTTGGTTGAGCCTGAAATCTAGCCAAGGGCGTTTGCCGATTTGGGTGAAGGCTTTTGATTAAAAATTGATTAGTTCAATCGTTTCGGCTAAATTGCGACGTTGTATTATAAATGGGTAAACAATAACCATACAATTAGAAACAATGAATTATTGGCAAAGGTTAATAGGATCGAGGGGTGGGGAAAAGATGCCAGCGCCTAGGGACAAATGATTAGCGGGAGCGGAAAAGCTAAGAGTAAAGAAGACAAAAGGCTAATTACCCTGAATGATAATGAGGAAGGAAGGCTAAGTAAACAGCTACAGTCCCCCCAAATGTGTACTTTAGGATTGGGACAGCTTTCGCTGGGAGGCCCAAAGACTCTATTATTGCCAATTCCATCAAAGTTAAAATTAACCCAAACAACAAACCCATTATTCTTAGAAATGTTTAACCCAAGTGGGTCAAACTTCTTGAGTTCTTTAAAATTGCCCGATAAGAAGTACATAAGAAACGAAATCAAACTATCATTGTTGTGATTATTTGATTAAAATATTATGGCTGTAAAAAAAAAAGAAAGACTATTTAGATGTATGCCTGTCCGGTTTATGTCTGTTTTTTGGGCGATTTGTACAGTATTTGTTCTGTTGTTATTAAGTCTAAGCCTTGGTTAATTAGGTGTTACGTTGTCAAACCCTCATAAACTTCATTGGCCCAATTGATACAGATTTTTTAAACTGTATTTAACTAAAAAGCTAATATTTTAAGCAATCGCTCTGAGTTTTGACTTGCCATAATTTTAGAAAGTTTGGTTATATTTCGAGAAGGTTGATAATAACAATAATCCTACAAAATTTACAAAACTTAATTTGCTCTCTGTATTTTTTAGATCTACATGACAAATAAGAAATAATGATAAAATTAGAACGATCTGAACAAAACAAATAAATAAAAATAAAATTAGAACTAGAAATTATATTTTTCAAAAATGTGAAAGTTTTATAATTATGAAACGCTAGTTCTGCTATAATTTCAATTTTTTATATTACAATTACTCATAATATTTGAAATTCAACTAACTTTTTTAAGAAGGATATGACAATAGCCCTACTACAACTTACAAAACGTTAATTTTAAAGTTTAATTTTTTATGTTTAACAAGCCATCTCTCTTCTACACAAGCTTCACTCATGTTACAAAACCACATATCAACAATTGAGAAATGGAGAAATCTTTGGAAAATAAAGTTTAATCCCTCAAAGTCACAACATATCACCTTTACACTCCGTCGTGAGACTTGCCCTAGCATATACTTATACAATGAACCTATTCCACAATCCGACAAAGTTAACTATTTAGGACTAACAATTGATAGAAGACTAACTTGGAATTTACAACCACGAGTAAAAAAAAAACAGACACTGAACAAACGATTTAAAATTCTTTATTACCTACTCAACATACAATCAAAATTACCATTAAAATCAAAACTTTCGACATACATATACCTACTCAAACCAATTTGGATGTATGGGTGCCAAGTATATGGATCGGCCAAGTATTCCAATATTCAAAGATTACAAAGTTTTCAATCCAAAATTTTAAGACTAATTGTTTCTGCCCCATTTTATGTAAACAATAATACACTTCACAGAGATCTTCAAATCCCAACAGTTTTTTCATCCATGAAAACATATTACAGACGTTTTCATAGTAAATTACAAAATCACACCAACACACAAATACAATCACTCCATTCCCCACAATTACCACGTAAACGTCTGAAAAGAGTATGGATAAGAGACCTCTTAAATGATTAATATCGTTTCATTAATCCAGAGCGGCTGCCAGTGGGTAGCTTTCTCTATAACGCCCATAATGCCAAACACACAGTCTGAAATCCAATCTGCTGGTTGTATATCATGCATGTACAGTTGTAGATATAAATAAATGAAGTCAAAAAAAAAAAAATTTATGTGAATTTTCAAAACTTAAATTCCTCTCTTTATTTTTAGGTTACCATCTTTTAAAAAGATGTGAAATGTAAGTAATGACAGATGGTGATAAACCTAGAACAATGTGAACAAAACCCATAAATAAAAGTATAATTAGAATTAAAAATTATATTCAGAAGGAACATGTGAAAGGTTTTTTTATTATGAAACTTTTTTTCTGTTATTATTTCAAATTTTTACATTGCAGTTACTTATAATTTTTTAAATTCTGATAATTTGTTTTACAAAGGATATAACAATAGCCTTCCTACGATTTACGGAAATAAAGTTGAATCACGAAACTTAATTTACTCTCTTTATCTTTTTAAATTCAAATCAGTTAAAAAAGAACTGAAACTAATAATGATAAAATTAGGAAAATCTGAACAAAACAAATAATTAAAAATAAAATTAAAAGTGGAAATTGTATTCAAATGAAAAATGTGAAAGATTTATGATTATGAAACATTGGTTTTGTTGTAATTACAATTTTTAATAAACACGTTTTAATCTCCTTCTTATTGAATTTAAAGACACAATAAACAAAATTTATTATTTTTTTCACTATTGTTTTACGAGGGTTCGCAACAGCAGAGGTTACATCAGACCTCGGGGTGCCGGTGTTTGTGAAAAAAAAATCCCATTTGTAAGTATCTTGGGTTGCCGAGTTCGAACGCAGGGCGGCTAGCTTTGAACCCAAGACCTTTATTTTACATATTTTACAGTGATGGGCGCCGTGTCTAACGCCTAAACCGTTGCAGCCATCGACGCCCCAATCCAAATTGCCAACAATATACACCCAAAAACTAAAAATGACGTTGTAGAGATATTTTGACTTTTTTGGCTGTTAAACAAAAAGCATTATAAATTTCTGTCATTTCTTAATATATATCAAATGCCAATTCTTGCGTATAAATGTAATTTGTATTGATAATTTTACAAGAATGTCTAAGGGAAAAAAACCTTTGTAAGATGAATGAGAAAAACAATTATCTTCGACTATACAAAGAAAAAGAAAGGGATAGGAAATAAAATCTACTTTTTCTCCCTCGGCGTGAAAAAATGTAATAACAACCTAGACTTGTCAGAATTTTCTTATTGCCGCTCCTTAATATAAAGAGAGACAAAATGACGCTCGAGGGGGTGTGGACTCCGTTTAATTTACTTCTCTTCAATCCGTCTTGTACTCCCACTGCCTGTTTCCCAAATTAACACAGTTTCCGCTCCTTATGCCTATCCGTTTTATTGCGATTTTTTCCCAGGCCAAATGTAATTTCCTTAGTTTATCACGAATTATGGCTCCGTTTCTGCGTTCGTTGATTAATAGCAAAATGTTTTTCCTTTAACAACTGACCAAGCAATAAAGGGTTAAATGAAATTTTTTATTCATTTGCTCCGGACATAAAAGAACATTTGAAGAAACTAAATTTTATTTTTATGCCGGGTTAAGAAATCTACTAGATCACAATCCTAACATTCCCCATTTTCATCCCATGCTTATCTATGTGCAAAGTTAAACTTTTATCTGATGATCATTCTTGTTAAGGCGTTAAGTAAGTAACAATAAAGCAAAACCCCACCGTGAAAAAATGTTAGTATTATCGATTGTAATATATATATGAAGGATAAACTTCGAACAATGCGCAAACGATATTGGGTTTTCATGGCATGTACTTTCCTTTTAATCTTTCTTAAGTCTGTCTGGGTATAATTAGAAAAACGCACCGAAAAATGTGTAAAATGCTGAAACACAACTTTCTCTTACTGTTTCTTCATTTAATAAACACAATTTAAAAATTTGATGGTGCCCATCCTGATCTTGTAGAACTCCATAATAAGATTGTGGAAAAGACAATTTATTTTTTCCCCATCATCCTGTTATTTTTGTCCTTTTTTTACTATTTCGGGCTCTCTCTCCCTCTCACTTTTCTCTCTCTCTCCTTTGCAATTTATCCAAGTATATCTCTATCTGGCTACTAATCTCATCTATGTATATTTCTCGATCTCTAAGCATTTATCTGTCTAGATTTCAATTGATCTGTAACTACCAAACCAATTGTTCACCTTTCCATGCCGTCTGTACACTATTTTCGTTTTTCTCACTTTATTCATCTATCTTTCATTTATTACTTCTTACCCTCTCTTACACATCTCTATCACTAACTTCATTTATCTAATTGTACATTTATATTTTATCAATCCCTATATTGTTCCATCTTTTTATAGATTTATATTTACAGAGTATATATACATACATACATATATACATATATATACGTATATATACATATATATATATACATATAGTGTATATAACCCAATTTGTATATAAATGTGAATATACATATTCACAA
>CM077104.1:7111874-7125066 GCA_039619505.1 Cimex hemipterus
ATATATACAAATACATGAATATATATATACATATACATATACATATACATATATATATATATATGTATATATATATATTGAAAATAAATTGTGTTTTTAATATAGAGCTTATTTTATTCCACTTTTTAAGAAAGAATTTTTTTAATAGAACCATTTCTGAATTGTGCCTGACGGAATACGCATGAGATGGGTATGGTTTTTGTACTTATGTTGTTGTTACATAATGCTAATGAATTGCTACATAATGTTGCATTATGTATGCTTTTTGTTACATATATGTTGTTTTTTATATTGTTACAGAAAGTATACCTATCTCATTCGTATTCCGTCAGGAACAATTCAGAAATGGTCGATTCTATTAAAAAAAAAATTCTTTCAGAAAAACTGGCATAAAATAAGCTCTATATTAAAAAGACAATTTATTTTCAATGGACTAACCAGTTTTTGAGCAGTATCTACAAATCTATTACGCTGGTAAAGTTACAAAAAAAGAGAAAGTACTGGTTTTACTTAAAGTACAGTTACTGACTAGGAGTACAAGTCCTGAAGTGCATGTAATTGCACCCTACGTAAACAAGTACAAGTACTTAGGCTTGTACTTGTAATTTGAATTATATGTACTTGTACTTGAACTTATTCACTCTATTTCAATTCTAACTGCAGCAATTGTAATTGTAGATGCAACTATTTTTCAAATACTGTACTCGTACTGTATGTATAAGTTATAAGACAATGGGTAGGTAATATTTCTGTATACATAAATGTATTATTTAATTCGAGAATCTTTGAGTTAACATTTTAGCCTAGGGTTACTATCGTCAGATAAACCACAGAAACACTCACACAGTCAAATCTATTATTGTTTTTATATTTGGCTGATTCTTCGTTTTTCAGGTCGTACTGTAATGTTGTGTTTAAAAATACACATCATTATCTCTTATAAACCACTATTGCGAGAAATAAATGAAATTTGAAACCCAATTTATATTCTATATATCTATATATCGGTATAATAGTTCAATTATTCCAAGCAGAAAGCACTGAACTGGTTAAAAAAACAATTATTGTTTTTCTCAACTTGTTTTTCTCGATTTCTCCTTAAATTAAACATTGTATAAATCATAGTGTAAGGATTTAAAACATTTTCCCCTATGAACCCCTTCTTAGATATTGTTGAAATGAAAGGCTGATGATTACTCCTGGGGTGAGGGACATATATCTGTGAAGGGTGAGCGAGGAATACGTGACCAGAACTTGGGGACACTTCCTTTGTTTAGGCCCTAATGAACTCTCCCAGCCGTAGTAATGAAAACCAAGGCACCTTTTCACCAAGACCCCATTTCCACCCCGTCTCTTATATACTATGTTATTGTATTGCCGGCGGGATTGCAATCCCAAGAACATAGCCGTCTATATCCATTCAAGCAACGTGGGACGATTTCAGCCACAGATTAAATTCCTTTTTCTTCGATTGAACGCAAAATCATTCCATTTTATTCAAAAAAGAAGAACCTCGAGTTCCTATTCACTTCTTTAATTGATATACTGTTTAGTACACTTCTTAAATGATTAAGCATGACATTTGTGGCCACATAAAATGTATTTAATAAAGTGTTTGTTTTCTGCTAAAAATAGATAATTCACAAAGTTTATTATTCCATTATACAAACACTTTTCTTTCATAGATAATTTTCTGATGAATTTGAGATTATATATAAATTCATTAATTTCGTGTTCTACTTGTCCAAAAAATATATTACAATTAATTAAGGGATTTAGTTGAGATAAAAAAGTCAATGGCACGGGTGAGATTCGAACCCACGACCTTCGGCTTGATACTCCGCTGCTCTACAACTTGAGCTATCGTGACCTCGTTCCACTCCGGACACCAACCTCCTATCTCAACCACACCTATTGATCTTTCCTTTTGAAAATGGCAAAAAGGAGGGAAATTTCAAAAGGTGCGGGTTGAGATAGGAGGTTGGTGATCGAGATCACGATAACTCAAGTGGTAGAGCTGCAGCGTATCAAGCCGAAGATCGTGGGTTCGAATCCCACCCGTGCCATTGACTTTTTATCTCAACTTAAAACCTGAATTAATTTATATAAAGTTGGATAGTTGGCACCCTTAATATACATATACAGTCTTATTATATGTATATATAAGGAATCATGCATTCAACGCATTCTGGGGCTGATGAGGTACTCGATATTCCGCCATCGGCAGTCGCACTTTCCCATTCACAAAAGCACACGGCTATGTACCCAATCAAACAACATTGTAGAGCTTCATATTTATGTATGATATGTACAATATTTACAGATGGGGAAACACCCTCGTCTCTTAAAAATCCGAACAGGGTACCCAAACAAAGC
This sequence comes from Cimex hemipterus, assembly GCA_039619505.1. Classification (NCBI taxonomy): domain Eukaryota; kingdom Metazoa; phylum Arthropoda; class Insecta; order Hemiptera; family Cimicidae; genus Cimex; species Cimex hemipterus. The sequence continues at coordinate 7,114,251 of CM077104.1, forward strand.
TCATCGAAATGATAAATGGTAGAGTGAGTATGATATTCAATCTTTTCAAGAAGAACCAACCACTATTTTGCTCATGGACTATCTTTATGTCGAGTGCCCCTGCCTACTAACACTGTTCAAGGCGCTCCTCAAAGCACTGAGCTCTACAAGGGGACAACTGTGAAGGGGTTCCCCAAAAAAGAGATGTCCGTGCGTAAATCGTAAATTTAATATAAATGAATGAAAACTTTATTTGAAGAAAAAGTTTGATGCTTGGAAGTCGGCACCGAGTGTTACAGCTTGAATTGTCTCTGCTGTAAAATTACTAGAAAACGGCAAGCCAGAAGTGGAACAGCACTTCCCCGGATTATCGGTCACGATTGATGCTTTAAGCACTACAGTAATCCTCCGTCTGAATAAACGTGGAATAACTGTCTAATGGTAAATCCTGTTTGTTTGTCGAAGCTAAGACTGAACGAATGTTCCGACTTTTCCACAGATTTAGTTGGAAAAAGTGTCCATTTAGAAATATTAATCGGTATAACTAATACAAACGTATACCTTTAAAGTGCTTATGGTTTTTATGTAAAACGATGTGAATCAGATGTTCGCAAAGATTTAATTTTGACGAGCATTTATACCGTGACCATGTTTCATCTTCTGTCTAATAATCCGGAATAAAGCTAGATTGCATCAACCACAATCGTGGGTATTGATTGGACAATTTTTGACGAGATCAATGGTTTTTTTATTTCATTAAATAACAACTGAATTTTTTTAAATCTTTAAAAAATTAGACAAAACTTTTACTAAAGGTAGACGGTTGAAACGCGTTTTATATCAACAATATGTTCACTTTGCCACATCCAAAATATAATTGGTAAATGTAAACAATATTTGTAAATCCCAGGCACTGAAGATGATCTCAATAAAGATCAAAACGTCGGCCCGTTGAAGAAAATGTTTTTCTGAAATCTACACCAGAACGAATCTTTCGATTTCTAAATAATTATCGACCTACGGTCACTAATCACCACACATTTCAAGCAGATAGGTCGAACAAAATTGTTCAAAACGATCATACTACAGAGTGTTACAACTTGAGCTGTCTCTGCTGTAAAATTACTCGACAATGGCAAGCCAAGAGTTGAACAGCAATTGATTTGTGCCTTGAGAATTTTACACCTGTGACTGATATATTATTCTTGCATGGCCACGAACCCGTAATTTTGTCGTGACCGATCGTTTTCTGTCGAGGTGAATCCAACTCTTTTTTAGCCCGTCATGAGTAGTTTAATACATGTTATGTTTACAAACATAGATGTCGGTTTGTCGTCCATAATACTTAACAGTCACTCCTATAATATCAATGAACATAAATTTTTTCTTTTTATTTATCAAGTTTAAACAAATATGCACCACTTTATTTTGAAAAAACGGAGATCAAATATTATTAAGAAAAACTTCTTAGCTCGAATCGCAGATTCATTTCGAATATGAATGACGTATTGATATAGTTTGTTCATCAGTCGTGGTTGACGTTGTTCGTAATTCATTTTAGCATACTGCCTTATAGCTGAATACAATATGAAAGTTTGTTGTAATTAATTTATAATATTTGTATTGTGTTTAAAAATTGGTCTCAGCTTTCATATAACTTCTTGCCTAGTTAATGAATACCTTCTGATTTATGAAGACCCGTTGCAGATGGAGAAATGCAAAAATACATCTGACGAACCAACCCAGACTAGATACGAAAAACCAAATCGAACGGCGACGACCAAATGATAATGTTTCAAAATGATTACTAAGAAAGTTTTTACATTAGGTAGTGCAAATTTTAAAAAAATTAAAGAATTTTATTAATACTTTAGAATACGAATTCATTGATTTATTAACAATTCATTTATTAACGATTTTTTTTACTTTTCGCAAAATTTAGGCTAGTAAGACCTACCTTGATACGAAATTAAAATTGCTTTTTTTTACAGTCGTATCAGAGTTAAAATAAAAGTAAATATAAATAAAAAGTGAAAAATTACTAAATGGAAAAAAAAGAAAAATTCGAACGGTTGTAGGGAGAGATGAGATGTTTAGTGATCTATTGACCGAATTACTTCTTTCAATTAACTAATGTTTTTACGTAAGCTTTTGGTTGAAATGAAAAGTTAGTGTCGTGAGTGGATCGAAGTCACGATAGCTCAAGTGGTAGAGCGTATTAGGCGAAGGTCTTGGGTTCGAATCCCGGTCGCCACACTAACACTTTCATTTCAAACAAAACCTTACACAAAATGATTATGTAATTGAAAGAAGTTATTTGGTCAATCCGATCACGAAATCTAATTAATGTAATAAAAACAACATTTAAAAATAAATTCTTAATGAGAGACAGAGGGACATAGAAACAAAGATATAGAAGGTACATGAGCGGATAGAAAATCAAAGAAAGGGAGAGAGTGAGAGAAAGAGAGAGAGAGAGAGAGCGAGAGAGAGTGGGAGAGAGAGTTTCGTAGATACAATACAAATATATATAGAAAGTTATCCGTATAAAGGCAATAGATACATAGACACATAGAGATACATAGATAGAGGCGAAAACAGCGAGCTTAGAGAATATTTACAGAGATAAATAGAGCGGTATCGAAAGATATGTGGATGGGTAGGGAAATAGTTAGATATTGATAAAGATATAGGGAGAAAGGGTTACATAGTTAAACTTCAAGGTCCTAGACAGATAGAAAAATAAATAGATAAATACAGATAAATAGATAATAAATAAATATATTAGTAGAGAAATGGAAAAGAGAGAGGGAGAGAAAGTTTACACAGTGAAAATATAGAAATACATATATATATATATATATATATATATAGAGAGAGAGAGAGAGAGAGAGAGAGAGTGAGAGTGTGAGGAGTGAGGCGCTTTACGATGTTAAACCAGCACGACCGATCCGTCATGAAGGGCTTTCATTTATTCATACGCCTCGCTAAGAAGAAATAGTCTATTTTCTTTCTTCAAGGTCTGCCAAGCCAAAGTCTCTCACATGATTAGACCACTTGAAGAAAAAACTTTCAATCATGGATCGATAAAAAAAAAAAAATTCAACGTATTCGTTCAAGTCCGAATTAAACGTTCAACAGCGTGTGTAAACTAATTAGTCTAATTATAATTTATATACATTTTTTCAAAATTTTAATCGTGTGAATAGTTTTGGCCGTTGCAAACATTTTAATATAAATCAGATAGGTTAAAGTTGAAATGTTATATTAAAATTCGAGGATGAGAATATGTTGAAATTAATCACTCTTCACCAGTAGCATTAAGCAATTATTGATTTTTAAGGTTAACACACGTGAATATGTATTTACAATATTGAAGTTGATGTTTGAAGATAATGAAATTCCAAATTAAATTAACACTGTATTACATGAAACACCCGTCTTTTCCATATCAGATGCACAGTTATTTATAATTATATAAATTATTTATCACTTACACCTTTTTGTTTATAGCTATATTTATTTTTATTTGACTTTTATGGATATTAAACAACTTAAAATTATAAGCGATATTGAAGGGCATAAGAAATAGTTGTTGAAAATTAATAGCAAATGTTCTAATAGACAGAAATATAATCTATTATGTTGGTTTAGTTATCTCGTTCATCGTGTAGAACGATATATCAGGGTGCTCATTAGACCTCATTAAGGGAAACGGTTTCTTAGCATGCAAGGCCGGGGATGACGGTGGAAAAAGTGTACGGCCGTCCCGTCAGCATTTAAGGCCCGGCAAAAACAGGCGAAACGAGACGAGGCCATTAGTTTGCGCAGGAACAATAAGTCGGGACTTTCACAAAGGCGTTTCTACCCCCGGCTTGTTGTATTTGTGGACCTGTTTCCCTCGGATATTGCCGTCCTGGTAGACAATGACGTATGGCGTCACGGCTGACCGGTTGGTCCGCTAGCTAGTTGGTAAGGGTGCGGATCGTTCCTGTTCGAGAGGGGGTGAACAATTTGTCAACGGAAGGCATTAGTGTCCAAACCCTGCCCACAAAAGGGTCCAGCGAGGCCAGACGCTTCAACGTTTTCACGGCACCCGAGCTAATAAAATTCTGACCAATACTTGTCCTCGGGCTATAAATCGACTATAAAAAATAATTAAACAAAAACAGTCCACTACTAGGTTTTAAAAAAACCCTTTATCTTCCAAAGTTTCAACAGCAGCTATTCTGTAAATAACCTTCGCATCTATATCTTTTTGTCCAGTTGGTGATCTCTCTACAGTGTATCTCTGCTTAATAATGGATTTTCAATATTTTTAGAATAATTCAAAATGCAATAACGTTTTTTAGTAGCAAAGAAATAAATTCTGAAGACATAAAAACAAAAGAAAAATTTTGATCCTGCTTATCAACTATTTAAAATTATCTGTAGCTCTAATGTAATGTGAATAATAATGCTTTTTTCCCGTTTCGGTGAGATGATCAATGAAAACTAACATTGAAATGTTGAAAACATAGTCGATGTTAGACCTATGTTTTTTAACTGACGTATAAAAGAAATAACTTTGAATTTTGGTTTTTAAGAGCAAGATGAGACAAAAATTTGAGGCATTGACTGACTGATATGTACTATGTTTGTTTGTTTTATTGTGTGGTTTGTGAACCTGAGAGGTTTTATTCCTCTTGAAAAAAGGCCAGAGGCGACGGCGAGAATTGACGAACCCACGACCGCGGGGTCTACGAGCCGAGAGTCTCTCACGCTTACCACTCGGCTACTGCAGCCCTCTATCGGCAAAAATTACTGGATACATTACAGGAACATCGTTTATTTTTAAGATACCAGGCTATCTTTAATAAATACTTACTAAAGGATGGTAATGTTTTCTGTTTTCAAAAGCCTGGAGTCGCTTACAAAAGTACAGATGGACTTAACTTCGGCTAAGGGCAGTTGCGCGGAGGCCTTGCGTTTATTCAATTTGTTGTAGCATGTTCAATTAAATTTTTTACTATATTAATAATACATACGAACAGTTGTAATTTTTTAAATCAGAGGGTCCGGGATTGTTTTGTTTAGCTCGTAAAACTAGCCGTTGTTTATCGTAAAATTAGAAGTCATTGAAAGGCCCGGGGAAATTCAAGGGCATGCAGACCGACGGACACAATGACTAGGTATGCTAGTACGGAATGGGTTGCCTTCAAACTAAATTAAAACAGTTTCCAGGCCTCGTTTTTCATCTCTAATTAAAGTGTCAGGCGCACATATTTTACAGTTATTCTCTCCAACCCTTTTCCACAAGGGCCCGAGGGCGAGGAGGGTTGCCGGGGAGAGGGTGGTTTCACCGCAGTCTGCGGCCCGTCTGAGCCCCTAACCCCTCCATGCACATGTTGCGCCCCTGTATTACGGTGTTCATAAATTTGAATGAAGAGGGATAAGCAGGGGGGTCGATCCTCGCTGTAATATAAGTTCAAAAGCGCATAAATGTTAATTGAATTCAAACAGGACTAGGTGATTTTATATAACTGATCGATACGCCCACACACACACATTTATATATATATATATATATATATATATATATACATATGTATTTATTGTTTCGTTTTTCAACCTTGCAAAGGAGATTCCATTAGAAAAAGTTCCAAAACATTTAAAATTGAGTACGTCCTGGAAAACTTATAAAACAAGGAAACTTTGGTAAATTCCCAAAACTTGTGCCGGAAAAGACATTTCAAGAGCCACAATTAAAGATAATAATAAAAAAAATTAGTTTTACTATTTGTTATTCTTTGGGGGGTCGTGTGGCAGAAGCGCGAATTTTTCAAAGAAAATGTTAACTTGTAAAAAATTTAACGTGGTTGTCAAAATAAATATGAGATTTGTATTTAAAAGTTTGTAATGTGAGAAGGTAGGATTTTATGTTGAAAAAATCTGATTTTAGACTAATATAACAAAAATTGTAATATGTTAGGAAAGGGTCAAGCTAGAACCCTCGTTCTGGTCGCACTGAACTCAGTTTTATTTAAATTGTATTCCAACATGGCAATATTGATATTTAACCCTGTAGGTATACATGTAGTTGCTGTGGCTACATTCAGTATCTCCATGAAAAACCATACACTGAAAAAAATTGCAATACTCACTTCTTTTTTTGACAAGGAATTGTTATAGAAAACAATATAAACAGTCTCCTACACAATCACAGTATAAAGAATATGCGAATCAAATATACTTTTTAAACAAACCTACCAATTTTTAAAATATTGTCCCAAACTAGATGTTTTATTATCAGAATTACATGGAGAACAATTAGACTGGTTGCAGATTTTCGGAAATTTTGAAACTTAAAAGCTGGTGTTAGGCTGCAATTTTAGCATTGACCAACCAACAAAAGATTTGGGAGTTTAGGAGAAGAATTAATAACTACAAGTCGATATACCAATGTTTACTCTTCACTATTATCGTAATAAATGTACGCAAAGTTCAATTTTTATTTTTATTTACCTAGCCTTATTGATTAACCTAACCTTCTTTGGCCTTTTGATTAAAGACGTGTGTAACAATTTGTGTAATAATTAACCTATCACCGTCTGTGCAACAAAAAGTAAATATAACATCAAGAAGGCATGTCGTGCGGGAAAGTACGGCTTGAATCAGCTGTACGCGCCGAAATTTCCTTGGCTAATTAGACAAAATTTTAATACTTTCTTACTAAAAATTTGGAGACAGCTGGTTCCTTTCAGAATTATTGCCAAGAATATGATAAATTTTAATAGTGGGCTATTTGCTTTTTATTTTATTTTTTTATATAGAATATTCATTTTTAATAATTGTAGTGAATGTATTAGACCTTTCCATAAAATAATGCCCACCCACTTCTACAAATTTATGGGCTTAAAAAAATAGTATTTCTTACGTTCAAGATTTGCAGGAAAACCGATTATGAACGAAGGATTCCTTTTATGGCTCATATGACATAATTAACGGAGCAAATTCCCAATACGCTACCCTGTACTCTTGTGAATGATTAGCCCAATTTTACAGAATATATCATTATTTAGAGAAAAAGAATGAGTTACAATGTCTCCAGGCCGTAGAACAATATTTAAAATCTAAAATACCCCCTCAGTCTTAGAATTGAAATATCTCCTGAAATATATAACCATTTTAACGGTTTTGGGTGCCAGTTTTTGTATTAGAAAATTTAATTTTTTTAAATATATAAATAGTTAATAATTTTTTGTTGAACTAAAAAAAAAATTAATTACCAATAAGTAAACTGTGTCAAATAACGTTTGGCCTTCTTATTTAAATACTTGGAGAATCCTGTGGGGATTTCCCTTTTTCCATAACCCTCCTATTTTATTAAAACTAGGTATTTCATTGAAATAGTCACTATGTACATAAAGAAAGAAAAATATATAAGTTTAAAAAATATATATAAAAACATCCAAATATAAACTACTTTAAACCTTCATTACATCATTTAGTGTTAATATAAAAATATGCTTATTCAACATAAACTTTACATTCATTAACGTCTTTTCGGGTTCTTTTTTACGAAGAATAGATACAAGCAGTTTATTGTTTTTCGAAAGATAGTGACTGACAAAATTTATTAGATATTTTCGGCCTTCGACTTACTTTCATACAAAGTAGAGTGATTGTCTACATACATGTATACCGGTCGTCTATCGACTTTGTGTATATAGAGGCGACGTACATACAAATTTAGAGTCTGTCGTCTATACGCATTTGGATGCCGCGTGTCTTGTAAGTCGCTAAATTATCAAGGTAGACTTTTGTAAGTAGACATATTAATCATAGACAGTGAAGGGGAAGAAGAGGCGCTGGTGGAAATGTGAACTTTTTACAGAGGGACCTTGTTTCGGTTGCAATTTACTTTCAACTTTGGATTGGAAGTCAGCGTCGGTTTACGAAACTTTACCCGTTTGACCCCGAATGACTTTGAAGAATTGCTTCACGTTTTAGGCAGAGAAATAAAAAAAACAAAATAGATTTGGAGAACTCATTCCACTATCTCTACGATTTGCAATGGGAAAGCGTTTATCTAGCAATTGGAGAATTGTCCACCGACCTAACGTACGCTTTTGGGAATCCAAGCTATATCACTTATTGTCTATGAAGTGTGTGAAGCCATTATACAATCTCTGAATGGGTGAAGGCATGTGTAAAAAGTTATACAAAGTTTCCTCCACAACTCCCAGAAAAAGCATTTACCAAAACGTCCACAATGTTGCCCAACATAGTATAAAATTGGTTCATATCTCCAGATCAAACATGAATCAAAAGTTATGCAATTTTGTTTCAAAAGCTTGTCTTTAGATGTGAATTTCTCTTTCGATTATTTATATAGAATCACCCGATTTTGTATAAATAATGTCTAGATACCAAAATATCTCGACTTAGTATGCAAGTGTGTACAAGGTTGAAAATTTAGACAAAAATATCTGGCTAGTTATGAGAATTGACGAAAGAGGATTTTTATCATATTGGAGTGATTTAATTTGCGTAAGAGTTACATTGGTTAATCAAGTGGTAGAGTATCGGTGTATCTAACCGAAGGTCGGGGGTTCAAATCCCACTCGTGACATTGACTTTTTTATCTCAACTAAATACTTTAATTAATTGAAATGTATTTTTAAAACAATTATTCAGATATCGTGAGATGCGGTCTGGCGGTTTTAGAAAAACATTTTTTTTTGTCAACGTTTCGATCTTTACTGAGATCATCGTCAGGGCTCAAAGTGTTTGTCTTCTGTGTACTTGTGTTATTCTTGGGTGACGTGTTGAGATGGCAAGATCTAAAAGTTGGCACGATAAAGAAAATGGTTTTTCTGAGACCTGCATCAAACCAGACCGCATCTCACGATATCTAAATAATTATCGATTAACTAATCTCTACATAAATTTAAACGTTCGTAAACTCCAGGCCTCGAAGATGTTCTTAATAAAGATCAAAACGTTGGCACTATAAAGAAAATGGTTTTCTGAAACCTACATCACGCCAGACCGCATCGCATTTCTGAATAATCATCGACTAACGGTCACTTATCACCACACATAAGTCAAATGTACGATTTATACATTTACAGAAGAAATTACAAAAAAAATCTGCCCATCCTCAGTTTATACTAGTTTAATACATATTGTATGTTACTATTCCATGTACAAGGATAGTTTAGCAAAAAAAATAAAACTTGTCTGTCTTCACTGACGGGTAGGTCATAAACAGGGTTGAATTACACCCGATAAGTGACCCCATCTTGGTTCACATTAGTTCACCATCACGCAGATGAACAGTATAATCACTTTTAAGAATTATCTATTTTTTCTACATAATGATGAACCTGACATTTGGTCGTTACTGATTATTTTCTTTATCCTAACCTCCTGATTTGTCGTGTACATCATCCATCAGTTAACTTGTCGCTCGAGGAATTTTAAATAATATAAACGTATACAATAAAACTTACGCTTTCTATAGGATATAATCAACTAAAATGGCACATTGTTCGAGAAAGAAGAACGACTAGAATTAAAAAACAGATAGTGGATTTTCAACAAACATTATTTATAATTTTTATGTAAGAAAGAAAACACATTTATGTATAGGTTAAACAAACCTTATCAAAAAAAACTTTTTTTATATATTATTATTATTATTATAACTTTTTATCAATTAAAGCAGTAGATTGGATATGATTATTTTGCATGATTCTATACGTTTGCGTTTTAAATGAGTACGCGCAAACCGCCCAAACTTGATAAATTTCTAACATTAACTCAAAATATTAAATTGTTGTTAGTGGTTCAAAATCTGCCCAACTGAAAATTTACCGAGTTACTAAACAGGCAGGGTCTATTAGCCAACCTCCCCTGCATCCTCCGACTGCCTTTTTTCCCTTTATTTATGTCTTTTAATCCAGAGGCCGACCTCTTCCTCTCTGCCCATAAAAGCTAATATAAATCTTGGACTATTTCTTCATTGCCCCCTTGCTCCCTCCCCACAACATTATCCCGTTCCCATCTCTACACGCCAAAATCCACTTCCGGTTCCACCGTATTACAACAAAGGGAAAGATGTTCATTTTCCGTTCGAGGTTCGGTCTTCACCGATATCGATGCGCTTCCCTTGCTATATAAGGCCGGCTAAATTGTAAAAGCACAAACTACCTTTATGTCAGAATTGTATTATATGTTCTTCTATTCTTTTCGCCCATCGAACCTGGGATTAATAAAAACATTAATTAACTCAACTAACTCAATACCCAAACATGCTTGTTTATGTGTGAAATCGAGAAAGACAAAAATCACTCACTCATTTATTTATATCGACGTTGAAAATGGATTGATGTGGATGAATGGATACCAGGGACTGGAGGAGTTCCCTCCTGAGCACTGCAGCTGTACAGCTTATTGTACTATACCCTGGCTACATTTTTGGGGGAGGGCTCACAACACAAAGTGAACTTTAGCCCCGTTGTACCAGTGTTCTTCCATCGAAGAAACTCATTTTAGAAGGGGGTTGAGACCAGATTCAGGGTCGCTGAGATGCAGTCCCGCCTCTTCCATTGATGAGTGCCGTGTCAATTTCTTTTAATTGCGGCCACCGGTCCCCTTAGGCGTCAGAAAAATTCCAGAGGCTACGGTGGGGATCGAACCCACGACCGCGGGGTCTACTAGCCGAGCGTCTAACGCCTTAACCTCGGCTACCGCGGACCCCTCAGGTTGAAAATGAACATGTTTTTTAACATTTATTGCGCAAATGGACATTACAGTTGTGGACTTATATATATATATATATATATATATA
>CM077104.1:7138842-7149653 GCA_039619505.1 Cimex hemipterus
GCTACAGAGGTAAACAAACAATATCATTTGGAAGAGGATTAATAAGTGTTGACATTCATACAAATGAGTAATCCTGTAAACGTAAACAGAATATTTTATATAGATTTTTTTTTATGAAAACTTAAAATCCTGCATTATTTTCCGGACAACCCAATAGGAAGGATGATACAAAACAACACAAAATAGAAAAATCGCTTTTTATGAATTTCTGCTCAAGTTGTTTTCATCAATGTACGTCCATATCAAAATACTCTCGGTTGAAAAGAGATTCTTATCATGAATGAATCAGTCAGAATCAATATTATTTTTATTTAAAACGTTGTTTTTGTTTGTTTTCTTATTCTTTGCTAAACGAATTACCTCGTTCTTACGTTGTCCTTCATCGTGTTCAAAACGTGCGTCGTTCTCATCTTATTAGCGGCCAGGCTGAGCAGTCCATTAATCAATATGGCACCCTGCCGCCGCCTTTAATTAGAATTAATGTATCACAGTAGAAGGATCTGATGTGGCCATTGTCTAGGCCTCATTGTAGCTTCCTTTCATTCAGTCCTCCCTATCTTCTTTGTCTTATCTGGGCTCGCCTTCACGGTCCATATTACTGAGTATATAATTTATTAATAACTTGAGAAATAAACTGGCACTATCAGCGTTAACTTTTTTATTAAGAAAATTCAGTACCTTCGGTATGCTGATTCACTGTACGTTTAATTTTAACGGTTTTAGAAATACCCTGAAGTATGTAACAGGGGATGAAGGATATAAGAAAAATTAAACGACTGGGAAATTAACAAAAGAAAAAGGAGCACTCGCACCTATTAAACCATACAACAAAGCCCGCGCAATTTTACCTTAATCCATTAGGCTTCCTGGTCGGGTGGGCCAAAATAAATTCCTCCAATTAATTAATCTTTATGTAAGGTATTGATTGACATAAAAATAGTCAATGACACGAGCGGGATTCGAACCCACGACCTCCGGCTAAATACGTCTCTGCTCTACCATTTTAGCCATCATTTTTATCTCAACCAATATCTTACTTAAAGTTTAGTTAATTCAAAGAATTTATTTTGGTCATTTCGACCACGAAACCTATAGGATTTAAGAAGCAAAATGAAGTATATCTTCAAAAAACAGTCAATGGCCAGTTTGTTTGTTTTGTCCCCGAGAATTGAATAGATTACACGACCTTGAATAATGGCAAAAAAGAGGAAATTAAAAAGGTCGGTTAAGATGGGAAGTGAGTGTCCGAGTGGTTCGAAGTCAAAATAGCTCAAGTGGTAGAGCAGTGGCGTATCAAGCCGATGGTCGTGGGTTCGAAACCCGCTCGCAACACGGACATTTTATGTCAACAAATGTATTAGCATAATAACTTTTACGTTTAATTTATTTATTCATAAAATCTAAAGGAGTAGTGTTCCCGAAGTAACTTTCAATTTTATCGAATTGGGCAAATCACCTACCTAATGCTGTTTTCTAAATTTGCATTGAAAATAGAAATTACATATATTTCGATATGTGTAGAGATTAGTGATCGTTAACCGATAATTATTCAGATATCGTGAGATGCGGTCTGGTGTGATGTAGGCTTCAGAAAAACATTTAGCGGGCCAACGTTTCGACCCTTTAGATCATCTCCTGGGCTCAAAGGGTTTGTGTTCTGTATAATTGTGCCATTCTTGCGTGTCGTGTTGAGAGTGCCCACACGATGTTTTTCTGAAGCCTACAAATATATACAAATAGAAAATCTGAATAATTATATTTCGATAGTAATTTTTTCTCCTCATCTCTTAAACTCCCAAAGTCTTAAGTCCCCTGTTCTTCTCGAGTTACATACACAAATCCCCAACTAGTACTTTCTCCTGAGCATGAGTTAATAACATTCACAAAGCATCTTAACCTGCCGCAGGAGAGCATAGTACTTTGAACCATTTCTACAATAACATTATCCTTGTCATAAATTTTTCTTATTACTAAAGCTTAAAAAACTCCCACCCATATGTCCTTTTACAGGACCCATCATCCATCTTCCGCATATTATATTATGATTAATATGATATCCAATCCTTTTAATAATGACTGGTACCTAGGCATCTTTTATATACTTAGTCTTCCACCCCAATATCTATTGTCTTATGTTTCAATCCTACATATTGACAGCTGATAGAAAATATGATCCATTATCATACCAAACAAGCTGTTTTTGCCTCATTGTTTATTCCATCGTCTTACCAATATTTCCCTATACCATATGACCACAGTGATTAGCACGAATCCAATCAAACCAACTTTCAATAATGCAAAATATCTGATGTGTTGGGTCTGTATGTTTTGTCTGAGTTTCATGTATTTATTAGCGTGAATGTCGAGGGATGAGGGTGACATATAACGTCATCATTACCCATCGAACGATGAAAGCGAGTGATTGTGCATTCTGGGTCGATGGCGGAATATTTATAAAAGTACCCCATCGACCACAATCTAGTTTAGTTTAAGTATAGGTCGGTGGAGGAATATCATGTACTCAACCGACCAAACATAATGAGTGTACTATAAGGATGTATTTAACTGTATGAATGTATTCATTTGTATGTATATTGTAGTGTTTGAATGTGTATAGAATATATAAATTTAGTTAGAGGCAAAAAAAAGAGATCAATAAGCTTTTGCAAAGTCTAGTCCGTGGGGGATATTCACGTCAGTCTGACGATTCATAGCATTGAATGGGGAATTAAAATATCACGGAGAATTTTGTGCTGGCTGGATTAAGTGCCAAAAATATTCGAGTTCTTTGCTGCCATAATAAGGTAAAGTTCTAGTTTATATGGGTGCTTAATGCAGCTTTTTTGGTCTACCGATAAGTTTAGTGAGCCGTTTAATAATTTTGTCAACTCTAAGTAACAAGTAATTAGTTGTGGGTACAGTAATATGGTTAAGAAAAACGGGAAAGATTATTTTATTTTTATATTATTCCATCTTGTTTTTTTTTGCGGGAAAACTAAATGTTAGAACTTGTTTTCGATTGCTACAATTTTCCAAGTGCAATGTTCTGGTTCCAGGCAATAACGCTTGAAGTATCTATTTTGTAAATTACATTCAACATGATCTGCTCTAAGATGTTTCACTAATACCTAATCAACGAAAATAATTCCTGGTACAACAAGTATAATTCCAACCGAACCAGGTAATCCACTGCGATTGAAGTTCCTTTCAAGACCTTTTCTAAACTAATGACGACGTGTCAGTGTGAACAAGTTTTCTCACTGGGAAAATCTCTTAAAATTGACTCAAACAATAGAGTAGACAATATAAAATGTTTACTTACTTCAATATTTGTAGTTGTAATTGAAGAATAAAAGTTAAAAAAATGTTCCTTGATTCTTTCTATTGTTAGTTCTTCCTGAACCTAATATTTTTAGTAAGATCTAATGCTGCTTTTAAATATAAATTAAAAGGTATACCTAACAATAAAATGTTTTGAGACGGGCACAGTTTGAGCGGTGATTTTTTTTTTTTTTTTTATCGAGGGGTTCCTGAAAGTGTACGTCGTGTCAGCACAAATTGCCCATTGGAACGTCGGCCGGTTTGAACAGTTACCGGATTTAACATGATACAAGTCGAATATGCTCAAATCAGTCCGCAAAAGTGTGGCTTGGGGGCGGCGGCGGTTGTACGCCGGCATGTAGAGTAGAGTTGATGGAGCTGCCCCCGACTGTCAGGCGGACCTTCAAAACCAAACCCGTCTCAATTTAACATTTCTAACCTCCGCAACAATCCCTGATACGGGTTTATTTGTTTTTGGCAGTTAAGTTGAACCCCATGTCCAATTCTAATTGCCTAATCCTTTGAGCTTTGCCATACTAGTATAAACATCGCCCAACGCGAAACAATTTAAATGGCATTTCCGTGGGAGCAAAAATTTTGTCAATCCCCTATTATGAGTAGGCGGCTAATTAATAAACTTTTTAATCCTTTAATCCAACTTATTGTATAAATAAACCGTTTATTTATTTAATCACTCCACATTTAATAATACGTTAAATTAATTTAAATTAGTGACCTGGGATGTCTATGAACTATCATATCTCTCAATACTTTATCGTATTTCTAAAATATGGTACACTTTAATGTATCATTTGTTAACCCAATTTTTAAATTATTTAGAAATCGTGAGATTCTGTTTGGTATGATGTAGGTTCAGAACAACATTTTCTTTATCATGCCAGCGTTTCGATCTTTATTGAGATCATCTTCAGGGGCCTGGGATTTACAAACATTTTACAAATATTATAAAAGCTACCAAAGTTTATCAATAACTAAAAAATATTTAAAAGCCAAATATTTTTCAAGTAAACTAGGCCATAATTTATTTTCTTTCAGCGATTCATGATCATTTAATTGGTAATAAAATTAGATTTTGAAAAAAGCTTCATTTCTGTGAATTAAACGCTCTTCTACTAGATTTTGTTATTCTCTCTCTCTCTCTCTCTCTCTCTCTCTCTCTCTCTCTCTCTCTCTCTCTCTCTCTCTGCCGCTTTCCTACCAGCGGAGGTGGAATTAGAGAACAGAGAGAGAGAGAGAGAGAGAGAGAGAGAAAGTGTGTTAGAGAAAGAGTTTATAGAAAGAAAGTAAGTAATATTGAATGAAAGAAGTATCAATTCAATAATTATTAGATGGTAGGCTAAATTTGTACAACAGCTGTGCCATGCTGAACTGTTGGTCCGTTTCATCTAATTATTTTCACTATTTCCGTTAACGGGATACTGAAGTTTTTTTTTAAATCAAACTTTAGTCAAAATTAAATGATCAAAAATCGATATTAACAATTTTTGGTGTATTAATTTGATTGTTGTTTACGATGGAACAAACGTATTCTATGCTGCAGAATATTCTTATTTGGTATCATTTAAAAAGATGAATTAACAAAATTCTGTTCTTTTGTATAATTTAATAACCAGTTTGTAAGCAAAGTAGGTTGTAAAAAAGTCAAAACTATGGTTTGGCCTCATTGTTTGATTCTAGGGTAATAAACCTTTAATTACCAACTTTATGGGAATCAGTGTAAATTAATTTTTTGACTGATGATTTCGACGAACTCCTGCGTGACTTGTATTCCTAGTGCAAGTTCTAACATAATTTTTTTTAATACCTACGAGACCGTTTTTTATGGTTGATAATTCTTTTTCAATAAATGGTCAAGTGGAATTTATCAATTGTATCAAAAATTATAATAGGATTATTGTTTCCAGTTGAAAAACAAGGCTAATTTCTGACAAAAATAATATCTTTTATTTTCTATTCTTTTATATGTTTCATTTTTATATTTTTATAGTAGATATGTTGTGAAAAAGCTACATTTTTTTCTTTAAAATTTTATATTTCACGTTAAAGCCCTGTAAGTTTTTTTTGTATTTACAGCCATGTCAATTAGCTATTGCAAGTAGGAATTCTTTAAAATAGGAAAACTTTTAGGGGTCAACAAATTGATTCATTTAATTCAACAAAAAATTATATTTAGATTTGTCCAGAGGTGTTCAACGAAATATCTAGTAGTTTCACGAAATAAACTTTCATAAATTAATCTTTAGTTGAACAAAAATTGAATTTAGATTTTTTTAAAATAATTAGTAATCTTTGATAGGGCCAACTATAATTTTATTGGTCTATATAAAACATACTGTGAAATATATTCATTTGAATAAGTAGAACGACGAAATACAAATTTTAAAAACGGAAAATTTTAATTTTCAATTTTTTTGGCAAAACCATTATATATTTACATGAACTGGCGGATCCTTATCCAATATTTCAGGTGTGTGTAGAGCTACTGGAAAAATATTTGGCTCAAATCAAAACAAAATAATGTTTTTATATAGGCACTATTGGTAAAATGTAGAAAATAAAGCTCCACATAACCTACAGAAGTAATAACTGATGACGACAGTAATTGGTATTGATTAATTTCGACTAATTATTTCTGAGAACATTTTCCTCTAATTATCCGTGTTTTTCTGTTGTTCCTCTTTTAACTTTCTCTTGTTTTACTAAGACATTGAAGTTTTCTTTATTCCACGCCAGATTTGCAAAGCTGATTTTGCAATTTGTTTTTCAAACGGTCGGTAGGTTGCTCTTTGTTTTTCCTTTATTTTATTTCCAGATTGGCATTGTTCAAGAATTTCTAACAAACGAGACGGTAGGCTCGGATCAATGGAATGGTGCGACGTTGGGAATTTTCTTACTCCATCCATCCAATATATTAACAGCTTTTCCCTGGAAACCTCAAGACGACAGAGGCGCAGTGACTTCGTTTTAAATTGTTTCCCGAGGTTGTTCTGCGGTTGTGATAGCGCTTAAAGCGAAAATTTACGCCGGCAATTTAGAAATGGAGCTAATGCCCCAAACCGTGCGGCCCCGGTGGGAGATTAACATTAAAAAGCGGAAGCTATTAAAAACGGTTTAGAACATTTTATTGTAAGTCCAAAGCTACATTCATAAAGCGTTTGATTTACAGTTCATGTTTATGGTAAGACTAATCTAAAATTTATTTTTAAAAATTTACAAATGTAAATATAATTAATTGTTGGTTGTGTTGATGAAGGTTATATGCAACTTGAAGCTATATGCTTAAAAAATGAAAAAAAAACCAAAAGCTTGCATTTGTTTACTTTATTTTTTATTAAATAGAATGTTCAATGTTGATTTCTGATTAATTTATCCACTCGCCTACGAATCACTCCATTCTTCATATTTATACTATAATTTACTATCTTGTTAATTTTTTTCTCTAAACATTTATACAAAAGATCCTTTAACTTTTATTTTTAAGTCAAAATGCTGAGCAACCTTGTAACATGCCTGCGTGTTAATTTAATAAGAAGTAAAAAATCGAGAAGGATATTCTAATAATCCTCTGTTTTCCTTTCAAATACATTCAAAATCTATTTCACCACAAGGTGAATTTTGACTATCTTTGTCACAAACTGTCCTATAACTTCAGAACTGTTGAGGACGAGATTGCATATTGGCCCTTCAGCCGTGGTAGTCACAAATGAGCGAATTTAGATTTCTTGCAAACTGTATCACTTAAAACGCCAAAAAGAAGTATTAAAAAGATAGTTATTTAAAATAAGAAAAACCTAACTTATTTGTCTTAAAAGAATTATTTGAAGTATCTATTTAATAACCAAAATTCATTCTTTCCTCATAGGTTGTTTTAAATAAACAATATAAATCAATTTAATATGTAGGACATAAAAATATACGAAATATTAAAAATAATTTTTCTACACATAAAAATAATTAAAATTCAACTATATATTTACAAAACCGACTGGAAACACAAGTGGAGGTTTCTTAGTTCTACCTGCATATGTCACGACCAGCCCTTTTGTTTAGAATTTCTCTTCTTTCCTTAAACATTCTAATTTATTTTCCTTTTTTTCCAAACATATTATGCTGTATGATATAACGGTAACCAACTCTCTCTTTTCTTTTTTCTATTGCTAGCCCCTCTGCACTTCAAAGCCTCGTCAATTGTGGATAAAACAACACAAATACACAGAACACAAAAACAAGATAAAAACGGGATTAGGGATAAGCCCCTTCCTTCACGCTAATAAATTTCATGCACAGCTACAATTCATTAACACTACACCACAGAACACGATTCGCATGGTGGTAAGTGCGGAAAAATACATTACATGCCTCCATTTACCATAAAAAAATACTTTCGCTCCAATAAATAACACATCTATTTATTATTTATAACTACTTATTTATATACTGTAAAACCGGTGAAGTATTATTCTACATTAGATTCAGTATAGTTTTTATTTTATTTATTTTTATTTTTCGAGAGTTCGCAACTGCAGAGGTCGTATAAACCCTCAGGGTGCCGGTGTTTATGACAAAAAGCTCATATGTAAGTATGTCGGGTTTGCATGCAGGGCCGCTGGATTCGAACCCCGGACCTTGACCTTACAGTGATGAGCGCCGTGTCAAAGACGAAACATTGCGGCCACCGACGCCACGGCCCCTTCAGTATAGTTATAGTATGGGAAATTGATGTCAACATATTTAGCCGAGGGTCGTGGGTTCGAATCACTCTCGTGACACTGACTTGTTTATCTGAACCAATACTTTACATAAAGATTGATTAACTGAAAAAAACTTTACATTAAGTTTTTACATTAACCTCATTGTAAACTTTTTCAAAATATTTTTTTTTATGTTATCATATTACCCATGAATTCTCAAACTATCTAACATGAGCAGCATCTAACAACATGAGTGGCAAGGGTTCGTCCAAAGGTATCGGGGGCTATACGCCCTGCTCCCCCTCCGGCCCGAACATCACACCGGCCAAACCCGCCGAGAACCGGCCATACCACTCTCACTAATTTCTCAGTGATATTCGATCACACCTCGATGTTACATTCTTTTAGAAATTGAAAAAGCAAATCGTGGATATCTTTCTTACTCGTCGTTACCAGAGACTCCCAACCATACCGTCCTTCTACGCCTTCCAACGTATGTATAACTTCCATAAGGCCTTTTCTTCTTCCCTCATACTCCGGGCACTCCAGTTCATTATATGGTTCAGATCTTCCCTGCAATCACAAGCCGCGCAATTTGGAGATTCTCTCAATCCTCAATCCTGAGATGCGTGTCCCATAAGCCGTGATTTGTTCTTATTTGTGTGATGGTAAAATAATAATGTCGAGTAGCCATATAATCTTTACACCAAGGGGATTTTCGTACCACGGGAAACCTTAACCTGTACACAGTTCCTCCTGTTGAACCCGTGTGGTATTCCACCAGGCAGACAGCCATCCCTTATTAAAACCTCGCTTGCTATCACGTTTTGTCAGTTTGTAATCGCAGAGATACCTTTTTTAGCAAACAAATCTAACAATTCGTTCTCACGAATGCCAGAATGTTCTTTAACCAAGGAGAGAATGACATCTTTACTATAACTAGATCTTTTTATTTACCGTTATGTGGTCAATCTTAGTGTCAGCATTTACATTGCCCAGGTGTGATATGACGCTATTTGAGTCTGTTAAGATCGCGGCTTTCCAAACGTTCATACTCTCGATATGCTCTGGTGCATTGAGGAGATTCCATTGCCCCGCAGAGAAAATCGAACAATATGTGGGGAGAGAAAATCTCTTATGAATAATTGTTATAATAAGTTCTATCATCCATTTGGATTTTATTTTTAAGAACAGAGAATTGCTTCAATAGACTCTTTGTTAGAGGTAAAAGCTTAGGAACTGTTAATTCTTTTTTAACATTGTTTCTTTTAGTTTTTTTGTTACAAGATGGGTTAAATGGTAAACATCCGGCTGTGCCGTCTGAAGGCTTTTTGTTTAAAATGCTGCTCCTTTAAAAGCACTTAATTCCCTTTTTAATATAATTATTTCCCTTCTGCCTTTATGACGCTTGGCTGCTCCAAGGCATTTCATAACTCGGTTAGTGAAACTCTTAGAGTTTATTTTTCTTTACTGTTTTTCAAACTGTAGCTAGACGTCCCTTTGGTGAGAATAACATTTATAACATTTACCAGGAGGTTGGGTGTATGGTATGTCAAGTTTATAACGAGATAAATTTTTAAGGTTGATAAGTTTATAATCAGTTATGGTGTTACGAAATTTGGTAGGTAGTTTGCCTAAAAATAAGCTGGATGTCTATATCAGGAGGTTGGTCACTGTGTCGATAAATTGTAACATTGAATACTTGTTCGTTTAATTATTTGTATATAAGAACGTTTGGTTGAGTATAGCAGAAAAATAGAAATTGAAAATTAATTTAGTTATTGAGTGAAATAAATGTAAATGTACGATAGTTTGTAGATCGTTTAAATGTTTGGATTGTGTTAAAAATTGCTTAAATTAAGCACTAACACAACATAGGTAATCAGGGGTTCGATTGTGTAAAATATGTCAATAAAATAAGCAAAAACTACCTCACAACGAATAGAATAATTGTCAAATCTTTGAAATTTGTATCAACTATTTAAGGAATTTGTCCTGTCAAATATTCGTTATTATATATACAGTGTGAGTCATTTTTGATGCACCATTCCTTACAAATTATTTTATTAGGTAAGAAGGAAAATAAACAAAACCTACATTATCTAAACATTATTCAAACACAATGTAAAATTTTTTTTAAAAATCACCCCAAATTAATTTGATTATGTTTTAAGAATTTTTTTTCTAGTAAAGCAAAAAATGTTTTAAAAAAGTCTATCGTAACGCAATGATTGGACGTTAAATAATTGTCGTTGGGTAATAGACTACTCTGTTGCAGCAAATGAAATTCTGTGCCAACAATGATTTTGAACATTTTTGGTTTGCAACAAAGTATGTAATTATTTTTCTTTACCAGAAAAAAGGATATTGTTACATTTATTTAATTTTTTTACTGAACCAGAAAAAAAGATATTGTTACATTTGTTTACTTCCCAAAAAAAGGAGATTGTTACATTTATTTAATTTTTTTACTTTACTAGAAAAAAAGGAGATTGTTACATTTAATTATTTTTTTTACTTTACTAGAAAAAAAGAGATTGTTACATTTACTTATATTTTTTTATTTTACTAGAAAAAAGGAGATTGTTACATTTACTTAATTTTTTTACTGAACCAGAAAAAAAGATATTGTTACATTTGTTTATTCCCAAAAAAAGGAGATTGTTACATTTATTTATTTTTTTACTTTGCTAGAAAAAAGGAGATTGTTACATTTACTTAATTTTTTTACTTTACTAGAAAAAAGGAGATTGTTACATTTATTTAATTTTTTTACTG
>CM077104.1:7154125-7196445 GCA_039619505.1 Cimex hemipterus
GCAAAAAAATAGAAAAAAATGTATTCTCTTTTTTGAATGTAAAAACCTCGTAGACACGTTTTTTAATGTATTTTTTATATAAAAAGCAAAAAAATCGAAAAAATTGTATTGTCTTTTTTTGAATGTAAAAGGCTCGAAGGCATGATTTTTTAAAACAAATTTATCATATAAAACGCCAAAAAACGAAACATTTTTATTGTCCTTTTCGGTGTAAAAGGTTCCCAGTCACGTTTTTACGTATTTTTCATTTAAAAAAAGGGGAAAAAATTTTATTATTTCATTTATGCTTTTTCCGGATTTTCGATTAAAACGGCCGAACGCCGTTGTCCACTGTAGCTGATTTTCTTCAGTTCACGAAACAGCCCAAATGGTTGTACAAGATTTGTTACTGCTCGAAAATTCTTAGTTTACATACAAATGGATGGAGAGAAAATTTAAAAAAAATTGTAAGTTCCATTTATAAAGCTATCCTCGACCAAATATTACCCTGGACATCTGTCCAATGATCACGGATGTCCCAAAGCGTCTGGTTCTCCTCAACAGCACTCATTTTTCGCAATCCATCGACATGAAAGCGTAACGAAAATGAAAGTAAAACTTAAAGAACTCCATTAAACGATGGTGAGCGTTTGATGTCACGTGGTTGACAACTGAATTCTAAGTAACCATTCGGTCTAGTAAGACGGGAAAATCCAACTTTATTTGGATCACAAGTGCTTCGGCCGTGCACGGCTCTATGGACGCGTGCTCATTCGTTTCTTCGCTTTTGGATCATCATGCCCCATTCAGTGGGAAACGGTTCCAGTGGACGGCCTGCAAGCGCGAGTTGCGAGTAATCGAATGAAGCCTTTCGAATAGTTTAAATTGATCCCGTGTAGCATTCATATTTTTTATTGTACATAGCCTTCAAAATATGTCTGTGTGAGTGAGTGCATTTATTAGAGTGAATGGGGACGGCTGATGGTGGAATTACATCGCCCCTCGAGCAGTTTACATGACTCGGGTCGATGGCGGAATATTTATAAAAGTACCCCATTGTAAAAGTACATATTTCGAATGCGCTCGGTGTTGACAAAAAGTTTATATTCGTATGATAATATTTCGAGGCTTTTATTAAACGCAAAGAAATGATCGTGATGCTGATTATAAGAGAAACGGTGTAAGAGAAATATATGTGCTGTTCTGTTCAGTTTATTTGTATTTCTTTTAAATAAACACAGCTATATTTCAACTTTCTGAAGTAGGAAAGATTAAATAAAACAACTTCTCCTTTACGTGTAAGGAAGAGGAATTTACGCCTCAGATCTTCACTGAAATATTTATTTCGCCTGAACCAGGTGCGTCATAGCGAATACGTCTGACAGCGTTCCCTGTCCTTGGCATTCGGATATAAAAGATTCAAAGTGTGTTCATCCAACCCTCTCAATAAAGTTAGCGACTCTCAGGTACTGGGGGTGGGGTGGGGGGTACGAATGGTCTCCCACACGCTTTAACCCCCAGCTTACTGCCGACTAGAGTTAACTCATTTCCTTTGGATTTATAGGAAAGGCCGAGTAAAAACTTTTACTTTCGCGAGATCCCGACTACGTGTAAGCCGGATAACAAGATCGGTCAAAATCACGGCCGGATGAAATAAGCGCAAACTTAGTGGGGATTAATTGAGATTATTCTCTTCTGTGGATTTACAATTTACAGCTTCTGAAATACAGCGATGTTTTGACAAACAAAATCTCTCTCCACTGTGTGTACAAAAAACTTCTTGATATTAAAATGTTCATGATTTTATGCCAAAAGTAATTACGGATTAAGTTTATTATAAAGAAAACACTTATTTTCTTGTTAAATCGTTTTGAAGCTGTAAAACAATTTATACCAACTAAAGTTACAAGTTTCCTCTCTCCATTATTCCATTGTGTAATACACATTTAATAAACGTTTGTATAAAAAATTGACTAAAGTTGACTCCGTGTACGAATATTAAAGTCCAGACTCCAACCGAACCACTTAATGGGCCGCCGATGGTTAGATGTTTACGATAAAGTGGAATTTCATGGCTTTAGGGGAGGAGTAAAGAAGAAAAAAAATGATTGATTGCCTTAACGTTATTTACTGCTGGTAATCCGCAAGAGATTGACAGATATCGTCAAAGAAAACATCGCTCAAACGATAACGTCTCGGAATGAGTGCTTCCATATAAACTTTTCGTTTTTTACTCTGGCCTGTATGAACGCCAAGTTTCCTTCCCTAGTCGCATTAAACGTTGGCAACATTTATAAAAATGACGTTTTATTTTTCAAGAGAGAAGAAATCCTGTTTGGAACCAGAACGACTTGAGAATATAAATATATTGTGAAAATATAAAAGATATATATGTTAACTATAAATAGATATATACTTATTAATTTTGTCAAACTTTATCTACAAAATAATATTTATTTACTAACTTTAATACAATCGATAACGCTAGACTCTCAACGCGACACACAAGAATGGCACAAGTACACAGAAGACAAACACTTTGAGCATTGAAGATGATCTCCGTAAAGATCCTCAAAGATCCTTACTACGTCATGAATTGAACATTCATTTCCTCAACAAACTGAAACTGGGCACTCTCAACACGACACGGCACAATTACACCGAAGACAAACACTTTGAGCCCTGAAGATGATCTCAAGAAGAGATCGAAACGTTGGCACGATAAAGAAAATGTTTTTCTGATACCTACATCACACCAGACCGCGTCTCACGATATCTAAATAATTAAACTGATCTGTTCCCGATACTAAAAGAGCAACACCAACCTCTCGTTTCATCCTAAACTTACAGCTCGAGCCCTCTCTATAAATTTCCATCCCAAGATCCGGCCACATCGCCTTAATAGGCTCAGCTGAAAGTGTTTAAGGTCGTACATTAATGTGCGGATCGACAACAAAAATTATAATGATAAATCTTTACAAATTATGATATAAATTGTAGAAAATGTTTCAAAAACATACGTAATAATTGTACAATTAAAGGTGAAGTAAAAATGGTAATATATACTCAACACGACACTCAAGCACAGTTACAAGACAAACCCTTTGAGCCCTGAAGATGATCTCAATAAATATCGAAACGTTGGCACGATAAAGAAAATATTTTTCTTAAACCTATACCACACCAGACCGCATCCCACGATCTCTGAATTATCATGGATTAACGGTCACTAAACACCACAAGGTAATACAAACTTTTACCAAAATATTAATATTTGATACATTTAAAAAACATGTAAGAGTGGTATTATGCATTGACACGGTGTTCATTACTGTAAGTTCAAGGTACCAGGTTCGAATCCAGAAACCCTGCTGTAAAAAAATGTTACCGTAATCTGATCTGGCATAATCATCGGTGTAAAGCAAAGTTGTGTATTCGTCTGAAATTTAGCAATAATTTGTTTTTTTAAAGACGTTTGTGTTAAAAATTGTAAAAACAGAATATTGTACTTATTTATATATTACATTTGATTAACTTCTTTATGCTGCTTTCATGTGTTGTACTGTTTTACATGCATTCGTTGTCTTTTGCACTTGTTGCTACATTATTATTGATTTATCGGTGTGCAGGTTATGATACATATTTTACGAATTTACATACATATTAGTTGGAGAAACCAGCATATTGTTTTATTTTTGAGATCCTTGTTTTTTTTTTTTTTTTTTTTTTTTTTTTTTTTTTTTTTTTTTTTTTTTAAGTTGTATGTTCTTTTTTACTCAATATGTAGAGCATTGTTTGTGCCATAGTCAATCTAAAATGAAGTTACAAATAAATGAAATGTAATGTAACGAGTAATTGCATTTTCATTTATTTACAGGCAATAGTCAATTTTATTACAACAATCACAGGAAAGAAAAAACATTTAAAACATGAAAAACATTAAGCATTAATTGATAATAAGAAAGCAATAAAAATAATAACATAAAGTATAATATGGATACCAATTTTTAAATAAAAAACTACTAACTGGGAGTAAATAAAAATAATTATAAACAGGTTTATTAACTATTTATACATACACACAACAACAATCAACTAGTACATCACATATACTTACACATGCACTGACACGCACACATACGTTTTAGTACTAACTGATTGTTGTTGTACAAGTTCCTCTCCAATTCCACTTCAACCTGGCTTCAAAGTTATTATTTATTTTTATACTGTTGGTAACCACATTGACCATATCCAATCGTATATGGGAATATTATTTCTAAAAGAGATTGGATTGATGTTACATGAGACCTATTTGTTCTTGCATGGACGAAATCTAAATTGTCAGAATTTCTGGCACCTTTTCTTATAATATTTGTAACATTTGGATGCTGATTGGCATGGGGATACGTAACAAATGTAGGACACCGTATAACCGGTCGGATTTGTGAATTGTAAAAACATATTAGGGGAGTGGTTTCTGCCAAGTCTTGGAGGATCTATAAAAGAATCCTAGTAGTTTGTACGCCCTTCTGTAATGGTTTCTATGCGAAGGTTGATTGCAAATTTAGCCAGATTCGTAATTCTTTAACGCGGGATAGTCTTGTTAAGTGAGATTTGGTATTCATATGTTGAAAAGAAACAACTGTCGCTTTACAGAAATAAATGTTAAGAGAGTATTTGTCTAAGTTCAAAGACATGTTATTTGTCATAGCATTATTTATATTGGGTTGTCCGGAAAATAATGCAGGATTTTAAGTTTTCATTAAAAAAAATCTATATAAAATATTCTGTTTACGTTTACAGGTTTACTCATTTGTATGAATGTCAACACTTATTAATCCTCTTCCAAATGATATTGTTTGTTTACCTCTGGAGCATTCCGCTACTTGGAAATAATTCAGTCATCCTTATAATGTCAAAGCGAGAATTTCGTACGATTTTCTTTTACGAGTTTAAACTCGGCCGAAGCGGAGCCCAAACGGCTAGAAACATTAACCAAGTCTGGGGCGAGGGTTGTGTTAATGAGTGCACTGTGCAAAGGTGGTTTAAAAAATTTCGGGAGGGAGATTTCAGCCTTGAAGATGAAGAAGGTCGTGGAAGGCCTTCCTCTCTTAATGATGATGTTCTGCGATCAGTGGTGGAAGAAAACCCCAAAACAACTGTTCGAGAACTTGCAGAGCAACTCAAAGTCAGTAAAACGACCGTCGCTGACCACCTCTTTGGTCAATCGGAAAGGGCCCATTTTGTTACATGACAACGCTCGACCACATGTGTCACGTGTAACGTCACAAAAATTATTGGAGCTTGGCTATGAAACTTTGCCTCACCCACCCTACTCTCCGGACCTCTCGCCTACTGACTACCATTTTTTTAGACACCTGGACCACTACTTACAACACATAATATTCAAAAATCAAACGGAACTGGAAAATGCATTTATTGACTTTATCAATTCTAAAAATTCTGAATTCTACTCAGAAGGAATTAATAAGTTACCAACACGTTGGGAGAAATGTATTGAGAGTATGGGAAATTATTTTGATTAAAGAACATTGCTTTAAAGTAACTAGTTTCTTTTTTTTTTTTTTTTAATACCAAAATCCTCCATTATTTTCCGGACAACCCAATACAAGCTGCCTAGTGAATTCTCATGAATAAGACACTCATCTTGTTTAGAGATAAGAGAAGTGAAATAATTGTAGGGATCTACAAGTAGTAATAATTTTATACAACGAATAATATAAGGAAGGTCAATGATAGAGAGGAACAGAATTGGACCCAAGTGTTATCCCTGAGGTGCGCCGGAATCTATTTTAAATCCAGAACACTGGATAAACTTAATTCGAACGTTTTGAAGAGGATATTTTTGAAATCTGTAAAACCATAGGACTATAGTATTAGTAGAGCTAAATTCTTTGGGTTTTGGAAGTAATACACTGTGATCAACCAAGTCTCGGAGACGTGAGTGTATATAACATGAAATGTAACAACATCACATGTAGCATAACGTTCGATTCTATGCAGGAATATTTATTTGAAATTAGTAAAACATTAAAATAAACTAAAAGTGGCTTAGATTTGTTGAAATGTTTTTGTTTGACGTCTATACTTATTAGTACATATTACAATTTTTTTCTCATGATCACAGCACTAACACTACAGCTTACCCTGAGGGACACGTAACACACTGGGAGGAGGAAACATGCCCTGAGAAACCAGTCGATTCTGGCACTCACAACCGTCGAGATGGATTAATAGGGAAGGAGGACTGGAAGCCATCGTCGATTAAAGCTATTTGGCGGGTTCTAGGGATGGAGCTGGAGAGGCTCGATCAATAAGGTTAAGATGGAGATCACTTCGGTGAGAAAAGGAATGTTGAGATCGATTCGGATAGTGAGGAGTTTGGACGATTTCTTTGAGCGCTTTTGATTTGAAAGTTTGGATATTGGTTCGTTTGGTGGACGCCCATGGCCCACAGTTGCGTTTCGTATGTTGTAAGTAGACACAGCAAATTCGTAAAAGGTTCATTTAATTTTGTTGGTCAAGACATATTTCTGTCATAGACGTTTTCGTAATTATCCAAGTCTTATGTTTTAAATTATTTTAAATTATATATAATATGTTAATTCCTGTGTGGGTATTCCACTTCAGTTACCTATGTATAGCCATAAGTATTTGACTTGAGTGGAAGTTGGTATTTTTGTTGTTGATATGGAGGATAAGACTTTTTTTTTAATGTGAATGTACTTTTACTAATTACTTTTTTCATTAAGTCCTCCACTTTTTTTCACTTTTGATAACATTAAGGTGTTCTGGATGAGGGGGCAACATGTTTAGGATTTGAGATAGAAGACAAAATTGCGGTGTCCTCCGTGAAAGCCAGGAAACTAGTACACCTTTAAACGAAAGGTCGAATAAAATATGAATAAAGATTAATTAAGACGTCCTGAGCCGGCTGTTTGTAAGGGCGAACAGGAGAAGTAAAATATTTAGTTTTTTGGAAGGAAGGCCCACTTAGCCGACTAAGCATTAAATATTGCTGGCGGCGTGACATACTGCGTAGCGAATATGTTGCCTCAAAGATAACTCTCAACGTCGAATGTGTAATATTAAAAAAAAAATATAAAAAAAAATAAAAAAAAAAAAAAAAAAAACACGGCTTTTTACATCCGTTTTATCTGATTGAAAATATGACGTGGATGTCGTTGGACGGATTATCCTTATAATTATCCGGCTATTAGTTTATTTACTTAGTGTGTGTGTGTGTGTGTGTGTGTGTGTTTATATGCTTGCATTCTGAATTTATCCGGCCATAATGACCACATAGTGATCATTCATGCTTTTCAATTTCCATTATAGATTATTTCGTATTAAATCAGATTTCAGCCGTGCATGCAATTCAAAGGCTTCTCGAGAACGCCGTATTATTTTCATTGTTTAGTTGAACGTTAAATGCGGTACTAGTACCCCTTAACCCAATTTCCTCCATGGATCCGTTGAATGTAAATCATCGGAGCATTAAAGAAAGAGTATTCAAAAATATTCAAAGTATTATCCTCAATCAAGACAAAGTAATACAGCTTTATTTCCATAATAAGTGCCTTGCGTGCTTGGAGAAAAGTCCCCGGGACCGACGCCGGGCCCATTTATAAAAGAAAACTAACAGTAAAAAGCGGTTTTTTCAGAGATTGAGAACGGACTATTTTGTATATACAGAGGGCCGTTTTACGCCCCGAATCCCCGGTGTAGTCAAACGGCACAGGAATACAGATATCGCCCTATGATGGGAGCCGAGGTTTTGTGGGATTGGTTGGACGGCAATATGATCGTTATCTGAAGAGTTTCCAGTCACGGAAGTACAAGTGCCATGCAATATGATGACGTGCTGGGATTTGTACGCAAATCAACATCGTTCGACCTACCACCATCGCCGGGCTATCAATTCTACACACGTACGTTTATTAGCACGACCGAAACCATTTATGATTATTTGTTTCGGAGAGTTATGAATACAACGTGAGACAAGTCGGATTTTTCTATGTGCAAAAATCCGAACGAGCGATTTGTTTGCCTAATATCAAAATAAATATTGTTTAGCACCTGTACACGAAATAATAGTGATGTTGGTCCGTATGCATTGTGTTCGGGAACGAAAGAAAAACATCCCAGTCGTTAGAAGTAAGAATCACAAATATCAACTCATTAGTATTGATAGCTTTTTAAATAATCCATCAATCAACTTTTAACTGTCAAAACAACAGTACCGATATCAAAAAAATATCGTTATTCTGGAGTATCCAAGCAAACGTTCATTACTCTGAATTATTAAAATAAAAGTATTCAAAATAAAGATCAATGTGAACCTAATACTGACGGTTTCCATGAAATTTTAATTGGGAATAATATGTAAAAATGTAAAGTGTGATATGATTGAAGTGGCGACATTACCAAACAGATCAGCCCAATGACTAAAAGATGATCAAAACGGTAACATCCAAATTTTACATTTTCACCCCGCAGACAACGTGCATAAATCATACCATAAAGCTGCGTGTTTAACTATTTGTAATTAATAATAAAAACTAATGAAAAATTATAGCTATATTGGAAAAGATGTAAAAGCGTGTCGTTACGTCGAGATTTGTAAACAACAAATTTTGGCTCGGCAATTTAATTCAACCTGATCACATTACAGAATTTCAAGGTGTTTCTGGTATAATTCTTTTTTCTATGGAAAAGCGACCGCATTTACCACAGATCAACAGCCAATCGTATACATTTTTTTTAGTTTCAGGGTGACTGAAACCGACCAATGTTCCGAAGAAATACATCATAGACAAATAAAAAAATATTATTTAATTTAAAAAAAATTATTTTACAAATAACACTATATTTTATACTTTAAATACATACAACTTCTATAATATTTTCGATACGGGGCTCAATTATTATATTGTAATTTAGTTTTATTGAAATAGGTTGTTCGATGTGCTATATGAAATATGGCGCGTTTTAGACATAATACTAACATATATATTGTATATGTTAATGATCGAGAGATAGAAAGAAAGAACGTGAGTGAGTGAGAGAGAGAGAGAGAGAGAGAGAGAGAGAGAGTGAAAATGTGAGAGAGCCATACAGACAGACAGAGAGAATGAATGCTGTCGCCAAATTTGGTCAAATATTAATCGCTCTTACATTCAATGACACATACACATACATACATAAAGAAAGTGAGTGAGTGAGAGAGAGAGAGAGAGAAAAAAAAAAAGAGAGTCTGAGAGTGAGAGAAACACAGACACAGAAAGAGGGAGTGATTGGGTGAGAAGGACAAAGGGGAGAGAGAGAGAGAGAGAGAGAGAGAGAGAGAGAGAGAGAGAGAGAGAGATAGAGATAGATAGATAGAGATAGAGAGAGAGAGAGAGCCAGACGGACAGACAGACAGAAAGTATGAATGGATGCGGATTTATTTACTGTCGCCAAATTTGGTCAAATATTACATACTTACAATCAATGACGCATACACATTAAGAGAGTGAGTGAGAGAGTAAGAGAGAGAGGAGAGAGAGGGACGTGAAGTGAATGCATGTCCCTGCGAATGAAAATTATTTAAACAGTTCTAACATAAAAACGAAAATGTAAGCGTTATGTAATGAATTAATTTTAAGACTACTTAAAGTTGTTTTGAATTGTTTTGTGTTTAATTAATTTGTTTATAGTTAATTATTCAATAATATACATTATCGAAAATGGTTGAACCAACTTGGTTGCATTTCTATCGGACATTAAAAAATAAATTTATAATTACAGGCTGTTTTATCTAAAATATTAAAAACAATTGATTTTTAATTTTCAGCCAGTACAGCTTATGATATTTTACATTTTAAAATAATAAATATTTCTATTAATATGCTTTTATATAATGGATGCACTTAAAAATATATAAATATACTCGACAGATCGCAAGTGCACTATTGATTAAATGTTCTGAAACCATTACATTAATGTATTTTACGTAGGCTTTCTGCTATTGTAACACTTAAAAGTTTTAATACCAATTGTTTGATTACAAAAATTTTATTAAGGAAATTAATCATCTTATTAGACAAGATAAATTTGTTCAAATTAAAAACATCCCCGTAGAAATATAAAAGATATGCATGGTTTTCTCAAAATATGTACGTAATACAGTCAAAGGTCTAATAATATAGTACTTCGTTCGTTCCATGTGAAGTCCGTAAACTTAACTACGGCTGAAGTTGACGAGAGGGAAGAAGTGCAGTGTTGAGCCGTTAGATTGCAGAAGCGTATAGACCCTAGCTGAAACCGCTACGTTACACTGGTCATCTCTGCTTTTGCCCTCGTCTGCAGGTATAATACGAGGACTTTTTTTAGGGATTTTGATCGTACGTTTTTTATGCTAATGCTTTACTATACTCACCGAAAAACGATAGACCGTATTATTATTTCTTTTCATTCCGATTGATTTTTTATTGTTTATTTTAGGCAAGTGTCTGGCTAGATAGAGTGAAATCATAATCCATTAGGTCAACAGTTCGTCATTCTGTTAAAAATTTGTTTATCTCTGTCATGTTACTGATACATGACATAAAGGGATTTTTTTCATTTAATGGGACTGACGATGTAAATAGTGAGTTATACGTAGATAAGTTCCAAAAACCAGGGCCAGGTGGTCTTTGTGTCAATTGTGCTGTTCTGTCCGTAAAATAACTCACTGCAAGTTTGTATAAATTTGTCTAACGATTGTTTTTTAAGTTGACTGAAGATTCAAGTCCCCTTAACGTCTAGGGATATCATGGAACTTTCTTCTTCCCTTTCTAGTCCAACTTCTGCAAAAAAATTATCTTTCTTCAAAGTAGTGCTAGGCTAAGGAGGAAAACTGTACTGATTGTCGCGTGATTGTAGCCTGAACTTGCTCACACTTTCATTTGATAACTTCCAGATGTTTGGAAAATGCTTTTTTTAGGCATTCATTAAAGATTCCGAGTAATAGATTGGACCCATGCAATTATTTCTTTTAATAACGATCTGGCCCAGGAGAAATATTCATTTCCTGTTTATGTGCATAGCATATATATATATATATATATATATATATATATGAATATATATCATTGTAAATAACAATTTTTTTCTTTGTGTATTTTGTATAGAGATGTAATATATGAAAAAGTAGTAACAGGGGTAAGTATCTTTTATAAAAGTCAATCGATAAAAAAAATCAACAAAACTCCGTGAAACTTTTCACTTTTCTTAACGAGGTTTCGAGTTCGATGGTGTCTGAACCATTCGGGGGGGGGGGGTGATTTAAAAAAACATTTATAAGTATGTCAGATCCGAGGAATTTAAGACCGCTGGATTCGAACCCGTAACCGTTGCTTTACTGTAATGAGCGCCGCACAATGGAGCAAATGTAGCAAAAAAATTCCTAATAACTGAAATGTTCATAATCAAATTCACTTTTCTTATAGTATTTAAGGACGAGAATAAGGCAGTAACAATGGTTTTTCTGTTAGCAATTGATCATATACAGTAATCACTTCCGAAACCTGAAAATTATAAATTTTGCAACATTACAGCTTCAGCTTTTTCTGAATGTGTAGAGATTAGTGACCGTCAATCGATAATTATTCGGATATCGTGAGATACTCAGAAGCCCTTTGGGTGAGTAGAAATACTTTGATTGAATATAAAATATATTTTCCATGGTAAAAATTCACTTTTCCACATCTTATATTTATTTTCTAAATGTAAACTATGTTTGTAAATCCCAGGCCCTGAGGATGATTTCAATAAAGTCGAAACATTGGCACGATAAATAAAACGTTTTTCTGAAACCTACATCACATCAGACCGCATCTCACGATATCTGAATATTCCTTTCCACCCAAGCAGCGGTTCATTGTAAAAGCTCGTTCACCTTAATTTCCTTTTGTATATACACCCAAGTATGAGCCAAAAACCAAAATTCAACGTGGGGATGGAAACAGGTGGGTTAGTTGAGAGAAGAAACCAATAATATTCAAGGAATATTTGTTTCTTTAGACGTAAAAAAAGCGTCGTAGTCCTTCGCCTTGGCACCGTCTTTTCTCGTTTCTATCCAGATTGAAATAATATTCCTGTTTGTTGTTTTGAGCTGTTTATTCCTTCCATATTCCTTGCAGCATTGTTCAAAATAGAGCGATTTAGCCTAAAATCTCGAAAATACAATAAATATGGCCGCTTTCTGTTTAGATAAAGGATTGTGCCTTAACTGTTACTGTTCTTTTACTGTGTAGAATCCGAATCAATATCAGAAATATCGTACAATGAAACGTGTTTTTTTTTTAATAAAAAGGTATATCTATGTAGGATAACGGACGAATTGCAAAAAGGTGGTTGACTTGTGTAGTTGGTACAAAATTATAGTTATTGGCTGTTAATTTATAGTTATTTCGTCAGTTTAGTTTTTATTCATTTCACTTATGATAGTGATTCTAATTACAATCCATTCACACTGAAAGAGAAGTATAATATCGTATCGTTCATTGCAGAAAGCCTTTCACTGATAGTTTTTTTAATTTTGAAAGTATGCAATTTTAATGAAAAACCAAAATTTTAATGATTTCGTTTAAAAGATCCAGTTGATTCTAAAAAAAAATATTAAAAGCATTGAAAAACTGACTATCGGGAAGGTCTTAAAAATTCTAGTGAGACTTTTATTGAGAAAAACGTGCGCATGCTTCATTTTCGTTATTTCAGAACGGGATTTTCGATAATTTACATGCGAATAAAGCAACTTAATTATTTTTTTTATTGTTATTCGTGATCAGCATTCAATTTCGTATAAGGATTCGAGGTTTTCAGTATTTGTTCTTATTTATACTTCGTGTTTCAACAGTCTGTGAATATTAGTTATTCACATAGAATTATTTTCAGTGGGTCCATCTGATTCAATACGCCAATTTTTCTTTTACATGTAGCGATATTAGTGCGCAGTTCACAATTTTGGATAGTTTGCTCTGGCCCCACCGATTCGAATCCCGCTGATAACACTATTTTTTTCATTTTAACCTAAACCTTACATAAATTGATTATCTAATTAAAATAAGTAATTTGGTCAATAGACCCCTAAATATAATGGATTTCGTCAACTGAATTGTTTATTGATAGTAGGTAAACAAGCAAGATTTCATTCCATATTTGTATTATTGTCAATTTCCTTGTTGACCATCTCTCCCGATTTATCAATTCTCGCTGTTTGTTTTAGTTCAGACTTTAACCCACGTGGGTGCCGGTCGTAATTAGGTCGGCCAGAGAGGTGGTGACCAGTAATGAACAAACACCTGGCAATTGTCGCAGACCGCCCACGACAAATGATCCAATCCAATGATTTGTTGGAAAGCGTTTTCTTCAACCGGTTACATCCCTCTAAATGACTTTTGGGAATTACGTTTATACACAATTGAGTTCTAAATAATCCTGTATAAAGAGATATATATGAATCTGCTATCAGCATACATCTGAGTTTATTGGTCGTATATCTCTTCGAATTATCTGTCTTTGTATAGTTAATTTTTAAATTTCAGGCAGCACACATTAAACAAATTAGGCCAATCCGTAAAAAATTGTATTGTAACATCATAAAATAAAATGTATTACTCGTGCTTTATTACGCACAAATAATCCCACTTTTTAGACGGTACAAATACTTACAGCACGAATTTATTTTACTGAATAGTTTAATAGTAATTCACACCACTTGAAAAATTCAAAATTTTCTCTAAAATATATGACATTATCGCATTATGAAGGTTAATTGTATTGAATTATTGACATATTAGTTATGATTTTGGTTTAATTCATAGTTCACATTTTTTTTTCAAATTCATCTTAAAGGTCAAAATTAAAAAGAGTTTCTGTTTACGACTTACACACTGCCTCCAATAATGGTCTGTTATGCAATTCTTTTTTGCCATATCTGCTCAGTCTTGATCCTGCTGCTCCGAGCATAAATTTCTTTGAAATCTCTAGTGTCAGTTAGCAGGTCACCTATTATACTTGTCCTAACGTGTCTCCTAGGCCCTTGCCTGGACCCATGAAAGGAGGAATAATTATCTTTTTCTTGTTTGATGGATCTACGTTTTGGGCAGTTCGGTACACCGCAAAAAGGTCCAGGTCCAATCCTCATAACTTTCCTTAACCAATTTATCAGCCAATATTTGGCAGTGCTTTGATGCGGCCCCAAACGGTTCTAAACTTTATTACTGATGAGATAGTGCTGATAGTCCGAATGAGTCCACTGTTCAAACCTCAGTCCACCTTGAAAGATGTGGTCATGTTGGCCAAAGCTTGTATGAATTACACTTCTTCGTAGATACCAGCTCCAGACCCGTAGTCAGTCTTGGGGTTATCCTTCCTTTAAGTTGGCTCTATCGTGTATTTTAATTGGGATTTTTTTTTCACATCTGAATTTTTGGGACTTGGCGTGAACAGGAATTTCCGAAACCATGCTTGCGTAAAGTTCTTGAAGCTTGCTCTACATTTTACTTCAAGGTTCTCCGTAATATCGTAAAGGGCTTCCAGAGTCAACAGTGGTGGTCTTTTCCATCGGCAAATTAATGTAAAGCATGCTACCCTCTGAACACTACTTGCAATAAAAACCAATGTAAAGACCAGTTTGGCTGTGGTGTAATTTTATTCCGATTCCATAAAAGTTTGATTGTTTCCAACGTACTTAACTTCTTTGGGGAAGGTGATTACAATTTCATTCAAGTCACAGTCATTCCACTTCTGAGCAAATGTAATGAAAGTAAAGTCATAACTGAACAGTTTCTTTTAGTGTAATATATTTTATGATAAAGTATATTATTGATATGCAAGATCAGTGTACAATTTTTAGTAAAAATAATATATAATTGAATTGAAATGTCTTTCACACGTATGTTTCATTTGTCTTTACCTGTGAAGTCAAAACCTTAAATGTTGCCTATTAAAACGTGTAACACCATGTATACCTCCATACCATATGTTTTATATCATACCACATATATTCATTTCACACCATAACTTGTAACCTCTTCTAACGCTTATTATGCAGACTATTATTCTCAGCATTCTCACCCTTTAAACTTACATCCGTACGACCCTCTTCCTGTAATGTTGCATTGGCTGTAGAGCTCGACAGCTACTCCATAGACTGGAAGACGTGCGTCAGATGAATGGATGGTATTCGTCTGATAATATATTATTTCTGTTCAATGTGTGGTGACCCTTGCAATCTCTAAACGGTCCCATCGATGGTCTCTGGTAATTGCTGGGCCCTTTTGTAACCCATATCTACATGTTTTTTTAATACTGTTTCAGCGCTAACCGACATATTTTAAAGTTTTTAAAATGTTTCAGAAGCAGTGGAATACAAATGTCTTACAGAGTGAAATCTGATAAATTGGTCTTCAGCAAGTCTCCTACCTCATGGATGTCCCAGGTCTCACTACACCTTGCAGTCTCCTGCTAGCGCTGCACGCCTGACAATCTTCGTTTGAAAATCTAAATCTCTGGAATCGAAATACTGATTTTTTCCATCCTCGACGAGTGTAATGGCACGGTCAAACTGATTATGGGCAAGTGTATAAACTTTTGTTTTGTGCCTCCAACGCAATAATAAATATAATATAAATATAATAAATATAAATATGTTGATGATTTAGAATTTTACAATATCATATTAGAAATTAATCGGTTTTGCCACCCCAATTGGCGACAAAAAGAAATACTTAACGTTTAGTTATAATTACGAACTCATTTTTAAAAAGTGAGACAAAAAATATGACCAAAACATGGTCAGTTTAAAAAAAGAAATAGATTTGAAAGTGATCCACTTTTCTCGAGAGCTGTGTAGTTGTATTTTTCTTAAATTGATATTGATTGATAATTAGGTTTTAAAGTTGATCGTTAAACTTTATAAATGTTATTTTTATGTACATGGTATATGCTTTTTCTTTTAAAAATATACATTATACTATATAAGACAAATTTGTAGTTTTTGCAAAAACGAACTTTTTTTTCACTGCCATGCCTTTAATTTTACGAAATATACAAAATCAATTCATCAACATCTATGTCAATCTATAGTATTTTTTTAAAAACTATGTTTAGAAAAGCACTGTTTACCATTAATAATGTGAATTATCTGTTTTATTTTAACTTCCTTAATTATTTAATATTACCTAAAATAATCATTGTTAGCTTGCAACAGCCTGAAATATTTATATATATACACATTTTAAATATTGAAGCCCCAATATATAATATAAATATATAACCCAACATTAAAAGAGAGGAAAACATAAACAAAATAAATTATAAGTACTTTAATCGCAATAAATATTTACATACCTAATAATTGGCTTTATTAATATCAGTACAAATACGGTATCACGACACGGTTCAAAAGTAAATATTTGAACTGTAGTGATTAAGTAATAAAATGCAATAAACAGACATAATTGGCACACGTTCGGTATTTACAGGTATCACACGTTTGTAAATAAATAAATATGTGAAAGGTTGATCCTAGCACAAGGGAAATGTAGACAAGAAAACAATTCGCGCTATCGCGATTCTGTTTTTGAGGTTATGTCGTAGGAATATTTGCTGGAAGGGCTGTCAAAAACGACGTAGCTTCCGTCCTTTGTATCTTCGACTAGTTGGTCCCTCGATTCTGGAAACGACGAGAACGTCTCGTTTTGTGGTTTGTTGTGATCTGGGTTAAAATAGAGTGCGATGTTGCTTGGTCTTATGTCATTCGTCGCTGATGCGCCATTGACGGATTCTTCAGCGGATAACGTTTCGGAATCTGAGGATTCGTGCTTAATCCTGACGAGTTCTGATCCACTAGGTAAGCTGTCGGGGCCGTAACTATGCTGCACTGCTTGCACCGTGGATGGCTGTTGTTCGATTGCTGATAATATATTTTGTAACAGTCCACGAGGAAGAATTTGTTCCGGGTTAGATCCAGATGATCCGCCTTGTATCTGCAGATCGTAGGTTCCTTGGTTTCCTTGTAGTTTGAAGTCCAAAGCGTTTCCGAAATCTATACTTTGAGACTGAGTGATATCGGCGTTTTCCAGGCCTAGAGAATTCGCGATTTCTCCGTGATTGAAATCGTTAGAACGTGATGGTTCGGCCGGTACTGCATAACTGGGAGCTTCCTCTGAATGTGCTCCATGACTCTGATACCCACCAGGTGGTGTCAGATCTACAGATGGTGACTGGTCGAATGAATTCTGAAGTCGAAATGGTTGTCCGACTGAAAAGTCATGATGGGACAATGATGCTGCATAATGATTGCTGTCGTCGTCGTCTGGAACGTGTTGTGGCACTTCAGGAACGCTCGGTGGTATGTATGTACCCCCTTGGAATGGCCGTCCATGGCCGCTGGTTTTGTATGCTACAGATTCCCCAATAGCTTCTATTAAACCTTTTGGGACTGGCTCTCTAAATTTAACCGGTACCTTAGGTTGTAGGTTCGGCCCTTCTATTTGTTTACCAGAAGGCACTCCATAAGCTAGACCTAAAGGCGGAGGTTTATGCTGGTGTCCCACTTCAGGTGGAGGTGTTCCACAGCAGCTTGCGATCGGAAAACCAAAGTTACCGGCGTCTCCATGATTTTGTGGTACCCCATATGACTGGCTTGGAGGTGATGGAAATGAGTTACTTGGAGGTCCATAAGTGTCGCTTGGTGGAGATCCGTAGCTGCCCCCAGGCGGCGGAGGTGGGCCGTAATTATCGCTGGGTGGTGGACCGTAGTTACCCGCCGGCGGTAATAGTGAGCTTTGATCTTGACCTGATGGGGGTCCATATGATCCACTTGGAGACGGTGGAGGACCGTAACTATCCTGTGGGCCACTTGATGGCGGGCCGTAAGACTCATCCGGCGGTCCGTAGGATCCACTCGGAGGCCCATACGTCGCACTAAGTTGTGGCGGTGGTTCAAAATTCTGATTTAGACCATGGCCACCATGACTTCCATGACTTCCTTCAAGATTGAACGGACCTTGATTAACAGATGGAGCACTTAGATCGACCCCAAGACCATTGTTTGTCGGTGGCCCGTAAGAATCACTCGGATGACCTCCTGGGTTTTGCGGAGGACCATAATCTTGTGAAACATGACCTCCCGTAAGTGGTGGAGGAGGACCATCATATCCACCTCCGTTACTATGATGATGATGATGACCGGAATCTGGAGGACAGTTTCCGTCCGGATGTGGAGATAAACCTGGTATCGGTTGCCATCCATCATATGTTATTTCCGGAGGAGTGGGTGGTGACGGAACACCAGGAGGAGCATGTGGAACACCATAAGAACTACTAGGAGGACCGTATGTTTTCTTGGGTGGACCATAAACAGGCTTTGGAGGGCTTAGATTATGTTTTGGTGGACCATAAGTAGATTTCGGCGGACCAGTACTATGGTGTTTAGGTGGGCCGTATACAGGCTTTGGTTTAGGCGGCCCGTAAAACTGTTTGGGAGGAGAGAAAGAGTGCTTCGGAGGACCGTACACTGGTTTAGGTTTAGATGGAGGGGGTCCGTACACGGATTTTGGTGGACCGTACGAGTGCGAAGGAGATGATGGTCCGAACTTATTGGGGGGTCCATAAACAGGTTTTGGTGGGCCATAGTGTGGTTTTGGTCCGTGAAAAGATGGGCCGTGGAAACTGCCACCTCCTCCACCGCCAAAATGCTTTACCGGTTTATGCGGTGGAGGGCTTAGATCGGGAGGACCGTATTCCGGCCTCGGTGGTGGTCCATATTCAGGTTTCGGCGGCCCGTACACAGGTTTAGGTGGACCGTACACTGGTTTTGGTACACCAAAATTTAAAGACGGTGGTGGTCCGTATGAAGCCGATGGGGGTGGTGGGGGGCCGTATGAATCCGATGGGGCTGGTGGTGGTCCATATTCGTCTTGAGGAAGTTTAGGCAGTGGTGGAGGTCCGTAAACTGGCTTAGGACCAACATGGGGATGCGGTGGTCCATAACTATCTGCTGGCAAAGGAGCTCCATAGGAATCACTTAATCCAGTCGGTGGTACTCCAAATCCGGATGGAGCTTCTCTCCTATTTACATTTCCTGATGCTGCTTGCTCAGTGTCGTTAGTCTGCTGTGTCAATACTGCTCCGCAACGATTGAATATCGCCAGCAAACACCAAATTAGGAATACCTAAAACAAAATAAATACCCATTTTATTTTACAGAAGAATTATTTTCAACATGTATGTAAATAGTATGCAAATTCTGAAGCAGCAAATTGGAAGCTTTATGCGTTTTAAAATGGAACCAGGATTCATCCGTGTAGTTATCTGGCCCTTTAGCCTCCTGATTAAGAGAAAAGGTCACAAGAAGATGATATCTGATCGAAGATAATAGTTGTAAAATACTTTTTAACTTGAGGGTCACGAAGTACTTTCACCTTGAATAGCTAGTCCCTTTCTTCGTACGCCCCCACTAGAGAGAAAGAAATTCAGCATAAATTGGTAAAGCAAAAGTAAACATTTTCATCATCTGTTGCATATTTGACGCCTACACAAAGATTAAATCATAAAACTCATTATAACGTTTATAATCATAACAGGTGATATAAAAATAGGATATGGTACAAAATCAACCCTTTCAATGGAGGTATTCCTCGCTGTGAAAGTATTCAGAAAATTGGTGGATCGAAGAGAAATGTCAGAGGTTGGCCAGGGTCAGTGGGATAGGACCTGCTTCACAAGCGAAAGTGCGGTCTGCGTTCTGAGAATTTTTTAAAGACTGATTACAATAATTGGCCTCATTATTTCCAGCAGAAAGCCCACCTTTTCCAGATGTCACGTCGTAAAACCGTCAACGGAGC
The DNA here is from genome assembly GCA_039619505.1 of Cimex hemipterus. Lineage (NCBI taxonomy): Eukaryota > Metazoa > Arthropoda > Insecta > Hemiptera > Cimicidae > Cimex > Cimex hemipterus. The sequence goes on from CM077104.1 coordinate 7,174,003, forward strand.
TCACAAAGCCGTTTTCATTATGTAGGATTTTATAAGTACGAAATGAGAGCAAAAGTTTTACTCTGAAGGCAAACTCGATTCGTCTTCCACTCTGAGAAAAAAACAGGGGGTGCAGTTATTGGATCTGAAAGGAAAAGGATTCGCCCTAGGAGGGTAGATGGACGGAAATAGAGTTTCGAGTTGGAGTAATGTGTAAATATTTGAAGAGAGTCACGTGACCGTGTTGAGAGCAGTGGACAATTCGCTTTCTTCACATCATAATAGAGATTGTTTTTACTATACTAGTCCTATATTGGAACATAGACTGATGCCATCAACACAGCATCCTTTCTAACGTAAAATTACTATAAACAGACAGCAGTTCAATTTCAAAAAAACACCAATCTAAATAACTTTGTTTGATGTAAGACAATGTGAATAAGGTAAAAAGAACAGTCAAAAAGGATAATAATAGTCTGTATTATCCCACATTAATAGAAAAGTAGAACTTATTTAAATTACAATACAACAGTATTACAAAACATATTGCTCTATCGATTGAAAGAAAAATTGTAGCATGGGGAGAAATTTAAAATGGTTCTTATTAACTTTAAAAATAAAGATATATAATTCAAATTGACATAGATTTAACTTTTAATTATTGTTTCGTTCGTAATTAATCTTCTCATTTATTAGAACATTTAAGTCATGGTTTGGTCAATTGAATGATTTAGTTTTAAAAATCATTCAAGCAGATGGTTTTACGTTCAAAATTTTTAATAACGATTGTACATTTGTACGAATATTGAGGAAAATATGCAATTACAAGTTGTTGTTCCAGAAAATTATACTCAGTTCTACTTTCATTGTTCAATATTAAACAATAAATATTTATTTGTGTTTTTGAGAAATCAATTAATTGATTTAGTCTATTCAAATGCCTACGATTTTTTAGTTTTTTTTTGGGTTATTTGATCTAGTTGGATAGTTGATTGTTTGGTAAACCCGATCTAGTTTTCATTCATTACAAAGACGAAGGAATAGGTACGTGAAAACTGAAATTCTAAAATGTAAAAAATATTTCATACATTCTAAATAATTGGCTAAGTATGTTCATGACAAAGCTTTAACAACAAAGTTAGTTCCTTTTAATCTGATTATAATTGAGTTAATTGTTAAGTAAATGATTTTTAAAGACAGTAGACCGCTAATGAAGTCATCACATAGAAATCAACAATCATAAATCTATGATAGAAATATATATGTACACATATATGTAATATTTACATATTTTACTTTATCTAAAAGTATATAAACGAGAATCAAAATAGAATTGTCAAAGTTTTTTACATATGCTCTACTTTTAATATTTACAAGTATTAGTGCTTTTAATTTATGAAAAAGGTAAAAAAAAGTGTCCTTTTTAAATAAGTAGCCAACATTTTTACTTCCATATTCCTCACCATTAAAAATGGCCAAATTTTAGAATTGGTTCAGAAAAACTTCAGATATTATGAAAATAACTCTTTAAATCAAATGAATAAAATATTTCCATAAAACATTTTTGTTTAGCTTTTCTTTTAACTCAGCTACCTAAACCATTACTAAATAATTTAATAATATTAACGTAATTTTACATATCTGTTAAAAAATTAATTAATGTGATTTATAATAACGCTTCCAGTGTTTGACCTTCATTTACTGAACAGTAACCTGATCTTTTGGAAATGTATCCCTCGTCGAAAATAGGATAGTTTGCGGATCTAGTTCGTAGCAAGTCTCTGTTTCACATTTTCCCAACCAGTGCTCGTTTCACCGTAGTTTAATATTACGAGTAGTCCCAGAAAGGGCCGACCGAGCCTTTCTGGATAGAGTACACTGGATGCTTTGCTTGGGGCGTCGGTGGCAGCAATGGTTGAGGTGTCGACACGACGCTAATCACTGTCAGGTAAAAGTTCGGATCAGCGGTTCTGCGACATATTTAAAAATAGGCTTTTTTTGTCAAAAACACCGCCAACACAAGGGTTAATTGTCCTCTCCTGTTCCGAACTCTTGTAAAATATAAAGAAAAATAAATAAATAAATCTTATCTTTTATCACAATTGAAAACCTTAATTAATTGTAGTATATCAATTGGTCAAGCGGACCACGAAACTAGTGAATCGAATAAGTTTAAAATGAAGTATACCTTCACTAATGCTTTCAGTGGCCATTTTATTTGTTGCCGAGAATCCTATTTGATTACACGACATTTGAATACTGGCAAAAAGGAGGCAAAATTCAAAACTTGGGTTGAGATGGGAAGCTGGTGTCCGAGTGGATCGCTAGCTCAAGTGGAAGGGCAGCGGCGTATTTAGCCGAAGGTCGTGGGTTCGAATCCCGCTCGTGACACTGACATTTTTTTCTCAGTTAAAAACCTTAATTAATTGATAAATTTTCATGTTCAACTTTTGCGATCGGAGGTTTTACCTATTTCGCGTCCTTTAGCATACTGTCTATATGTTCTTCTTTCACAGGAATACGCAAGTCAATTTATGACTTTTTAAATTTCAATTGAAAAACTTAATTAATTGTAATAAATTGGTTGGTCAAACTAACCAAGAATATTGTCGTATTATATTACATATCATACATATAAATTTATACATTCATTTTATCACTAAAATAACCTAATGTATGTTTTATGTGACATAGCCTACGAGAAATGCTACTGAGGACTCACTAAAACTAATATAAAAGTTACATGTGTACAACCTATAAACCTACTGTTGGCATGCAGGGTATTTGTCACCTCAATGAACTTTCATTATCGACAAAAAAAATTCATTCAAACCTGGAGTGCTTCAATAGTTTTAATTTTACACGATCAAACAACTCCGAAGTACCGAGTAGCATGCGAGAGCCTAATGTCCAAGTGAATTCAAGTCGTCGATGTCTCAAGTACAATATAAAGCTGGCGGCGAATTTAGCCAAAGACCGTAGGTTCGAATCCCATGACACTGACGTTTTCCTTTCAACCCCAATGCCTAACATATAGATTAATTAATTGAATGAAGTTGTTTGATCAATCGAACCACGAAATATAATGGATTCATTGTACACAATTTACAGATTTTCAACTAATTTTCGTAAATTTTCATAATATAAAACGGGCTTGATGAATCGATTATAGAATTCTTTTATTGTTTTGAATTAATTGAGAGTAAAAAATGACTTAATGAGAATTATTTCTCTGTTTGAAATTAGACTTCTGGTAAAAGATACATTTTAATTTTTTCTGGGTTGAGTAAATTTAGACAAAACTAGTTATGACACGAGTAACTTTTCGGTACTAAAGTATCGATATTTTTTCACTGACCAAAATGTGATGAATTTTATCTTAATTATCTGTGATTTCTTTTATACTTACTACATGTTTATTTATATTTGTAAATTTACGTGTTGACACCAGTTGTACCTTTAAAACCTATTTTGCAAGAACGTTTAATTAAATATTTAAACCGTATAGTATAAGTTAAAACCCGTTTGTCCCGCAACATATTTAGTTCGAGCGTTGTTTAACGAGGCGAAACCAGATTAGCAGTCTGACCCGACGGCAAAATCCGAGAAATGGCCAACCTCGTTTGTCAATTTGGGAAATGGGGCAGCAAACAACAGCCGTGTTTACAGAGGTCCAGGTACCGAGAAATTTATCTTGTGAACCCATAGCCTGTACCCGGGACCCGACTGCGGTCAAATCAACGATAGCTTGCAAATTGCTCAATATCGGCATCCCGGCGTCTGTAATCCCATTATTCCCGAACTGAGGGTTCTATGCAGCAAATTAATATATTCCTGTCCTGAAGCGGAATCATCCATTATTCAAGTAGGTGTCCCTCTCTTTAGTTTTAATGTCTCTTCCAGGAATGATGAAGCCGAGGGAAAGGAGTCAAACAGTTCTAATTTCGTTACAAAGGGTTGATTCGATCATCTACAACGGTACAACCATTTGAATCTTAATGCACTTTTAACTGCGTCATTTGCGAAACTTAGGAAAATAACGAAAACGTTCAATTTCTACGAGGCTATAGCATTTGTTATATTGACATAAAACGTAATTTAATTTGCATAATTACAATTCCAATATAGTACTTTCTTACTCCAACTCTTACTTTTTTAAAATGTAAGATCATTCACAATTATTATTTATTTATACTTTCGACACCATTAAAAATCCAAGAAATAAAAAATGCCTTACAATTGTCGTTATTGTATAGAAAGTAGAGAAAAAGGAATGTATAATTTTTAGTAAAATGATGGTGAGACCGTAGTGAAAGTCGTGATCGACGAGATTGATTCAAATAAAGAGAGAAAACTTCATATATAGACAAATGGCGTTTTTCCTATAAAAATAAGTATTCGTTCTGTGAAAGTAGAGGTTTAATCTCGAGACTTCGTCGGCCGGATGTATTTCCATTCAAGATATTAGAAGTTTTACCTCCCTGGGATCATCCTTATTGGGACAAACAAAGAAACGTAAACTTTTCGTAAAACTCTTTGTATCCGAGGTGATGAAATTATCGGTCGATGGTTGTTGGCGTAAAGAAAACGACTTTGAATCTTCGGCCGATGTTTCGATTTAATTGTAAATCGTTTTTAAGGATGTCTATACACATATAGTATATTATTATATTATTTATTGTTACAAAATTAAATATATTTCATATAAATGTAGGCAAAAAACGAATTTACCGTTTGATATCTAAGTGTCCTCTTTTTCATTATGTTTTATTTATTGTTATCAATTGGCAACATTTGCCATGGAACATTTGCCAATAAATAACAATATTGTACAGACAGCCTTGAAAAAGATATAAAATCGAAACATCCGCCAAGATTGAAAGTCGTTTTCTTTATGCCAACAACGATCGATCGATATTCCCATCAGCGCCGGTATATATATCCCAATTATAATTCAAATAAATTTACATTATTATTTAGAAGTATTTAGACGCGTTATTATTTCTTTTAAAGTAAGAATCGGCACCGATTTTTCACCTGTCACACCAATTAAAGCTGGCGTTCCACAAGGAAGTATCCCAGGCCCGATCCTTTACACCATCTACACTGCTGACATACCACACATATACACACAAATCATAACCTACCCGGACGACACCGCAATCAACACACTCCAATCCTATCCTAGCAACCGAAGCACTCCAACAACACCAGATTACCAACTGGTGCAATCTATGGTGGATCAGGTTAAACGAACAAAAAAGCCAACGAGTTACGTTTACGCTCTAACGACACAAGTGAACGTTCACAACAAAATAATACCACCATCGAACCAAACGCTTTACTTAGATAGTAGACTTGGAACCCACATACACGATTAAAACGGAAAGAACTTAACAAAAGATATGGACTACTCAAACACCTTCTTGGACCAATCAAAACTAAGCATACTTAACAAACTAACCGATAAAACAAACACTCCTCATACCTATTTGGACCTACTGAGTCGAGCTGTAGGGCTCGTCCAATCTTCCAATATCTATGTAATTCAGTCTTTTCAATCTAAAGTTCTTCGCCGTATCCTCAATACTCCCTTCTATGTCATAAATCAAACGATCCATAAAGATCTTAAAATCACTTTCGTGAGAGAGCTTAACCGAACACACTTCTACACTTTTCACTCTAAACTCTCTCTCCACCCTGACTCACTAGCCCGAACTCTTCCCTCAACATCTAACCCTTACAATCCTCCACGCCGTCTAAAACGACGATGGCTTCGAGACCTTCTAACTTAACCCATCTAATTAAATGAAAGAGTTCCAGCACTGGTTGGTTGTTCTCCCCACTGCCTCTTAGTCTGACAGGTTGTTTGTAACTATTTACTCAATGAATATTGTGTACAGATAGCATTGAATAAAATAAACATATTTAAAAAATATTTAGACGTGAATTCCTGCAGAACCACACTACAACAGCAACATATAATTAATGTACAAATTTGAGTACCAAGACTACAATGAGAATTGCCTACCACGTCAGACACGATACGATAAAATCGACAAACGGACACGAGAGACGGAATAAAAACAGACTAACCACTACCCAACAAGAGGACTTACAGATAAAAAACAAGAACACTGGGATCATAAGAAGTGATTAAGGTACTCAAATGTAATAAATTTAAAATACCTTATGGATGGGATATATTTTGTTTTCCTTTAGGTATAGAATTTTATTTAAAATATGTATTATTTCCATAAGGATAAGTATTTTCCATACGTTTTTGGGAAGATTCTTGATGTTTGTCGGCTTTTCGACAAGTGTATCAGTCTGATCGGTCGTATTCGCAGTTAAATTTGACTTGAGCAGGTTTTTGGATAACTTTTTTTTCATTGCCCGTGGTTTGACTGTGTTGCAAGGTAGGAAACCGAACCGTACGTCAACCACGTTAGCGATTACTTGCGACAATCTTTATCTCTCAAGTTTGACATATCATGTCGTATAGTCTGATTCGTTGGGAATAGTTACACAGACCATCAATACCAATGTAAATTTACATACCAGGTATTTCTGGAGTTCCTTTAGATGAATTTATAGTTAAAATTAGTACAACGCCGGTTTTTTACATTAATGTCAAACAGTTGAAATCAACGTGGAAAGAAATTCTAAATTTAAAATGAAATCTAGCTTTCCCGAGGAAGTAGTTCACTATCAGCCTTTTGTTGCAGAAAATGCACTGAAGAATGTTGTTCGCTAAAGGTTATCTCAGAACAGATCGACCTAGTGGAAGAACGGACGAACATGGCCTTTCTCAGAAAACAAGGAGAGAGCCTTGCACCAAAAAAACACTGATTATTTTATACAGGGGGGTTTTTAAATTTAAGCTTCTCAAATAAAAGTAGAAAGTAGAAAGTTTCATTTTTTTTTGAGTATTTAGTATGTTCTATGTTTTTAACGTATTACGTTTTTATAATCGACCTAATAATAAATGTTTGTGATTTACCTAATTATTTCTTGATATGTTTAAAACTAGTATAAGCATAATTACATGCTATAAGAATAATAATTATTATAAAAATGATAAAATGTACATGTTTTTAAACCTTTAAAAATAAAATTTAATCACCTAATAATTTAGAAAGCTACGAAATGAACACTTTCTTGTTGGCTCGACTTGTTCTGGGGTCAAAAGGTCCCGCTGCGTCGTTCAAATTTCTCCGGGCATGTACATTTTAGGAAGATATCCATCGTTTCTTAATTTGGGTTTGCCTACTTGCCATTTCGTTTAGCGTTCCCAAAAGAGATTGGGGTAGATTTTTTTGTCGTTTTATCGCCTAGGGGATTTACGACAGCCTCGGCCTTGGATAGACCTGTGGGCTCTACTTGTAATGCATGTGATGCAAGCAAGCAGGCCGTCCCACTTAAAAACCGTTCCGGATTGAAACGGATAGCGAACAAAAAAGAGAATGGGGCGACCATATTTGGATCGGTGGGAATGAACTGGTTAATACTGTTCGAGATGTGTTGGGTATTTCTATTTTGATCGTCTTTGTTAATAAAAATCTTTAACTATCTTCAAAAATAATAATATGATTAGTCCATTAGATTTCGTGGTCCGATTGACCAAATAACATCTGACAATTGATTAATTTTTATGTAAGTTATTGGTTGAGATAAATAAGTCAACGGCACGAGCGGGATTCGAACTCACGACCTTCGGCGCTAAATAAGCAGCTGCTCAACCACTTGAATTCTTGCGGCTTCGATCTGCTGGGACACCAACTTCCCTTTGAAAAATGGCAAAAAGGAGGGAAAATACGAAATGTTGGGTTCAGATAGGAAGTTGGTGTCCGAATGGATAGAAGTCACATTAGCGGGAGTGTTTAGAGCAGCAGCGTATTAATTAATTAAAAGTACGATTAGTATTCACTGTTTTCCTGGTCCGCTCGACCAATTAATATATGACAATTAATTATGGTTTTTAGTTGAGATAAAAAAAGCTAATGGCACGAGGGGGATTCGAACCCACGACCTTCGGCTAGATACGCCACTGTTCTACTATCTGAGCTATCGTGAACTTGATCCACTCGGACATAAACTCCCCATCTCAACCGCACCTTACGAGTTTTCCCTCCTTTTCCCACATTACATATTGGATCTCAACTAAAAACCGTAATTAATTAGCATGATTAGTTTCGATCGGGCTTTTCTTTTTGATTTTGCCTGTCATATGAATCTCCCCTGTGGGTCAGTGTTTTAGTTTTTTACGTCGAATTTTTCCCCATTTGGTTTGTACACTTTTAAGAAGAGCAATCGATAAAATATAACACATTGGAATCACTAAAACTATGTAATTTTAAACAGGCATCGCAGATGATCACATGTCAACTATATATCTCTCATAAAATCATACATATTAAAAAAAGCCCTTAACTACCAATGTTGTTGGCCAACCAACCAAAACACTAAGAAATATTTAAAAATCTGTCTATAATAACAAAAAGAGAAAATCAGGTTATTTTAGATAATATTAAACGGAAGTTCCATCCAAAAAGAAACCACGGGTTGTTGAAAAAAATACTGAGATCCCATTGGAAACATCCTACATCCGACAAAAACAAAATTCTATTGAAAAAAATCCTACAACCGACAGAAACAAAACTTTCATGTTTCCTAACCATCTAATCAATGTGCTTTGTTCATGTTCAAATCGCCGTCCGATGAAAATACAACAACAATGGGCCCTCCGTCCAAGCGTGTCAATAAATTGTCACACGCTCATTAACTTTTAAAAAGCCCGGTTTCGCGTCGGTCATTTCTCTTCTTTCAAAAATGTCTTTTGGGGTGAGTTGGTGCATAACCGGTTTTTTTTATTATTATTATTGAAAAATAAGATGAGTCGACGGTAAAGTAATTTACTTCAATTAAAGTAAATGTTCAATATATTTTTATGCAACTTTATGCGTACTTGCCTTTAATTGTAATTAATGTTACATAAAAGTTGATGTAAACGACGCCAAGATGAAAAAACTATGAGTTTGCAATTAAACTGTTGAAATATTAATTTTAATAACCCGATCAGCCCAGCGGAAATCGCAATTAGAATAATATGTTGGAATGGGAAATACGTTGGATTTTGTGAATTAAAAAAAAAGCATTTAAAAGAATTTCTATCGATGAGTTTGTAAGTATGCGAAAAATTATGTTAACCTACCGTGGCTCGATCATAAATTAAATATTTATTTCGTTTTAGATAATGCTAGTGTGTTCGCCCGCCGGTTAACTCCGCGTGTTGCTGGAAAGTACATTAAAACATGTTTTCAGCTCAATTGATCCAGTATTATCATAAAACGAATTTATTTTTTTGAATAAAAATCAATGTCATATGTTTTTTTAAGGTAGTTGTTGATTTTAATTCGTTGGAAGGTTTTCAACTTTATACATATGCATACCCACGCTACATTTAGTATTTACATTTGTATTCCACAGAATTGGCACTGTTTACACAGCATAACCTTATAATGTTAAATGTGTTGCGTACGTACGTACATATATAAATTATGACGAATACGTTCGTTTTAATTATTCAGATATCGTGAGATGCGGTCCGCCAGACCGCATCTCACGATATCTGAATAATTATCTATTAACGGTCACTAATCTCTACACATTTTCATTTTATTTTTTTCATTTTAGCATACAGTAAACAATTTCACACAAAAAATAAAATTATAAAAAAATCTTAAATTAATTTACCAAAAGTTCAATTCAAATTGCAAAAATGAGAATATGGTCGCGAAAAATTTCACATTGATTAAATTGAGCTTGAAAACGACAATTTTGACTAAAAGTCATCAAATACAATGTTCGACGTTCTTCTGTCGTGGGTTAATAATTAGAAAAATTAAATGAGAAGACGATAACTTAACTGACTTATAAAGAAACTAATATGTAAATTACGAGGAAAGTCCAATTTATTAAAATTTACAAATAGTTTTTAATTTGATAATTTAACCGCAATAAATAACAGTATTACGTAAGTTACTCCTGAATTCCGTTCGACTTTCTATTGAACAGGATCACCATTTTTAAATAACTTCATAGATAGAGTTGTAATTTTCTATATATATTTCAAAATATAGCAGTCTCTATAAATTATATAATGTTAGATATTTGTACAATTTTATAAATTATTTTTGTTTATTTATTGATTACTCTTGATGAAAATGGTGATTTTGAAAAAGAGAAAAGTTAATTCGGAAAAGGAAAACAGGAAATTTATTATTGTATGATTGGATTTAAAAAGGTATTTTTTCATTGTAAGTCCTTATAACAATCTATTCATAAATTCTAAAGTGAGGCTAAATTTACCGTATAAAAAGTTAGATCAGTTTATTAGGTGATAAATATATTTGGTAGAATAAAATTTTGGAAACTCAGTCGTTACCATTTTTTGTCCGTCAATTCTCGCTAGACGTTTCGCCAGACTTCAGTGTGTGATTTGGTTTTGAAATATTATAATTATATTCAAAAGTCGTGAGATGCGGTCTGGTGTGATTTGTTTTCTCAGTAAATGTGCCATTCTTGCGTGTCTTGATTGTCAACTTAAGAAAGGAAACACTTTGAACCCTGAAGATGAACGCAATGAAGGTCGAAACGGTGGCAAGATGAAGCCAATTTTTTTCTGAGACCTACATCACAACAGACCGCATTCGACGATATATGAATAATTATCGATTAACGGTCGCTAATCTCTACACATGTTTGCAGGTTTTTCAATTTATATTCTATACTCAGCACCGTAAGATTATTTTTTAACTAGGAAATATTCACCACTAATCAAATATTTACGGTAAATCCCAGTCCCTGAAGATGATCTCAGTAAAGATCGAAACGTTGTCACGATAAAGAAAATGTTTTACTGAAACCTACATCACACCAGACCGCATCTCACGATTTCTGAATAATCATCGATTTACGGTCACTAATCACTATACATTATAATTTTATTAGATAAAAGTGTAATATGTATAGTTAGGAAAAAGTTGAATTTCATCTGTAAGTGTATGAATTCGCTTCTGAAAAAGTGTTTAAAATTTTGAACGAATTGACGATTAACCTGTTTTGAAATAACTTTGGATCGAGTTTCATTCTGCGCCACACCTCTACATTTTTTCATTGAATTAAATATAAAGTGATTATTTGTCAAATCAACGAAATCGGTTTTCAGCCTACTATTAACCAACATTTTTTCCCAATTAACGTGTGACCTATCACGACACGTACCCAATGTATAATTTGGATCTCTCGAGTTTCTATCTTCTTCTTTGAAGAGTTCGATAAAATTAATCAGCTTTGTTAACGCGTTGAAGGTTTTTTTTTAACGAGCGTGTTAACCTGTAATTTAGCCAGTTTGAAAATTACCTTTGATTTGTACATCGTTCCTTCAGCGCATATGGCCAATGGGCAATATTCTCCAGAGGATGAGATTCAAAACAGTCGTTGCGCACTCTTGCAAACTGTCGGTTCAAGCTGAAACAGACAAGGAAGGATTAGTTAGTCAGTTGGGGCGAAACTGCACCGTGCCCGCCGTGGCTTAAGAAAAGCAACGGAAAAAAACACTTTTTTTTCCTTTTTTGGATAAACTCAGAGACGGAACGATTTAAAAGATAAAAACGATTCTCATTGTTTTGAAAGTTCAGACCCGGAGACTCGACATGAAACCAGGATGTGCAGTCTTTGGAAATTTCATTTCCTCAAGCAGATTCACTCATTTAAAATGAAGCAACAAGTACTTTCTCATGATGAACAACTTGTACATAAGAAGTAACACTATTTTTAAAATTTTAATAAGAAATAAACCTTATGAACAAAATTGTAAGATATATTCTTCGGGTTTGTGAAGATAAAAAAATTTCCGATCGTTTTAGTCTGTCAAATGCCAATTTCCGGTGTTGGTCGGCCATGCCGAAATATCATCAATACACAACTGATATTTAAATAAATATTTAAAAGTTTTAATTTTAGGAACAAGCGATACCATGTTTCAGAACATTAATTTAATTTATTAATGACGCACCATTAAAAAAATATTTTACAAAACTGGACAAACAAATATTACATAAAAAATGAACTAACTTTAAAACTATTGTACCACTTGTTTATTTCGTGAATTTAATATTTTTAACGTAGTCTAGCACATTGTACAACATAATAATAAATAACGTTACCCGCCAGAAAAGTATAATTTAATCCACATTTTTGTGCAAAAAATGAAACAAACTCAATTTTTTAAAAATGTGTGATTTTTGTACTACATACTAAGGAAAAAAATTCATTCAGAAAAAACCTCATGAATATATTTGAATTGTTCGTCGTCAACAGTGTGTGCAATTATGTGAAATTAAATCTCTTAAACTACTAATTATTATCAAATACTTTTAATATTTTTAAATCACTAGCGATCTAAATATTTACAACAAATCAAACTGAATATATAGTATATTACAATATAAATATATCATTATTCAGATATCGTGAGATTCGTTCTGGAGTGTGTAGGTTTCAAAAAACATTTTCTTTATCGTGCCAACGTTTCGATCTTTTATTGAGATCATCTTCAGGGCTCAAAGTGTTTGTCTTCTGTGTCCTTGTGCCATTCTTGCGTGTCGCGTTGAGAGTGCCCAACGTTGGCACGATAAAGAAAATTTTTTTTTGAAACCTGCATCGCACCAGACCGCATCTCACGATATCTCAATAATTATCGATTAACGGTCACTAATCTGTTCATATAAATAAATCATTTTAACATTGGTCACTCCAAAAAATATTTCTGCAAATAAAAGACATGAGACATTCTTAGATTCTCGTCCCTATTTACTGTTGAATTAAACATAATCGTTCTTTCTTTAATTTTATTTGGATTTAAAATGTAGTTATTCAATAAACTAAATATCAAAAATGTAGTAGGTGTTAAATTTAATCTACCCTATTAGATTTTGTGGTTCGATTTACAAAATAACATCTTTCAATTAATTAACCTGTATGTAAGGTATTAGTTGAGATAAATAAGTCAGTGTCACGAGCGGGATTCGAACACACACCTTCGGCTTGATACGCCTCTGCTCTACCAATTGAGCTATCGGGACTTCGATACGCTCGAGCACTAACTTCCCATCTCAATGCAAGTTTTCGAATTTTCCCTCTTTTGCCATTTTTAATGCCCTGCAATCCATTCGATTCTCTGCGACAAATTCGAATCCCGATCGTAAAACTGAGTTATTTACCTCAATGAATACCTTACATAAAAATTAATTAATTGAAATTTAATCTAACTTTGTTTTGGTTAACTTTCAAGAAGTTGGTTTAGCAGTCGAAAATTAGATTATTTTCCAAAATCGATTTCCTCTGTTCTTTTTATCAACTGATCTGTTGACTATATATTTTCGGAAAGTTCTTTCTCCCAAGTCGTTTTTCTTTGTGTAAAAGTGGGTTGCTTTTGTGATCAGAATGTGTTTTTACTGGTGAAAATTACCGGTTTCCTTTCACGACGGAGCGAAGATTTTTGAAAAGCATAAAAAAAAAGCCACCGTTGATAACCGAGAAATGCATACATTAAGGCTGACGAAGTTGGAAAAGAATCCGGCTTATAATACAAGGAACGATCCAATAATGGCAATACAGGTCGCAAAAAAGTTCTACTTTCTAAGTGTAACACGCCTTCGGCGGCAGAACAACGGCGGTAATATATCCTCAGTTTTATTTCTGACAAACGTCCGCCCGGTTCATTGCATGTTATTAATGTTCCGATGTCCAAAGTTGATCAATGTGAAAATTACAAGGTTGCCCGGATGAGGCGAAATCCGTGAATAGATCTTCATTGGGTTTTTTTGTCGGAAAACGTTAAGTACGCACGTCGCATTTACCTTGGGCGGCCCATTCTTGTTCGAGGGGAGAAACTATACATTGACTTGATTCCATTGAACGTAACCACTTGTAAAATGTTTAGAATTAAATAAAATTTAACCTTCTAGTCACCCAGAACTGTCAGCCGGTCTTTTACATTTTGAAAAATTCATCATTTTATCCGCAAATTACTTAGTCCCACTTTCCATCGGATAGACACTGTATCAGAAATAGAGTGACGGAGAAATATGATCAAACTGTTCAAGGATATTGTATGATTCGAACATATTAAGTATTTATTTTGATAATATGTAATTCTGAATAACTGATATATCATAAGTTAATCACTTACGCCCAGACTTTCAATTCTGAAAGGAAGCGTGTCCAAGAGATAAACGGAAAATAATTAAAAAGCCAGGAAATGAAAGCTGAAAATTATTTTTTAATTTTCTCCCTTTTAAATCCAATTCGTGTTCATATTAAATTCTACTTTTCACCGTAAACGCTTTTAAGTTTTATCGACGTTTTCTGGTAGATGTGCAAATTCGGTGTGCCCCAATATCAGGCCGTAATTTCCCATCATGTGCCCAAAGTAAGAGCAAACATGAAACATCTGGAAAAATATACTATGACTCTTGAACAAACGGTCAAATTGGCTGAACTAGATGTCTTCCGACAAAGTTATTGTAGTATTTTGAACTTGGAGCTTCTGGTACTTGGAGAAAAAGTATCGATTCCCTAGTTTATTCATTATATTTAGTGGTCTATTGACCAAATTACTTCTTTCAATTACTTAATCTTTTTATATAAGGTTTTGGTTGAAATGAAAAAGTCAGTGTCACGAGTTGGATTCAAACCTATGACCTTCGGCTAAATACGCTGCTGCTCTTAGCTATCGTGACTTCGATCCACTGGGACATCAACTCCCCATCTCAACCTACTTAGTTTATTTTAAACAGTTTAATAAATGTTATCAAAGGATAAAAAGAAATATCACGTAATGTAAATTGTAAAATTGTCAGATATTGCTAAGGTCAGGGAATTGATAGACAGGGATCGAAATTTTGCTAACTTAAGTGATCGTTCTGTATATCGGTGTATACACGGAAAGGAGGAACGGAATGGGTCACCAATGTCTAGCCGACGGTTTTGTTGGAGAAAGAATATATCCACATATATAAAGATACAAGAAAAGCAGATATATTCATAAAGAGGCAGGAAGAAATAGTGAGTGAGAGAGTGAGAGAGAGAGAGAGAAAGTGAAACAGAGGAAGAGAAAAATATATATAACAAAATACCATGGTTAGAAAAACAGAAAATATTTTTTAACTTTATATTTTTTTATTGAAATGTTATATATTAATTTTTTTAAAATCGACTTATGAAAATCCAGAAAAAAATATTTTAAACATTTCAATGTACAACGACGTTTGTAGAAGATCTCTAAGTTTTTAATGTGAAGAAATGATTGTTTGTTGTTTGAAGCATATAAAAATGTGAACTATGTAAATATCACACATTTCAATTTAACTTGTGACATAATTTTGTACACAGGATTTGTCAAATCCAAATTTAACCTAACGTAAGTAGAGTAACGAAGGAATTTGGAACATAAAAAATCGTACAAAACACTGAAAAAAGTACCAAAAAAGTAGAAAACTAAACCAGAAAAGTTGGGCAAAATTTACACAAAATACGGGAAAAACCGGAAATAAAGAATTTGCAATTGGTGTACAACCAAAGCAGAAAAATTTGACAAAATCTACACAAAACCCAGGGAAAAGTACAATACAGAATTTGGAAAACCCAACCTAATAAAAAAGCCCAATAAGGAAGGAAACTGCAACAGAAAAAATCTAATAAAACCTTAAAAGAAAAGTCAATAAACGTAGCAAACAACCAAAGCAAAAAAATAAGACAAATCTACATAAACCCCGGACAAAACGACAACACAGGATTTACAAAATCCAAATTTTCCCTAATAAAAAAAACATTCAAGAAGGAATTTTGAACATAAAAAAATCGAACAAAACAGTTTAAAAACAGACTATGAACATAGCGTACTACAAAAGTAGAAATATTGGACAAAATCTACACAAAACCCAGATAAAAGAACAATACAGAATTTGTAAAAACCAACGTTTATCCTAATAGGAAAGCACAGTAAAGAAAGAAATTGCAAAACAAAAATTAAACAATAAACGAACAAATTGAATGTGTTGGGTGTTACAAAATTGTGGACAAAAAGTCGTTGTGTTCGGTTGTAATATTCAAAAGAAAAATTAATAGTAATACCCTTTAGAAAACAAAATTTTCTTCTTAAGCGAGATCGGACTTGATGAAATTTTGTCCGATTCTTCTCCGACTTCGGCAAAGTGTGCTTCGATGTTGGCGCAACCCTGATTACAATTTCGTTTAAATTATAGTAAAAAAAAATCGATTATTGAAATAATGACAATTATAACTTAAAGTCTAATGTCCCACGTCTTGTAACGAGACAATGATACAAAAATGAAGTTACGACGTGGGTAAACGTGGGCCATATATCGACAGGCATAACTCGTGTTAGTTAACAGTTTTTTAAAAAACGTTCACACATTAAAAAGTTTTTCAGTCGAACCGTTCAAAAACAAAAGCACCTAGATACAATCATTCATCGAAGCAAAATTTTGCCTTGTTATTAACTGTTCGTACTCACAGAAAAATTTATTTACGATTCATTTCTATAAATAAACAATGAAACCGTAATGATCAATCCTAGCAACAAGTTAGAAATATAACATAATTCACCAAATTTTGGTTAAAATCTACTAAATAACGACGGTAATTTGAGAAAAAATAAATGGAAAACGATGTTATCTTACGTTTAAATAAGAACAAAAACAAAGGAACTTTCCTTTTGGAATTTTAAATTCAGAATATAGTGTCGTCCTGGCAGGTTGCCATTGATACCGGCATACGTTTAACTTGGGATACGGTCGGTTTATCCCATCAGCGATAAACGACGTGAGAATCCCCGTCTCAATGACTTGTTTGCATACCATTTACAATAATAAGACCGAGGGTGTTAAAAGCGTGGGCCGGTGACCTCGGGAATCGCTCGCTTTGCGTAAAGACTAGTTCCTAGTTTGAAAGAAGGTCAATTATCAAGTGCCAAAATCGTCTTGCTCCTTTATTCGGAAGTGGCCAAGATTAAACAGAAAAATTACACCATTATCCCTTCTTAACTCGCGACTCGCTGGCCTATTATTATACGTAATTTATTTATCTTGGACGGCGTGCTGGTCGTTCGAAATCTAGAAAGCAATCCTTTAGAAGCACAAATCATCACTTCCGTTATGCAATTAGAACTACTTATAATGCAAAGACTACAGCGTGAAATGGTAATTACGGTCGGTTTCAATTATTATTCAGCCGGACGACTTGTATACATGAGAATGCAAACAGCCTAAATATGATGTACACGTTTATAATTTTAAAAAGTGAAATTTTTTTGTTATATGCCGAGTAAGTTAGAGAAGAGTAAAACATTCTGTAACGTTCTTAGAAACACCACTATTTGACAGTATTTTTTAAATATATTTAATTGTTCAAGAGTACATTTCTCAATAAATAGGTCCTCATGAATTTGTTTTGCCCTTCCCTATGGTTATTTTGATATATTTCGATAAGCACCTTTCGTATTTTGTTAAATTTTAAACATACGGTTTTTAAATTTGTCAATAGTTTTTTTTTATAAATTAAATCTTGGTTCGTTTCTAACGATGATTTTTTTTTCAAATTTTAAATTTACGATTATGTGTTATTGATTTACGTGTTTATGATTTTCTACGATTGGAATGGTTGTTTTTTATATTTCTAGGTTTTTAGGGTTATATTATCTAGTACTAAAGGCAACAGAAACTTTTCCATTTTTTTATGATATTAATGCCAGGTTCTGATAGATTTTGTGCATTTTGTTTGCTTGGATGTTAACTGGTTCAATTATGCAATTATTGTTTCCTATGATTTTATTTCCTTTTATTGTGTTGTTAGTCCATTTGGACTGATTGAAATATGTCATCATGAGCGCCTATATTTTTCATCATATAATGCATGTGATTTACATACAAGTTACTTGTATTTAACTAAACGAGAGTCTTTTTAAAAAGAACTTTATTCAGTTAAACACATTTACAGTTGGAGAAGAACCTTTCCTGTTCACGGATAAAGTTAATCTGAATCTATGTTTTACAAGAGTTGGGGCAATAGTGAACAGGGAAGGGTCTTTTGCTTACAATGCTTACAATACATTTTTAGAATTTGTACATGGATAATATCATTTGTCGCTGAACTAATAGTTTTGTGCAGGCGTAACTTACATAAATAAAATGATAGATATAAACCCAAAGATTGATACAAACCACAGATTTCGCACATACTTGGCGTAAAATCGTTAGAATACACTTTCCGATTAGCTTTAATTTTACCTCCTTTATCGCCCTCAGGCATGAGACCCAATTGATGTTAATTAGTATCGGATTCATAAGGAATGGTTTGATGCTCTTCTTTTACTTCGACTTTACCCTCAATTAAAACTGATTCTAAAATACCAGGCTGGTTTTCTTTATGGCTGTTTTCTTTGTGGGATATAAAACCATCCAGAAAAACAAATGTCTCTTGGCAAATATCGCAAGAAAATTCGGATTTATTTTTTTTAGCCGGAAGGTGCAATAGTTTCTATTTATTTTTTTATTTTTTTATTTTTTTTTTGTACGAGGGTTCGCAAGCAGAGGTCATATAAACCCTCAGGTTGCCGGTGTTTTTGAAAAAAAGCCCATTTGTAAGTATGTCGGGCCAAGTATCCAGCGGCCCTGCATTCGAACCCGGGACCTTGACCTTACTGTGATGGGCGCCGTGTCAAAGACGAAACCTCGCGTCCACCGACTCCCTTTTCGCCTTGTTGAGCTCCGATTATGTCCATGATGCTATTCGCATCCAATTCTACTTCGCCGATTTGATCCTCTTCTTCACCGCTATCACTCGGGTGATTGTTTAAGTGTATATTGAGATCGTCTTCTGTCGGTAATATTTTAAGGCAGAAGGGTGAAAATATGTGCTATGCGATTTGATGTGCTCCATTAATTTTGATTTGTTTGTACAAGGTTTCGCACAGACGGGACAAGAATTCGGACGATCGAAAGCAACTTTGTGGCTCGTTTCCACGTGTGATTGCAATTCTTTAAAACTCGACAGCGGCTTTAAACAAATTGCGCATAAAAAATTTTGTCTCTTTGCTATGATTGGACGTCAAATGTATCTTCATTTTTAATTTGTTGGTAACCATTCCAGCGCAGAAGATGCAAATGTGAAATTGAACACTTTGCCAGTGATCCCTCTGATGGCGATTGAAGTCTGCCCTACTCCTTCAAATTCTACCACAATCGGGATATCTGCATTTAACATCTGGATGATAGCCGTGATTATGTGTTTGAAGAGATCAGATTTAGAATTCACCTTCCTTAAACAAATTTCGCAAGTGTATTTTAAAAGAGTGATAGACATATATAAGATAGTTCTGGAAAAAAGAGTGAGAATGTGTATATAGTGGGGCATTAGGGAAAGAGAGAAAGAGAAAAAATATATACAAAGAAAACATAAAGTACGAAAAATAATGTGTCGATATAGAAAAATAGACTAAAGAATGTGTTTAGACGTATATAAAGTGGATCCAAGAAAGAAATAGTAAGAAGGCACAGATAGTCCGAAAACATGATACAAGGGCAGGGAAAGCAAGAGACAGTGGGAGAGGGTGAGAGAGAGAGAGAGTGTGTGTGTGAGTGTTTAGTTCGGGGTTGATTTCTGACGGAATATTTAATTAATATGCTTTAAGTGTGGTGTTTAGTGATCGTTAGTAGATGATTATTACAAGATCCTGATCAGACCAGATCTCCTAATAATCAATTTGCTGTAAGTTGTACCAATAGTATTTGTTTGTTATTATTTGTAAATTTGCTATAAAACGAATTTTTTTGGTCGTAGTGTCTGACTCATCCCTCGCGATAGGAAGGGTTCATAGGTTTTTACCTACCTACCTTATCTACCTAGCCTTAAGTTAAGTCGCGCTTGGTTTATCTCTAGGTTCAATTTGGATAAAAAAACAAACATGCGTTTTTTATTTTACTTTCAGCTTTAAATATGAATATTGTTTACTCTTATGTGTGCAACTATACCAACTTCAAGTCTGATTTGTTTTATTAATTGACATAACAGAAACAATCCTCTCGTATCTGTGAAGGGAAGAAGTTAGTTTAAGAGGGCGAGAGATCAAACGAGCTTTCGATTTTCATAAAAACGCCGGCTGGCAGTGAATTGAGTTTTATACGTCATTTAGCGGCTTAGAATTCTGATTATTGCCTTAACGACCTTTTGTGAAGGGGGACGATTTGTTTGTAAATTGCGGTTTCGCTCGGAAAGACCTACCAATAAGGTTTGTCGCAATTTGTTCGAATGGTTATGGCTTATGACAAAAGCGGTATTTTTACTGTTGCCCACCGATTTACACAATTGTACACAATAAAGTATAAAAAAATTATTCTTATTTCACGACAATAGTTTTGTCGATTACTCATAAATATTGACTCTGAAAGCAAAGACAAGCGAAAAACCTAACTTCTGATTAGTTTTCAAAAATAATTTAAATTTATTTTTGGTATTATGTGAATTCAGTAAAGATGTTGTTTTTTTCCTAAAGGTAGATTGGGGATGAGGCCAGGAATCCTTTTCGAAAGAAAAACATTTAAACTGACAAGGCTGAACAATCACAATTTAAAATATGAATTCACTCTAAAAAAATCAATTATTTCTCGATTCTCTAAATGATTTAATAGCCTGGCCTTTTTATTAACAACTAATAGTCAAACAATAAAAAATAATAAATATTACTATGCTATATGTTATTTCCTCACGCATTTACACACACTCTCTCTCTCTCTCTCTCTCTCTCTCTCTCTCTCTCTCGTTATTTACGAATTCTTTATTCTCTGTACTCGCGTGGTTTTTTTGGATTAAGAATGGTTCCTATTTATTTTTGGTTTCTGTCTCTGTTTCTGTTTTTGGCTTTATGATCGCCAGTCCATACACTTTTTTTCATGCATTTTCTAGTGAAGATCAAGAATGTCGATTGAATATATTTGAATTCATCTTGCTTCTTCTTCGCCCACTCCAAAAGTTCTGGGATACCTGTTTCCCTTTATTTGTAATTATTATGCTCCTTTGAATGATGCGCTGCTTTTTATTTGCCTTTATGATTTTTTTTTCGTATTATATAGAGTGCCTATGTATGCCATATTGGTCTATCATATGATCATCAACATCAGTATTCATTCTTGGCAATTTTGTGAAGTCAAGGCTCGGTTATACGGTCCTGACGAGTGGTATTACGTTTTATTGTTCCAATCGTTCTCAGTTACCTATATACATCTTCTTGTGTGGTTTATGCTATGTGTTGTAGACAATTTATGTGAAATTCTGTGTGCTTTTTGTTTACTATTTTGAAGTTTATACTTATTACTTGCGTTGTTGTTTCTGTAATATTTTCAGTACGAAAATATTTTCAGTCATATCCCTATTTCTTTCTCTTCTGTCAATGGTACGGATTTTAGTCTGTCTATCAATTATTTTAATGCGGCCAGTTCGTAGCCGTGTTGATTTGATCCAGTTGGTATGTTCGTTGTCTTTACGTATCGAATTGTAGTCTGTTGTCAGTTTTGTTTATTGTATTATTTTCAGTCTATACAGCCAATCTCTTAACTGGTGTCACGTTAAGAATATTACGAAACGATTAACCTTCCCACCCTCATATCACGTGACGTTTATTCGTTTAATATCCGATGACCGGGAGGTTTCTTTACACGGTCTCAGGAAGAGCTGAGTCCACGTAGGAGATAGGCTCTGTAACACTCCCTGGGGGAAAAGATCGGGTTTTTGTACGAAAGTAATTGAAAATCACACACTTTGCACTTTGGCCTTATCGGGGGATAAAGTGATTACTCCGGCTCTCTTTTAGCTAATTGAATTTCTAACCAGGTGGAAAATTGTTGAAGACAATATTATTTGAACAGTAGTAAAAAAAAAAATTCTGATATCGCTGAAAACTTCATTGTAGATGGATATAGTTGTAATTTTGTTTTTGAGAGATATTTTCAAAAGAGCTGTATCGAAATTTTTACTGGTGCCCACCGATTTATACAATTGTAGACAATAAAGTAAAGACAATACAATACAATAGTTTTGTCAACAACCCAAAATTTATGGGCTGTCAAAGCAAAGACAAAGAAAAACGTACTTTATGATTGATTAGTTTTCAAAAGTAATTTAAATTTATATCTTTTTATGTGACTTCAGTAAAAAAAATTACTTAATTATTTCTCTAACTGGTTTGATAATTAGGCCTTTTAATGTAAAACAGCAATAAAATATAATAAATATTACCAAGCGATGTGATATTTCCTGTCGCATTTCGCATATACTCTCTCTCTCTCTCTCTCTCTCTCTCTCTCTCTCTCTCTCTCTCTCGCT
>CM077104.1:7196845-7212664 GCA_039619505.1 Cimex hemipterus
CTCTCTCGCTCTCTCTCTCTCTCTCTCTCTCTCTCTCTCTCTCTCCCTCTCTCTCTGTATCTGTCTTTCTGTCGGTCTGTCTGTCTGTATATACTATATCTACGCATCTACATATTTATCCTTTATTTATTTATCGGTTTATCACATTTTAAAACCTTTTGGCCTATTATCAAAAGTTTTAATTTTATCATTATAATTTGAATCATAATCGCATCATGAAAATTATTTTTCTATTAATAATCATTCATTGTATTCTACCTACTTGAGGCGGTTATTGGGCTATCGTACTCAATCTAATACTTTGTAGGTATGTATGTAAATATAAATATGTATATATTAATCATCGAACTAGGAAATGCAATTATTATACAGTATCATAACTGGCTAATGAATATTTTAATGAAAGGAAGTGGAATCCTCTTTCCTGTAAATTAATAATTATTGTTATTAGCCAATGTGTTCTTTAGTGAGCGAAACTATGAGAAATATCCCACATAACAATGTCGGCCTATATAACTCTTCGGGTTTCACCTCTATCCCATTTACCGAGTAAAAAACTCTAATTTAAAAAATAAACAAATGCTACTGGATAACACGTAGACGTTTAGAGTAAAAGATTAATTGAAAATTTGTTCTAATCGTGACGTGAGTATTTTGTCACTTTTTCCATTTTATCCAATAAATTGAAGATGTTGTTAAGGTAAATGGCTGAAGGTGTACTGCTCCTTAGAGGTCTACATCAGTATGACTGTCAGGAGGCTAGTTATTAATTACAACCGGCTAATTGTTCGCGCCCATTGACTTTCGAGAGTGATTGATGATGGTGCAATCAGCTCGCCGGGAGCCGCTGATTAATCGTCAGCTCTTGTAAATGCAACCCGTAGCGGTTCTATTATACAAACCTTGCGAATCCGCAGTGAAAAGACCGAGAACACTTGGCCCGCTGGTTCGGCTATGACTTTGTCCGAAAAGAACTTAAGTATCATCATTCATTCCGGACGACGGCAAAGAGCGGTTTTTTTAACGTAAGAAAAATAATGAACGACCGAGTGCTAAGGGGATAATTAATATTAATATTTTCCTTTGTGGGCCCATCCTGAAGAAAAATGCGAAATCTTCTTCGAATTAAAATTGCTTCAAGCTTACGATTGAGCTCTAGTACGTCTTTCTCAATTGAAAGTACTCTGATATCAGGATGACACAAAAATTAATTTAAAACGGGTCTAAATGCCATATAAAACTACGAATAACGAAATAAATTAAAATGCTAATAAATCAAAAATGAATTACTACATTTTATAATCATTATTTTGCTGAAATATTATTATAATTATACAAAATCATAAAGTACAGGAAGGATAATGAACAAAAGCTCTTTAGGTGTCACGGACGAGTAGTCCAACTAATTTACAATTTTTTTTAAAATTTATGCTTAATTATTAATCCATGGGTAATCCCAGGATTCGAACTTAGGACCTATAGAGTGGTAAATACGAGTGGACGACCAATTCACTTCCCAAAATGCCCAAACTTTGCGTACAACAGTTTTCACGGCCTAACGAATGTGCATATTGAAGAATAATATCCAGCAAATGTATCGACTCAGCAATGCAATTTTTTTAATGTTATGGCTGAGGTATCTATTATGAATTTATTTGTTTTTCAAGACATAATTAATATTACGTTTGTCCACTAATGAATTTTACATTGTTGGTCTAGACAATTTTGTAAAAAATTAACCTCAGCTTTCAATACATATTGTTGGTTGCCTTTAAAAACTTCTGGCAACAATATTTCCATGTCCTTTTTATCATAAATTGTTCTCCGTGATTACCAGAAATGTGCGAAAAAGCATATTTCTACAAACTATAGCTATCATGAAAAGATCCAATCAGAAAAAGTCACTTTCAAATATTTAAACCCGTCGAAACTTTTTATTAAATTAGATAATTATGTACCCATATTTTCGAATAATTCTATCATATTAATTCACCAAAACGGAAGGTATCAAATTTTTTCCCCGAGTTCGGTGGAGACCAATGTTAATAGGCTTATTTTGGGGCGTCGGTGGCCGCAACGTTCAATCTTTGACACGGCGCTCATCACTGTGAGGTAAAGTCCCGGGTTCGAATCCAGCGCCCCTGCAATCGAACCCGACATACTTACAAATGGGCTTTTTTTTCAAAAACACAGGCACCCGGAGGGTTTATATGACCCTGTTGCGAACCGTCGTAAAAAAAATACTTATTTTATGTTTCTGAATTAAAATAAGCACACTGGCAGAATAACATTGAGAACGATCGGCAAATAATTCAAAACTCGTTAGTTACAAAGTAACAGCAAACAATACAAAAAATAATTAATGTTAACAATCAGAGGTGCGTCGGTGGTCGAAACGGTTAAAGCCCTCATCACTGTAAGGTGACGGCCGGGTTCGAATCTAGCGACCCCTCATTCGAATCTGACATACTTATAAATTATTATTCAGATTCAGAACGTTTCGTTCTTTTATTGAGATCTTCTTCAGGAATTTATACAATGTAAAATATGCTTTATGTTCCATTAAAATATTCTACATTTTGCATCGTATAAAATCATTTTTCCACATCTTATAAGTAGTTTCTAAATGTAAACTACGTTTGTAAATCCCAGGCCCTGAAGATGATCTCAATAAAAAATCGGAACGTTGGTACGATAAAGAAAATGTTTTTCTGATATCTACATCATACCAGACCGCATCTCACGATATCTGAATAATTATCTATTAACTGTCATTAATCTCTCCACATACTTATAATTGTTTTTTTTTCAAAAACCCTGAGGTTGATTAAACGAACCCTCTTCGAAAAAACCAATATTGTGCTTTGTTAATATGTAAACTCATTGCAAGAGTATCTATGCTAGCGTATAAATAGCATAAATATTAATAAAAATAGATAAACCTTGCTTGTACTGGACCAGTCGGCGTGGAGTCAAAACACTTTAGAATTACATACTATTACCAACTAAATGTCTGACTGTGATTTGACTCGAACTCAGAACCATTAGCATGGGAAATGCAACTCGGACGCCCTAATCACCGAAACATCGCAATCCCCCCAACGAAAAAGATGAATAATGAGACAATTTCCACATCAACAAATTAGATGCGTGTTTTCAGTTTGCAAAAAAAGATAAAGAAAGAAAGTACGTCCATCAGAAGGAGAAAAAAAATCTTGTATGCCCTTCTGAAATGGCAATTGATGTCAATGTTCAGGATGTTTATTTTTCCATTTTTCTGTGAAATAGTAGAAAGTTGTAACTCAAGGTGATGCCGATCATTTATTGTTTAAGAAGCGTATAAACGCTTAAACAAACCTAGAAAATCCTGTTCGTCCGTGTCATTATTTGTCCCTTTACCTTATTTTGTCAATTAAAATGTACTTTTGAAAAATAAAGCAATGATTTAAAGTAAATAACATGTTTTCTGTTTAAAATCATACACCATATTGCATGAATTTTGAAAATTAAGCATTTTTATTTTATCGCATATTTTGAGGTATTTAAAAACTGATTTTAAGTCAATTCTTTTGCATATTAAAATGAATTTAAAAACCAAGATTGGTCATAAATAGATGAATAATCTGCTTTAAATAAATTTCTTTCTAAGTTTGTTCCATTTTTAAAATTTAAAAGTAACGCAGCAAGAAATCATAATAATATATACAAACTACTTATCGACTCTAAGAGAGCGCCAGAAGCGGAAAAATTAAACAGGGCTATTTTATTGCATGAAATACCGATAAATAACTCGTTTTGTTTTCACTTTTGTCTATATTGAGAATGAGTGTATTTAGTAGTGTGTATGTGTAATATGAAAAGGAGTACAGATATATATTGGGTTGTCCGGAAAATAATGCAGGATTTTGGTATTAAACAAAAAAAAAAGAAACTAGTTACTTTAAAGCAATGTTCTTTAATCAAAATAATTTCCCATACTCTCAATACATTTCTCCCAACGTGTTGGTAACTTATTAATTCCGTCTGAGTAGAATTCAGAATTTTTAGAATTGATAAAGTCAATAAATGCATTTTCCAGTTCCGTTTGATTTTTGAATATTATGTGTTGTAAGTAGTGGTCCAGGTGTCTAAAAAAATGGTAGTCAGTAGGCGAGAGGTCCGGAGAGTAGGGTGGGTGAGGCAAAGTTTCATAGCCAAGCTCCAATAATTTTTGTGACGTTACACGTGACACATGTGGTCGAGCGTTGTCATGCAACAAAATGGGCCCTTTCCGATTGACCAAAGAGGGCTTCATTACTGCCAATTTCTGATGCATGGTATTAATTTGGTTACAGTATGATTCAGCATTGATGGTTTCGCCAGGATTTAAGAAGCTGTAGTGTATTAAACCAAATGAAGCCCACCATACCGTAACCATTACCTTTTTTTGATGAGTTGGGGGCTTTGGAAAATGTATTGGAGCTTCTCCTTTGTCGAGCCACTGTCCAGAACGTCTAGTGTTATCGTAGAGAATCCACTTTTCGTCACATGTAACAATTCTGGCCAGAAATGGGTCATTTTTGTTTCGACAAAGAAGTGATGCACAAACATCAAAGCGCCTTGAGGTGGTCAGCGACGGTCGTTTTACTGACTTTGAGTTACTCTGCAAGTTCTCGAACAGTTGTTTTGGGGTTTTCTTCCACCACTGATCGCAGAACATCATCATTAAGAGAGGAAGGCCTTCCACGACCTTCTTCATCTTCAAGGCTGAAATCTCCCTCCCGAAATTTTTTAAACCCCCTTTGCACAGTGCACTCATTAACACAACCCTCGCCCCAGACTTGGTTAATGTTTCTAGTCGTTTGGGCTCCGCTTCGGCCGAGTTTAAACTCGTAAAAGAAAATCGTACGAAATTCTCGCTTTGACATTATAAGGATGACTGAATTATTTCCAAGTAGCGGAATGCTTCAGAGGT
The DNA here is from genome assembly GCA_039619505.1 of Cimex hemipterus. NCBI lineage: Eukaryota > Metazoa > Arthropoda > Insecta > Hemiptera > Cimicidae > Cimex > Cimex hemipterus. The sequence continues at coordinate 7,201,800 of CM077104.1, forward strand.
AAACAAACAATATCATTTGGAAGAGGATTAATAAGTGTTGACATTCATACAAATGAATAATCCTGTAAACGTAAACAGAATATTTTATATAGATTTTTTTTAATGAAAACTTAAAATCCTGCATTATTTTCCGGACAACCCAATATTATGTGTACAGGAAGATAGAGAATATCAAGTACATCATATCTCACTTGACAGAATGGGATCTAAACAGAACATAGTATGGTATGGTGATAGGTATACTAGGAAGTGGAATTTACGTTCCCCAGGCACTGCAGCCTTCTGGCCTATTGTACCTTCCTAGTTCGTCGATTCCATAAACCCAATGACTAGTTAGTGCTTTTGACATTAGTTCTGTTCAATAAACACAATCCTTCTTCTTAGAAGTATCAGGCCATTGACTGTCGCTGCTGCAGTTTGATTCCCTAAGTTTTTTTGTATGTTAGGTTAAATCTCCATTGAGCTGTTGCTTAGCACTCGAAGATGATATGCCTTTCTTTCTCCCCATTACCTAATCTGCAGATGGGATCAAAATAGTAGATGCCCATGTTGTGTAGATGTGTTTTCAGATGTCAATAACCAGTTTGTAGTCTTATCACACCTCTGACTTCAGCCCTCTCCAGTTGCAGCAGTGATTTTGCTGATTGTTGTTGCATCGTAAGTTTACTACGTCTAGCGCCAGTACAGTTTATCCACTTCTCCTTGTGGTTTGTTTGAATCAGAAGGATTCTATATTTGTTTTTATTGTCCCAAGTATAGGTTCAGGGTCTATGTATGGTCTTGCAGGTCCTCCTCTGGCCAGACTGTATGCTTTGCCATTACCAAAATTCCCCTTTGTCGTGGCACCATAAATATCATTAGGTTGTTGTGTTTTCCCAGCTTTTAAAGATTTCGGATGAATTCACTGGCTAATTTTGATTTGATTCTTTTACATGCTTTCTACATTTCAATGGCTTCTTGGCTTTCAGATCTTGTGAGGATTTTTTTTTTCCAGTGTAAACTCTTTTAAGATTTTCCAGGTCACAAGCATCGATGGCGTTCATTTCTGTTTGAAAGTCCGAGGAGTACTTCCCTAATGTTTGTTTGCCCATTTCTTGGGCCTTTACAGAAAATGCCCGCTCCGGTTACTTCATTTGTTTTGAAAAGTTTTAGTAAATATTTGTTGATCGTGAGATGCGGTCTGGTGTGACGTAGGTTTTAGGAAAATATTTTCCTATCGTGCAAGGTTTCGAACTTTATTGAAACATCTTCAGGGCTCAAAGTGTTTTTTTCTGTGTATATATGTCATTGTTGTGTCGAGTTGAGAGTGCCCCCATGGGCTTTGAGCTGTAAAGGTAAAGATGATGAAATAATCATCAACTAACGATCACTAAACACCACACATAAATTTTAGTACTGTAAGTCAATGTTTACCTTAGTCAATTTTATTAATTATTAATAACAAATAAAAAAAACAATTTTTTTACTGATTGCTGCTTTTTACTGCGATGAATTACTGATATGCTATTTAGAAAGCCATATAAAATTAAAATAGTCTGTTTGATGAAAATTTCAATTTAAACGACTCCAAAAAATTTACCAAGTAAATTTAAGGAACATTTTTTATAAATAAAATCTACTAGGTTTATCACTCCCTTTTGTTAATACCAAGGCACTTAAGTGCCTTTATTAAGTACCGATTCACTGTTCCATGTATTATTGTGGTATGAATAACACTCTCAATACAAAATTAACAAAACTGTTCCTGAGGCTCTTCTGGCACTGCCTGCCAACAGATTCTCGAACCCGAAGCCTACTATGGAAGGACGGGTACAGACAGCAATGTTCTGTAAATTTTTTATTTGTTATTAACTAATTTACTTAATTATTAGTAATGTACATCGTAATTTTTTTCAATAGAAAAATAATCGTTATACTGTTTTATAATTAATCTACTTTTAAGTTTCCGTTTTAATTACTAATACATAATTAATGATATACAAAGTTATGGGAAATATGTTTGATTTTGTGCAAACAAAGGAAAAGATTGTGTTTAATGAAGTTAACGACTCTCGTCAAGTCTCGTTTTTTCATAGATTGCATTTCCTCGTCGAATAGTTGACCCAGACCGAGGGAGGCTTTAGTCACGGATGCAGTAACCGGTCCGTCGAGTCCAGCCGGGCCCCAATTAGACACCGAAACGTCTCGAAACGAGTAACGGAATGGTTGGTTTTGATTTGTAACCATCGATAAATTACATCATAGTTATTTTTGTCGTGCCGATAAAGGTGTGATTTTTCTGAAATATAGACGAAATTCATAAACGTTTTGCAACTGCTACTTCTCATGATCTTCTCATTTCAAGTTTCGCACTGACAAAAAATGGGTTGCCAATGCGGGAAAATTGGCACAAAGGAATTTCGTGAGTTGCACTACGTCGGCCACGCTCGTAAGAACTCAGCATCGAACAATTTATTTTATCTATTGACTATTTACCGATTTAATCAGAAAATATAATTTTACTAACTCAACAGCTATAAAAATAATCGGCAAATTATAAGTTTTAGGTAGTAATTTTAAAAAGTTTTGCATGAATTTAGTGGGTATAAAAAATGAAATAAACTATATTCTACAAATTATCATTTATTTATTATTGGAAGAAGACTTACAAACTTTTAAAAAAATGGTTTTACAAAACCTAAGGAATCCTAGAAACAGTTTTAAACTTTTGCAATTTCTGAATAGTATTTTTTAATTTTTAGTATATTTATATACAAAATGAAATTTGAATTTGTGAAAATATGTCAGAGTAAAAAATGTAAACCTAACAGAACTGGAAAACATCTTTCTATTCAAAAGATTCTAAACAGTGAATGTGTTTCAAATGTTCTAGCTTTTATGAAGTCCGAATTTTGGGAGGTATCCAATGAAATAAAATATTTATCTTGTAGAATTAAGATCTAAAAGAATAGAATTATCATCTCATAACCACAACAATGTTTTGTCTCTGTGTGCGCTTATATTTTATATTTTCTAATGAGTATGTACTACGAACATGATATGTATTATCAAAAAAGTAACTGGTTTATGGGCATACTTCAACATACTACGATTTAAAATGAGACTACGAACACATCAAAATTCCGATTATGTTTAAAGGAGGCAGAGACACAGAAAATATCCTATATAATTGTCCCCCGATAGCTAGAAAAAGACTGTATTACCTAGAAAATCAATTCTGGAATAATGTGTAATAAACGTGGCCGTACAGAAGATTAGTCAAAAAATCAAAATGTTACGCAACGAATTTTCGGAAGTTAGGCACACATGCCGGTTTCGCAAAGGGAGCATACTTGGTCCATTCCTTTATATCATTTACATTGCCGAACTACTTATACACTCTAATGCCATCATCACCACCTACGCGGACGATGATGAAATTGAGCAATTTTATCTTTAATTGAAATTCTATCCAATTGTTCTAACAACCTTGAACTTATCTGACTAGCCTATCAAGGATGGTGAAAATACCGGGAAAAATATGTATCCAGTGTGGTTCACATTTAAAAAAAATTTTTGTAACTGTACTTCCATAACAAAAGTTACCGACTTCCATTCTTGTCGAACATTTCTGACAGCGGACTGTGCAATCCCCACACAAGTCTTAAGAGACGACAACATAACTGAAGTCTTGAACAACTACGAGGACTTCTAGACCCGAAGTCTGACCAACACCACTAAACTAACCTCATATTTTACTGCGACGCTTCCAATCTTCCTAATCGAAAGTCCTCAGAAAAATCGTCAAAGCTCCTTTCTACTTCACTAATTTCACAATCCACCCCTACATTAGCATTCCTTTAGTCGAGAAAACGATCTGTTCCCTGTGTCAAAATTTTCACACCAATCTCTCATTTTGAAATTTAATATATTTTTCTATTCTTTCAACCCTGATGTGTCCCGTGAAATGAAGTTTTGTAATCATATTTCTAATATGTACTAACATGTAGATACAGTTAAAATAATTTAAAAAGAAAAAAAAAGATTGTACTTTCTTTCAGATTAAATTTGTACGTAAACTTCAAGCATGTCAGTATACAGTTATTTTATTGTTGTTGTTTGTACTATTAATTTTTCTTTTGTTTTTATATTAAACTTGCTCTTAAAGTTGGAGTGCTTTCTTCTACTTTGTTCTCTTGAAAATTAAAAAAATAGATGTGATGTATAAATCCTACAAAAGAATGATAAATCCTATAATCATATAGTTTGCAGAAAAAGTCAAACGTTTCAGATCTTGTTTGTTCTAATTGAAATTCACTGGTGCATTTGCAAAAAATGCATGTGTTTTGTCAAACTAAGTCGCACGTCATGAAAAGTTCGGTAACATTGATTAGGGATAAATTACCTCCTAATGATTATCTTGGTCTGCCTATCCTCTCATGGTTGTTCTGCCAGACACGTTTCGGCATTTTTATTGACCTAAAGCACGCTGAACATGGTGATCAGTAAGGATCAAATAACAGGTTCGTCATCGGATCACAAAAGGGCATATTGATTGTGTTGGTTGGTCTGTGAGTGGGTGGTGATCAATTGATCAATTTCTGGGTATATGTTATTGTACATAATAGCTATGTGTGTTTTTTCCGTATTTTAATTTAAAATAAGCTTTTTTTTATGAACACCTCATTGGACATGGTATGAAAAACAAACTTTATTAGTGAAACGTAAAAATCACCGAGCAAAGACGGTCCAAGAAATATAATCTGACTTTTTCTCGAGGGTATTTAAACAATGATGTTATTGAAACTGTGTGAAGGTGTTTTTGAAAAAAAAAAAACCATTTGTAAGTGTGTCGGGTTTGAATGTTGGTCCGCTGGATTCGAACCCGGGACCTTTAGCTAACAGCGATGAGCACCGTGTCAACGACTACGTTCGGGCACTGACGCCCCCGAGAAATTTTCATCGGTCTCGTTAAATACGCTTTATTTATGTTTTAATTATAATAATTTCTTAAATTATTTCGTTTAAGTAGCTCAACAAATTCCGTGATCCGAGTGACCAAATTACCTGTTGCAATTCATTAATGTTTATGTAAGGTATTGTTTGAGATAAAAAAGTCAGTGTCACGAGCGGGATTCGAACCCACGACCTTGGGCTGAATACTCTGCTGCTCTTCCATATAAGCTATCGTGACAACATCTCAGACACTAACTTCCCACTTCTTAATCTACTTTTTAGTAGTTCCGAGTAAAACAGGTCATCGTGATTTACTTGTTTAAATGACACCCATAACGTAATTTTTTATGAAAGTTTGTGTTTCTAATTTGACCTATCATTGTGCGCATTATTATATTTTATATAGCGTTTGCTTATTCCATCCTGGAACTAACTTTTCCAAACTATTTCAGTACCGTAATTCTGCCGAGATTAGGTCTAGTTTTTTGATGAAGGTGTTGTCACTACTGCTGAAATTATTGGAATTTGCGGTCCCTTCCCGCTACCGTTGAATATTAAAAGCGGCAAATATTTTCAAGAATAATAATTCCCCGCTAAACGGAGGATTTACGATTCTTTCCGCCCGCAGTTCTCATTCTTGTGTTTGAATAACTGATTTTCCCAGGGCCGTCAATGGAAAAGGCCTCCTTTCTGAACGGCGTGAAATTGTTTCGAAACGTTCGATGATTCCATCCAAATTGCAAACGGTTGCTTTTTGTATTTGCACATTGTCAAAAAAGAGAAATTTGATTTACGTTTAAATATAAATAATTATAAAAAATGAAGACTTTAGAGAATTTTTGAAATTGTTTATTCGCGAACTTTCAGACATTTGACATATTACCCAGTAATCGATAATTTGAAAACAAAAAAGCCCACTATAACTTAGACATATTAAATCTCATTGGGCCTAAAACAATTACTGGATTAATATTTTACAAATTTAACCTACTTGGCGTAATGAGAACATTATAATTTTATTCAATTGAAGAATTCTGTTGTTTTTATCTTAAAATTAAAAAAAGGAACTTTCTACATGAAATTAAAATTTTATTATGATAATTATTACTAATTATATTTGAAACATATATTTTTCATACATTCACTTATGTAGAAAAGCACTTTTCTAACGTCAAAACGCGTATGTTTTGATTTGATTTTTTAAAAGAAGGCAATAAATAAAAAATCTATGCTTTTCGGAATTAGACGTGCTTGTGGTTTGATCTATGAAATATTTAAATATTGAATATTACAAATCTTGCGTTGCTATCTATTTTAATGATAAACAATCGTTAAAGAAAAATATTATTAAGCAAAAGGAAAAATTGAAGCCACATTTTTAAATATTTGTATTTTGAAATTTAAAATTTCTAATTAATTGTTTAACTGTATGTAAGCAAACACTATTTGATTTCGTTTTTTTTTCAGTTTTTTCAACTTTTATTTATTAACTGCTGAAATGAAATGTAATCATGCTGTGGCTATTTTTGAAAATTTATATCCAACATTCTTATCGAGTTTTGAATTTGAAATTTTCTTTTCCTTTATTTTGGACATTGAAAACAAATTTTTTAATATTTTTATCTAGAACTTCCGGCTCACCTAATAAGGTCTTTATAAACGATAGTAGAATGCACCCGGTTTGAAACAGGAAAATGAAATAAAAATTCATAAAATTCCCACCTGGTTCATCGTAATCCGCTTGATAATTTAGGAAGAACTTGTCGGTTGCGTCGAGACTCACTTCAGGTTCAGGGCTGTTGACATGGCACTGACCACATTCGGATGAAGTACAAGATTGGAAGTACTTCTTAAGCCTCCCTTCGATTATATACTCAAAGCCGAGGAGGGGGCTTCGAGAAGCTAAGAGGGGAATCTCGGATGGGAGTGAAAGTAGGCGAGGAAAGCAAGGGCATCAGTGCCACTCGGCACGCGGTCTGTCAGACGTCTGTTGCTCTTTCACTTTCCTCGGGAAACACGAGGCGGCATTATCTACCTGTTCGAAGAGGACTTCTGAACGGAAAAGCCACATATGCGAAGGCTGATTGACGTTTCTTTCACGTAATTAGGCTGATTGTGAAATAGAAGAAGAAAATCCTAATTTAAGTCAAACCATATATTTTGAAAAAAATTAGCAAACTTTTTTTTCTATTTAAAGGACTATATTCAAAATTATATACCATACTAAGTTACTAACTACTTAATGTACATTTTTGAACAAGGATGATTATTATGAGTTGACAATGTCATAGAATATAAAAACTTAATCTTGAAAATTTTTCATATACATACTTGATAAAACAATTAAGTAGAAAGATTTTTTATTATTATTTTTTAACGATGGTTCGCAGCGCCGAGGTCATATCTTGGGGTACCGGTGATTTTGAAAAAAAAAAAAAGCGGCCCTGCATTCGAACCGGGGACCTTTACCTTACCGTAATGAGCGCCATGCCTAAACCGTTGCAATCACCATGTTGATTACCAAACTTTTTTTCACACGGTCACAGCACTAACACTAACAGCCAGCGCAGAACCCCGAGAATACACTCCACGAGGAACCGGCCAAGCAGGTACTCTGCGTGATGGATTAAGGGGCAAGGTCTCTAGGCAATCGTCGATTAAGGCGACTGGCGGGTTCCGGAGTAGGAATGTTTTGACATGTTTTATTCTAAAAATTTCAATAAATAAAGAGAACCAACTAAAAAAGTTTTTTATATGTAAACAATTACAATGACAGATGAGAAGAATAGAAAACTTTCAAACAACTATTTTTGTCTATTATTATCATATAGTTCCTCCTACTGTCTTATCGATTATTCCATACAAAATAGTTGTAATATGCATTGATTAAAAAATTTTAGTTACACAAAAATTGATTTTTTTCATAGGCTGGACCACAGATTTTATTTGTATTTTTACCTTGGCCATAATGATTACAGATTTTCAGTAAATACTAACGTTTTCCATATTTTGTTTAGTGGCTATAATTGTCTATATTAATTAGTCCAATTAGTTGGTCTTGTTATGTAGGATTTTTGTTCGAGATTAAAAAGCGGAAGGTCGTGGGTTCGAATCGAGTGACACTAATTTTCATCTCAACCAAAAACCTTAGATGAAAAGTATAATTAATTGAAATAAAACTTTTACAACCTATTTTCATTATTTAAATCTTATTATGTATGTTGTGATTGTTGGCTTTTACTACAATAAAATCTTAAAAGTAAGCCTTAAATGTTGTTTTTATTAAATTATTTTCACATGTCTATATATGATTTATAAACTGCTCAAACCGTGTCCAATGTTATTTCGTCAAAGAACGTAATCCAGCCTCTTCCTTCGATAGCGTCAGGTCGAATAAACGAATACCTCTCTTGGTCGACCATCTGGCATTCAAAAGTTATGTGGTGCCAAGATCTGGGTGTGCCACAGTTGGGCAATTAGGGTTATCAATGATATTCATTTGGTAAAGAAACACCTTGTTTCTTCAATAGTCCGCATGTGCCATGGTGCTCATAAATGTGTGATTTACGTTTAAATGCAAGCGGCGTTCAATGATTGGAATGTGCTTTTATGTGGATTCCTTTCATCACCTTCCTCCACCCATTATCCAATGTCGTTATTGACTTCCGATTAGTTCAAAATGTCACATAGTAAGTTTTGGCAAACTTTCATCAGATGCAGAATCCTTTGTCGTCCTATCTGCCACTTCGTTGCCATCGTTTCCAACGGATGCTTTGACCCGGCGCTATCCAACCTGCCATCCCAATTCTGTCCGCAGTTTCCTAAGCCCGAATTTTCTCCACGGTAATATTATGATTTCAGTTGTCCAAGATTATGACCAATGATGCTGCACTGCCTATGTATATAAGTTCATAGCTGGAACCAGGAGGTTTTCTAACGCTCTTCCCATTTTTCGCATATATCCACGCAATGGATTTGCAATAATAAAACCTAAAAAATAAATTAGATTTCGGAGTTCGGTTTCACCAAATAAATTTTTTCAATTAATCAATCTTTATGTAAGGTATTGGTTGAGGTAAACAAGTCAGAGTCACAAGCGAGAGTCTATCCTATGACCTTCAGTTAAATACTCCGCTGCGCTACCGCTTGAACTATCGTGACTTCGATACACTCCAACTTCCCCTCTGAACCCACCTTTTAAATTTTCCCTTCTTTTTGCCAGTTTTCAAATTCTAATCTGTAACCGGATAGGAGTATAGATGGAAGAAACACTGTGCAGATAGGAAGAGGAGGAGACGGCAGAACTCTTTTTATGTTTCTATGTCTATGTGGATGCAGGTTCCTCGAATTAGGAGAAGATAAACCACAAGCAAGATAGTACATCAAGGAACCGCCGGCAATGGCTGGTTAATAGCAGGAGGAGCACAATAGATCTACTTCGGTCGGAGGTGCAGTAGGCCTTGTGGCCGCCTCTTTCATTTCTATCCCTAATCTATTGGCTTCTCGGCGACAAACGAAATGTCCACGGAGAGCTTTAGTGAAGATATACCACATTTTGCTTATAAATCCATTAGATTTCGTCGTTGACCGATTGAGCAAATAACTTCTTTCAATTTATTAATCCACATAAGGTATTGGTTGAGAAAAAAGTCAGTGTTGCGCGCGGGATTCCAAAAATGGCAAAATGGTAGGAAAATTTAAAAAGGTGGGTTGAGATATGAAGTTGGTATCCGAGTGGATCGAATTCACTATGGATCAAGTGATAGAGGAACGGCGTAGTTAGCCGAAGGTGGTGGGTTCGAATCCCGCTCCTGACACTACCTTTTATATCTCAACCAATACCATACATAAATATTAATTAACTAAAAAATAGGGTTTTTCTCATTTGAGACCTGGCATTTCAACACCACTAAATATATCCAGCTGCTACTGGACTATTATTTTTAATTATCCAATAAATTCACTTTCTTAATTATCACCAATAATATGGTTAGGTTAAGTTTGTTAACTATTTTAATTTTAAACAAGAAGTTCAATAGAATTTATTTTGTTTAATGAAAAAGTACATTTAAAAGAAAAATATATAATTTTTTGTCAAAATTTTTCTTATTTTTAGGCATAAAGAAAATGTCATAAGAAGCGAAAAAATTAACACACTGTTAGTGTTATTTGTTATATATGGGAAACTTGGTTTTTCAATTGTATACGATTTTAACCTGTTCTGAATGAAATGAACTGTAATCGACATCTGATCATCAGTATGAAAGTGATGGAATTCGAAACAGATTGTGAATAAAATATATATTACGGCCAAAACTGATTTGTATAGTATTTGGAAGACAATAGATCAAACATATAACATACATGATGCATGAAGTAGGGCAAAGATAATTTTTGGCCAAAAGGCTATTTTGTTCCTCATCTAAAAAGTAATGATAAATTAACTACGTTTGCTTTAGTCTTAATAAAAATTCAAAAGTTCAAAACGTTATCCGTGAGTGCGAATCCCTTGAGGGTTTCGTAGACAATACAACGCGTTTGCTTTGAAAAGAAAAAGGGCACCATTTTATTGTTCGCACTGACAATCTCCTCGAGAGAAATAACAGGGCGACTGCAATTGGGAATAAAAGGAAGAAAAAACGTTGGGCCGAAAAGACCGATCCAAATTCACGGGGTTTCCCTTCGGAACCGTCAACCGGCGTTCGCACGTGACCCTGTACATAATTGAATCTAAAATGTTGACTCGTCCGAGCTCCGGGAGCTCGACCGGCCGGAACAGTTTCGCTTCGGCTCTATTATTTCACGCCGTTTACCCTTTACAAAAACAAATGGAAGGAGTCTGTCGTTAGACTCTTTGGCAGGATCTACAGGCCCCGGGGATGCCTAATCCGATTACCGACCAACTACAAAACGCAATCTATTACATAAAC
>CM077104.1:7222664-7232751 GCA_039619505.1 Cimex hemipterus
ATGTGTATAAGAGACAGCTCTCTCTCTCTCTCTCTCTCTCTCTCTCTCTCTCTCTCTCTCTCCCCTTTTCCCTATCACTATCTCACCCTTTATATCTTTCTTTCTCTCCTTTCCTTCTCTCTTTCTTTCTCTCTCTCTCTCCTGTTAAAATGTAAACAGATTGTGTAATATTATACAATGAATTGGTCAAAGTGTAAAAGCAAGGAATATTTTTGGTTTTATGTACTTCTAAAAGATTGAGTACAACAATTAGAAAAATAAGTCTGTACTTCTTTGTAGATGTAAGAGTGGTCATCTAGACAAAATCTTGAGAGATTATGTAGATAACGCGATGTCAATCTTCCTTTTCTTTCTCTCTCATTCTTTATTTTCTCCCTGTCATTTCTCTCTATCTCTCACTCACTCTCGCTTTCACTCTCTCAATTTCTTTCTATCTCTATCTATGGATATCTCTCACTCTCATGGCTTTTGATTCCTAGTGAATCACCTTTATGGAAAATGACTGGAGTACAAAGAGTTTTTTGGTACTCGTATAACCAAGATAATACTATAACTGATCATTTATTGTTATTTTTTACAAGGGCTTATAAAAATGATAGAAAAAATTACAATTGTGATATTTTTTACTGTATTATTTCAATAGTTGTTTGACCACCAAAGATGCGCGACAGAAAAAAAAAAACGAAAAAAATTAATATTAATAAACTAAGTACTTCTACTTGTTCTGACAAATCCCAATCTGGTAAAGTTTTCGAATAATTAACTGACAAAAAAGTTGAATCTTTGCTCGTCTTGTTGCACGAGGAGTAAAATATTAATTTCACAAGAAAAAATTATTGAGCCGAGAAAGGAAGTTGATTAGTGTATATTGCTTAAGAAGCTTTTACACATACTTTACACTACAAAATAAACTGATTCATAGGTTTTACATTTAAGTGGTACTTAGATAAATTGTTATAAACCATGACTATCTAAGAATAAATACATCTCGTTTTTATTAGATTTTTCTTTCCATAGTACAAAGGTATAAAAAATTGCAATTAAAATAAAACATAAATTATTAGCGTTTTTTGACATTTATTGACTTTTAAATTACACGTACAATAAAACTACTTAATTACCATACAATTATCATTACACCTTTATAAGCTTCGAGAACATTCATCATTCAAGTTCAAAAAGTTTGTTTCTTTTATGTAGTTTGAGTGAAAGTACATTTACAAGGTATTACATACAGTTTTGGTCATATTATTTGTGTACCCAAAATAAAATTCAATGTTTATGAATGTAAAACTGCAGTACATACTTCAAAAGAACAAAGGACGTGTTTATATTTTTTGAAGTTGTTTATTAGCAGAAATTATGTTAACTTTACGCGTTCCAATTTATTGAAGCCCTTTTTAAATTATTCTAGGTTCAAATTCTGCATCGCTTAGATTTGAACAGGGAACGTTTACAGTGATCTTGGAAAAGTCTAGGCTGAAGGATGCCTTTAACGAATCCATCCCTTTATCCTGTAAATACCATTAAGCCTTTCTTTCGATTTTAGTTCAATTTACGCGACTATGTCTTCTAGAAGTGAGGATTTATTGTTTATTAATCACCCCTTCAGAAGTAAACAATACCCTGGCTCGATTGCCGAAGAACAGGCTATGGCTATGTACTCCGAGAACTCCCCAAGCAAGCTTCTTATTTTTACAATTGTATACTCAGCACCACCCACGTTCCATTGCTCTAAAAATACTCCAACATTATCCAGTTTCCAAAAATCCGGCAAAGTGTTCCATATCGCTTTCTCCTACCGTCCAAACAGTCTATTCCTCCACTTTTCAAAAGTATTTCGGAAGATCCTTCTTTAATTAATACAGTAGTCAATGCCTCAGATTTTTTCAGACCACCGGTTTGGATTCCAACCCCAACAATACACTTGCCAGCCCGTGTTTCGCGTTGAGAACCGCATATCCTCATCCATCAAGTGTAAAGAATATCGTGGAAGGGCTTTTGTTGATGGGTCGTAAGAGTTTGACCGCGTGTAGCGTGAAGGCCTCATACAATGTACAATGTATATCATGTCAAATACCCTTTATCTAATCCTTCCTCGCTACTTACTCAACCGATAACAGAGCTCACATCGACTATTGTCCTTTGGGAACGGGAGTACGGACCGATCACTTCATCTACAGAGATCCCAACTTCATCCTTCATCTGTACAGTATTGTCGCGGAAATCTACCGTTCCAAATGACAACCTAACAAGACAATAATAAGATCAATTTAGCCGGACATATTAGAACTGTGGGACCACCAAACTTTCCAGCCCGCAAATAATAGAGACCTTGCAATCCAAAGTCCTCAGAATCGTAGTCAATGCTCCTTAACACAACTGTGTGCTGAGATTTCCTTTCGTACAAAAAATAATTTCCAAAACGTTTCCCACAGTAAACTCTTTTTTCGCCCGTCTTCATGCGATAGAAACCACCACGATAATTGTGCACGATGTCAGAAGATGAGATGGCCTCGCGACGAGTTGAACCAGAATTAGTCATCTCGTACTGGGGGAACAACAATTGTTGTTAACTCTCATCACGACACTTGATTCGTGTAATTTGTAAATTTAACTCATTAGATGTAGTAAAAAATGTTACAGTTTGTAATAAATATGATACGTTTAAAAAAATATGCAAGGATGAATACTGCACAATCGAAAATATGAGTCGCGGCGACTCCTCTTAGCCTCTAGCGATGTACCATTTAATTGTAGTTTAGTTCAAAATTTTATAAAAAAGTAAAAACACTAAAACTTACGGATATATAGAAATTTATTTGCATTTCACAAAGAGTTACATATATGACCTATGAACTAAACTTTAATAATAAACACAATTTCGTGATTGACATGATTCAAAAATAAAAGACATATTTAACATTTTTTGGTCTCTTACTTAAACATTGAAAAACAATTGTCTTTGATCTCATGAAAAGGTAATGGACAAAGAGTAAACTGTTATGTGACGTGTTCTGTGAAGAAAAATTGTTTTTCTATCTCGTGAAAGAGATCTCAAAACTGGGCCAAAAGATAAGATGCGTATCTCAAACCGCCCACCTTCACAAAGGAATATTTAACGGCAAGATTTCCTTTCACTAGATTTGGTGCAGCATAAACCCCGCGTTATGTAAAGGATAGAAAACTCGCCCTCTGGATTCTTACGCCGCTGCGGTTTCCGTGAGTATATAATCCGAATCGGTCAGTTTAATATTTCCACCTAATTGGTGGTCTATATGGGTCCGGTTCCGAGGAAATCAAATGTTTAAAAGGCATATATTGCATAAATTCCAATTTGATCGTTGAGCGCAATTTCCTCGACGAAAGGCAGTCGATTTAAAAGTTACATACTAACTACAGACTACTTTATGTCTACGTCGAAAATGCAGGCAGATTGATTGTGATCAATATTCAACATTCATAAAACTGGCTGATATTAAAAAGGGTGGTGAAATATATACACGAAATAATAAAATAAGAAATTTCTCTCCCTCTCTCTCTCTCTCTCTCTCTCTCTCTCTCTCCTCAAACTTACTCCCTCTGTCTATCTACCTATCGATAAGTCTATGTTTATAACCGTAAACACGATATATTTGTCCACTTACTGTTTTATGGCAGATTTTATAATTCAAAAATAAGTAAGTAAAGTATAAAATAAAGTATATTAATAAAATTAAAAAATGTATATGTGAAATTTTTTGTATAATTATTTAAATGATGGACCTCTCTTTCTGGCTCTCTACCTTTCTATGTCTATCTGTCTAACTCTCTCAATTAATAATCTGCCATGGGGTTTGACAGTTGGGGATTAGGCCTCGGTCCCGCCGCAACTTATGACGTTTTTACCTCTAAACCAACTCACCCTCTTACTAAGTCTTATATTCATTCCTTCCTGCTACTTAATAACATTTAATTAGTAGGAGCTAAAGTATGCGATATCGCCCTTCACATATGTTTAACTAATCTGAGATTGTAGGCAGTAGTCAATAATCCGCCATCGGCCATATTCACATAAGTAGATCGTTTACTCGCAATGTAGTAAAAAGTTTAATTTATTAATAAAGTTACTAAACTACCGACTCAATAAAGTTAATAAGTACTAAAAGTTTAATCGGATATCGTGAGATGCAGTCTGGCGTGATGTAGGTTTCAGAGAAACATTTTCTTTATCGTGCCAACGTTTCGATCTTTATTGAGATCATCTCACTCTCAACACGATATGCAAGACCGGCACAAGAACATAGAAAACAAACACTTTGAGCCCTGAAGATGATCTCAATAAAAGATCGAAACGTTGGCACGATAAAGAAAGTGTTTTTCTGAAACCTACATCACGCCAGACTGCAACTCACGACATCTGAATACTGAATAGAATGAATACATCTGAATTAACGGTCACTAATCTCTACACGTTTATTTTTTAATTAAAAATCGTAGACAAAGACGATTTGGAAGAAATTGCTGATTCTATTTGTCGAGTTTTAGAGAAATACGGCTATTCACGTTATATGTATATGTTAACTCTTGTCAACTATGTCTAGTAAGATGGTAAACGCCCACCTTCTTTTCTTAAGGCGTTAAATGTTAATTTTTCCGCAAGCTGCGCGTGACGATTGGTAGCACCAAAAATAAAGCTATAACAGTCCATGAAGGCTTGTTTTGTTATTCGTTATGATTTTGTTTTGGGTTAAATTGTAAGAAGCCAGATGGTAAATAGAAGGAAAATTGAACAACTCATTAATTTAAAATTCATTCGAAAATTGCTAACAAATGACACGCTTCAGTTCGTGTCGACATACCGAACCTGTATACTAACGACTAACAGCCTACAGCACTTTAAGATAGTGGACTTATCTATTATAAATGAGAATATAAGGACAAATCAGAAATTAACAAAAGAAACGTATTGGTCTGATTTAATTAATGCGTGCATAAGAATAAAAATTGGTGTAAACAAAAGCAGCTGGTAAATCCATGACCGCCGTGTTGGTTACCTACGCCCTAACGTACAGAAATGTGACTATATTTTCGACCTAACACTGGCCCTGGCCGGTTAGATTGCGAAAAATGATGACTTCGACTCGGCTAGTTAACATTGCTCGATCTAACAGGTCTTAAAAGAGTTAGCAGGGTTAACCCAAAGATCGTGAATACCCCATTCATCAGTATTCGTCACTAGATTACAACGCAGTATTGAAACTGGTGGTTCGTATAACATTGAAATTATGAATTAGAGTGAATAATCGAGTCTCCCATCCCACTGCTAAGTTGATACAGAATAAAAGTTGCATTTCGGAAATGATCTGAGTGTTAAAATAAATAATATCAGCTATATATCCTCGCCCATCCCTGTTGTAATGAACCTATTTCTTTATCAGGCCTTTATCACGCTTTCTAATAATTTTAAAGTAAGCTACTGACTTTCACGTTTCAGGTGTTTCAAATGTTAAATATTGAAGATAGAAGAGACGACATATTCGAACTCTAATCAATAAATATGTGTGGTGTTTAGTGACCGATAGTCAATGATTATGAGGAAATCGTGAGACGAGGTCTGATGTGAAGTAGGTTTTAGGAAAACATTTTCTTTATCGTGCCAGCGTATATTTGAGATCTTTCGATTAGGATCATCTTCAGGGTTCAAACTGTTTGTTTTCCTTTTAGATGTGTCATTCTTGTGGATCGTGTTGAGTGGGCACAAGAATGAGACAGTTACGCAGAAAAGAAACATTTGAGCCCTGAAGATGATCGTAATAAAGATCGAAACATTGGCACGATAAAGAAAATGTTTTTCTAAAACTATCGTCACACCAGACCGCATCTCATAATTTCCGAATAATCAATAAATATAATATTATGAAACATTAAATGAAAATAATTAGCGAAATTCGAATGTCGAGGTATGTGGTGTGTCCATTTATCATAATGTATAATTGTCAAATGTAATTGATAAAAAATGACAGATGTATCAGCGTTTCGTGTAATTCCTGTAAACAAAGTCTGTGCTTTGTTGTTTTTCTTCGGGGAAGTTAATTGATGTATAGGCTCAAGTCCACTAACACAGTCTGCTGTTATTATGAATGAAACATCGTTCTTTCTCAGCCCGGGAAACTCTGGAACAACACAAATTAGGGACGGTGTTACTCCCAAAAGAGGACATTGCTCAAATGAAAAAAAAACCCGGCCCCATACCGCCCCTAGAGGCGGAGCGATTACTCTTGGCGGCTGAGATAAACCCGATGAGGACAAGTTTAGTTTTTGCCGGCTCCGACACCTGCAAGTTGACTCCTCCCTCATAAATCCCCCTGCTCTTGTGGTCCGCCGAACTTGCCCCAACGGCGGCCGAAGTTGCTCCCTAGATAAAGTAGGGGTCGCAGGTCATTTACCAAAAGTTTACCCTTACCACGGTAGGTTGTTCTATTAGGTGTTGGTGTGACTTTCCCGCTGACATACCGGTGGGCCTAGTTTGGCCGAGGCCACCAATTAAAACACCATAAATCTTCCGTTAGTTTCATTTGAAACTGCACCTTAACTAAATCGTTGACAATTGAATTTATTTGTAAGGGAATAATAATTAACCCCAGGCAGTACGCAATAATAAACTCTTTTTCTCACTAAAATTTACATAGAATTGCAGCGTCCGTAATAATACTTTTAAATATTTATTTGCCTATTTCATACGTGTGTGCTTTACAATATTCAGGAGACTTTGATTCTAAATTATTCAGTTTAAAGTGAAAGCACTCTCGGCCCTTAAACATCAATGTTATCCAAACGAAATATTTATGCCATAACGTTACTTATGTAAAGTCCAACACAATTCATATAAAATAATTACAACAATACGTAACTAAAGTGAGAAATGATACACTAAAAAATATGGAAGGGTTGTTGAAAGAAATTAATTTTAATTTTAATCGATTTAAGTTTTCATGAGATTTCCTTCCTAATAGATGATTATTCGGAGATCGAGAAATGTGGTCTGGTGGGACGGTTTTACAAAAACATTTTCTTTATTGTACCAACGTTTCGATCTTTAATGAGCTCTGAAGATGATCTCTATAAAGATTGAAACGTCGGCTCGATAAACGAAATATTTTCTATAATCTACGTCACACCGTCTCACGATCACACGATCTCCGAATAATCATTGACTAACTGTCACTAAACCCCACACACTTCGTTACAAACGTGATTTTAATAACACGAAGGGATAATTTATTAATAATATTTGATATATTTCTTCCGTGCAAATATAATAAATTATTCTGCACAACGACAAAATCAAAGTTAATCACCTATGTTAAACAATAAGTAATTTCATAGGCCATACAAAATTTGTTTTTATCGCTCAGATTTTCTCAACTCCGAAACGAATATACATCGCTAGGCCACTGAATTTCCAGATTATTCTCTTTATTCCTCAAAGTAAGTTCCACTTACGTTTAAGAGGGAAATAAAATGGGAAGGCCAAGCACTGGCCAATAGTCTGGACGAGGGATAATTGTAACTTACGGCTCCTATCTATTCAAGAAAACGAACCGCCCGTCCGACCGAGCAATTTTCCAGGAGATTTCCCTAAACTCGGGCTATCGTCCATAAGTCACAGGCCCACTATACCTCTCCGGTCCACCAACTTGTCGTATTATAGGTATTTATGCGCCGGACCGTTTCCAGTTCTGCAAGGGTGCTGGCAAATGGTGCGTGCTGTTGGGCCGAGTTTGGGGTCAAGTGAGCCTATGAATATGACCTTTTAGATGAGCATTAGACGTTTCCCTTGGGCAAAATGGTGATTTACATCCGCCCCTGGCGGTTATCTTTTAATTTAATTTGTCTCTATCTAATTGATGATTTGTAATCTCGAATGATTTACTTGTTATCATAACATTTTTTCACCTTTACTCCAGTTATTAGTTTATTAACTGTCGTTATACAATTTCATTACATCACATACATTTTTCTTAGAAAATAGATTTTTATTCTTTGCGGAATTTCATCATAAAAACTAGCCAGACATCCTAGTATCAATGCAGTGTATAATAACTTATACATAAAGAACATGAACATTAGGAGAACTAGCACTAAATATAGTTCACTAGTTGTCCTGGCCGTTTGACTAATTAATATCTTTCAATGAATTACGGTTTCTAGTTGAGGTAAAAAAAAAAACAATGCCACAAGCGAGATTCGAACCCACGTCCGTCGGCTTGATAGGCCGCTACTCTACAACTTGAGCTACCTTGACCTCGATCCAATCGGACACTAACCTATCCCCCCCCCAAAAAAAAATAATGAAAAATGGCAAAAAGGAGATAATGGGGTTGAAATGGGATGTTAGTGTTCGAGTGGATTGAGGAAAGCTCAAGTGGTAGAGTAGCGGCGTATCAAGCCGAAGGTCGTGAGTTCGAATCCCGTTCGTGACACTGAATTTTTTATCTCAACTAAACACCATAATTAACTAAATACAGTACTAGCTACTTCAAATTTATGGTTTTTACAGGCCCACTTTAATTAACTCGTAGATTTCTTCTGAATTGTCTGAAGGACTTGTTGCACTACCTCCATTAAGTCAGAATTATAGACTTCTACAAATGGGTTATATACTTAAGGATTCGGTATTATTACTGGACTTAATATCATTACAAAGTCCATTACTCCACTCCGAGATGTAACACTAATAAAAACCAATAAGTAATAAATTTTATATTAAATGGGTATAACAAACAAAAAGGGGGGCGCGGTAGCCGAGTGGTTAAGGCGTCAGACTCTCGGCTAGTGGACCTCGCGGCCGTGAGTTCGATCCCCACCGTCGCCTCTGGAATTTTTCTGACGCCTAAGGGGAACGGTGGCCGCAATTAAAAGAAGTTGTCACGGCACTCATCAATGGAAGGGGCGGAACTGGATCTCAATAACCCTGAGTTTATTCCCAGCCCCCTTCGATGGAAGAACACTGGTACAACGGGGCTCAAGTTCAGTTTGTGTTGTAAGCCCTCCCCCAAAATGGAGCCAGGGTATAGTACAATACGCTAAATAGCTGTAGTGCTCAGGAGGGAACTCCTCCAGTCCCTGGTGACCATTGTATCCATCCAAAAACAAAAACAAATACAACAAATAAAATATTGGATTTTACGCGATCATCAAACAATGCGAGTTTGTACAGGTTTTGTATTTTGTTTAGATAAGATTTCCATGAAGAATTATTTTCCCTAGTGTGTATTTCCACCAGGTTTTTCTTCCCAGTTCTTTAGTTCAATATATCTTTCAGATATTTTTCCATTCTCCTATTTTACAACAGTTAGAACATTTTCAGAAAGGTTCAGGAACAATTGGTATTGCCGAAAACCTTGGTCCTTGTAATAAAGAAGAGAAATTAACTATTCAAAATAAAGTAGGTTTATTTTCATGTCCATATTCGTGGGACTGTCGCACGGTATTAGGTAATTCCTTCCAGTATTAGTCCACAGTCCTTTCCTTTTCCCATATGTGGCCGAATGGTTTGACTAGGCTTGGCCGTCGGTAAAACGTGGCCAAACTTTTCTAATTGCACATAAACGAACGTTTTTTCTTTGAGAACCGTGATGTCCGCCAACATGATAATTTCAATTGTCCCTATCGCAACAATCGGCTTGCAATTTCCCATTCCCAGATTTCGGCCTGCAGACAGAACCGTTGCGGATGACGGATGACATGTAGTTGAAAAACGATTGAATCTACTGTAATAATATTTTCTTCTTACTAATTTTTATGATTTATATACCTCATTTGAAATAAATCAATCACATATGTGTATAAGTCATCGACACAAATAGTGTGCTCTGTATATCAAAATCATTTTATTATTATATTAGGTCAATTCTTACTAACATTGAAATACCTTTAGTATTAGTATATTTATTTCAAGCTTGTAAAATAAGGCAAGAATTTCAAGTAAATCGAGTAATGCTGTTCAAGTATGGCCAATAAAAGAAATTAACATTCCAGATTCCAGCACTGATTCTCTCTCTCTCTCTCTCTCTCTCTCTCTCTCTCTCTCTCTCTCTCTCTC
>CM077104.1:7248447-7259775 GCA_039619505.1 Cimex hemipterus
GTTAAAATTTCCATGCCTCAAAATGCAAAATGTATATATAAGTAAAAGTATATATATATATATATATATATATATATATATATATTACAACTGATGATACACGTAACAATGCCTTGGTCCGTCAACTCAGCTCCGCCGACCACGCAGGTCACTTGAGGTCTTACGTAGTGACAAAGAAAATTGAAAAAGTGGTCGTTAGTTATTTCTTCTGAACGAGGCTTACCACTGGATGATTTCTCTTGACATGTTTTTCATGTCAATTTTGTTCTTACAGCATTTAAAGTTGCCTGTGAGTTGGTCTTAAAACGGCTGCCTCTGCGACATCCGCTTGCCAGTGACCTCGATTACTCGTTATCTCAATAATTCGAACTTCTGGTTCGAGATGATGACCTTGATGGCTAAGGAGAATGCAACTGGAATAAAATAGAAAAAAGACAAGAAAAAGTGATCGTTTAAAAAACGTGTAATATTCATGTTTACCATTCTTAAGTAAATCCGTTATGTTTTTGGTTTATGTTTTCGATTTTGTTTTATCCTATTAACAAAAATATGTCGCTAATGTAATTAAAATTAATAGAATAAAAATAAATTGCGATGTCTCTATTATTTTTCAGGAGTTTATATCGTTAAGTATCAAACATTTGCAAAAAAAAAATTTGAACAGAAATCTCACCGAAGAAACTTACTTAATGTATTAGCTTAATTACTAAAGAACTCTCAAAGCTTCATGAACTTGAACTGAAAACCACTCATCGCTTTGTTAGAGTTAAACGGCTTGGCAGGAATTGGACAATTTTGCTACCGGATTGATTCTTGATCTACATTGATTCTTCTCGATGTTTTCAGTTCAAATAAATTTCACCACGAAGAAACTGTTAAGATTAAAGTAATTCAATGAAACGTGAAAACAAATCAATCAATCAAAACGCTCATTTTTCGGGATCTGAAAATGTGACTGAACTTTTAAATTTTGTTAGTGTTGAATTTTAAACAAATTTAGCTAGATTCTATTAAAAACCAAAATATGAACAAAAATGATTCCTGGACCCAACGGAAAGAAAATGTTTAAAATAGGAGTTTCAAGAAAAAAGATTTATAATACTATAGATTCTCTTAATATGTGTATATGTTAAAAAAAAAAAATAAAAAAAAAAATTTTATAGTTAATAAAGTCAGATAACCCCGTCTTTTTCGGAGGGAATGAAATTTCTTCGATTTGATGCTTTTTCAAACTTGCTCTAGTATTTCGACCTATGACAACATGAAAAACTGGATGGTGTATTGCTTCGTCACGTCGAGATGAATTTTATGGGCACCGAATTATGACAATTTTTATAGATTTTTTCCAATTTCAACTGGATCTGTTTCAACAAGGAAATAATAAAATTTAAAGATGAGCATCTTCGTCAATGACTACTATGTCAGAAGATTGCCCGTTGAGAAATATTGGGGCACTGTGTCAGGCTAGACAACCGGTTCGTGAATTCCGTCATCATCGGATATGGATTTCGTCTAACCGTTCTTTTATTTGACATTCACAATTTTAAAAAATGCTATTATTCCATTTTTATCCTTAAATCCCAATGTTTTGTAAAAACGTCTTATAAATCGAATACGAAGTACCTGAGATGGCTTTTTCTTATAAAAAAGTAGTTCAGTTTTATTTCCGACTTTACAACGAGCGGATATTTCTTTGAAAATGCATCTATAGCGCAGGCAATTGGTTACTTATGTATGCAATGGTAGTTACGTAAAAGACGATAGTTTCTTCCTCCTCCGGCCCTTTTGTGTTTGAATAAGTTACCGTTGCGAAAATATTGCCTTAAAACGAGCTAAATAATGGAAATTTATTCCCAGTGAACTAGTTCCTTTTTGCAATTTCATTTAGTATAAAACAAACAATTTCTTTAACACACAAAAGAAACTGGAAGTATGATTATTTAAAAAAAAAAATTGTTTTACATTTGCAATATAAATTCGTGTTAACAGCAAATAATTAGCATCAATTCTCAAAATGTTTTGCCAATCAACTGGAAGGATTAATTTACGAGGGTGCAAAATTTGGAATGAAATGACCACCTGCAGTGAGTTGATTTTTTCTTCATCTACATCATTTACTCTCGTAATTTAAATCACTAACCTGAGGATGTTGTCATCTGATAACGAAAACCAAATCAATCGAATTGAACATTAATGAACTGACACGAAACTCATGAGCAAGATGGATTTCCCGAAAATATTGAACGACACAGTTTAAAAAAAAAAATCACAAAATGTTCGGCCTATCAAAAGCGCAATTCAAAACGGTAGATACACCGCTGGAAGCTAGTTGAATGGAAAATTTTAAGGAAATTTGCAAACCTCCAGGAGTTATATATTATAAAGAGTTACCAATCAAACAATTTAAAAAGGTTCCAAATTTCAACATTTAGTTTTTTCTAAATTTTTCATCATTAATGCATTGCAATTAGGGTCCCTTACATCAAATTTAACGTTCTTTCTGTGGCACAAACTTTTCTATAGTCAGGAATTCTGAAGTTTATAAGCAATTTAGTGTACATAGGTAGAAAAATTTAAAAAAACTATCGAGACATCGTGAGATGCGGTCTGGTGTGATGTAGGTTTCAGAAAAACGTTTTCTTTATCGTGTCAACGTTTCGATCTTTATTGAGATCATCTTCAGGGCTCAAAGTGTTTCCCTTCAGTGTAATTGTGCCGTTCTTGCCTATCGTGTTGAGAGTAAGATGATGTCAATAAAGATCGAAACGTTGGGACGGTAAAGAAAATGCTTTTCTGAAACCTACATTATACCAGAACGCATCTCACGATAACTCAATAATTATCGATAAACGATCACAAATCTCTACACATTTAAAAAAAAACCAAAACCTGAAATTACTTCTTTAACGTTGAGATTTGGACAGGGGTTTATAAGAAGTTGTTTGATCTTGTAAAATCTTCTGAAATTTGCGCCACTATTTGCCCTGTATATACTCATTTTTTAAGAAAAAAGTCTTACCTTTTTAGCAACGTCCTCACTTTGCCGTAAATCTAACCGCTTTAGTAACTAGGATAAAGTCCAGACGTGTTATGCTTTTTGAGTGAAACGCCGGAGTTGAAAAAAAAATCAATTTTTGTATGTTCTAATTGCGATGAAAATTCGTTTTTGACATTTAAGATAATATGTTTTTTTTGTAATTTTATCATAACCCTTGTTAGAAAAAGTCCAGCGAGAGTGCCAGTGTTTATATACGCTGGATTTTGAAGGGGTAGTCTTTTCACCTCAGAGACGTGACGACTTTTTCTACAAAAATGTGTTTTTATACCGACTTCCTTCTCGCACCCCTTCAAACTCCCACATATATAAACATACAACAGCAAAAAGAATCTCAACACGACACGCAAGAATGGCACAATTACACAGAAGACAAACATTTTGAGTCAGTAGAAATACTTTGATCGAATATAAAAAAATATTTTGCATTGTATAAATTCATTTTTTACACATCCTACATGTATTTGTTAAAGTTAAACAATATTTGTAGATCCCAGGGCTTTGAAGATGATCTCAATAAAGATCGAAACGTTGGCACGATATAGAAAATATTTTTTCTAAAACCTACATCAAACCAGACCGCATGTCACGATGTCTGAATAATTATCGATTAACGATCACTAATCACCATATATAAGTTAAAATATATATTTTAGATAACAATTTAGCTAAACTTTGACCAGAACTCACTATTTCAAGTTTTTGTTCTTTCAACCAGATATTTGATGGCTTTTTTTATTGATATATGTTTAGCCATTGATGGAATAGTACTAATCGTAAAAATATCGATTAGAACGTCCGAAATAACTCACAATTGTAGTAAGAAGGAATTTTTGTTGTATAAATTTTAAACCTTAACAATGGTTACAATTTTATGAATTCATCAATTTTGAATTGAAAAATTATTGCTTACGCTTTTTTAAGGCAGAAAAAGAAAATTTGTGGTCTTATTGAAAAAATACACGGATTTCTCTTTGTTGAAGAGTTCATTTTTAGAAGGAACACAACATCCATAGATCTTCGGTCTCATCTCGTTTAATGCCCGATGACTTTCTCATCGTTTGTCGGCCTGACCTTTGTAGCTCAATACTCACGACTAGACATTCAACTTTGCCTCCACAGAAATGAAAAGCGTCAAAAATCTGTGGGAGAAAGAAAAGGAAAGAGAAAGAAGAGAATACAAACAAAAACACTAAAGAGTAAAAGATTTATTCTTTAACTCGGATCGGTTTAGATCCAGTTCAGCGACGAGGCTTTCAATGCCGAGATGAAAAATCACATGCCAAGAGCAGTTCCACCTTGGCAGTTAAACCGATAAGCTTTACGAGTGAATTATTTCCATTGATTTGAACGTTTTATTATGAAACATCACTTTGAAAGCGGGTATCTCACGGCTCAACACTCATTACAATCTCGAATTTACATTGAAATTCCTTTTAGAAGATCGACACTTCTGACATGTAAAAACAATCCAGAAAAATCCCATGTTATATAGAAATTCTTTTCTACTTTCCTTTTTTGCACCTGATTTGGCTTTAGATAACTGACGTAGTCATTACCCTCAGAAATGCGGCGATTGAGAAAGAAAAGTGGTTTCTATGTAATATAACATACGTTCGGCACAGATCATAAGGCAAGCTAAATGATCATACATTAAACTGTTATAAGGGCTGAAATTACCCAAAAAAGTGATTGGATTGAAACACATTACGATATACTGCTTTCTCAGAACTAAACGGTTAATTTGAGTAAATTCATGAAAATAATATATTTAGAAATATAAAAGTTGAGAAATAAATAATGTATAAGAAACAACAAAAATGTATAAATAAAGTTTGTATCTCTACCGTCTGCCAAGAATGAAGTCATTTCACCTCGATAATGATTTATTTCTATTGGGTTATACTAAATTAATTTATCTGTTTGGTTCTTTTTATTTTGCTATTTCTTTTCAATTATAATTGTTGTTTCAAGAAATTTTGACAAAACATTTTATGGATAATTTCACAGTAAGTTGTAAGAAATTATTTACGGTTTTTTTTTAAATCAATCTATGAATCTATAGATCTACCTTCCTTTTCAAATGTTTATTTTTATAACACGAGTCCATTTTTTCCATATTCCTATTTATTTAGCCGTCTATAAATTTATATCTTTGAATATTCCACAAATCAGTTTTTATAATATTTAAAATAAGTTAGAAATTTGCTGTTCTCGATGTTTCGAAATACTAGAATAGAATCATTGTAGTAAGTTTTTCAAAGTTCTCGCAACTAAAACGCTTATTTCACAAAGATATAAAAGTTGAATATTGATTAAATCTTGTTGAAAATTTGACGTCTTTTTCAATGATATCTACCCATTTATCCAACTCCTTTTAGTTTTGGAGTCCTCATTGTTTATATGAAGCAAGGTCGTGAAATCAGAAAAAAATCAGAGAAAATGTAATAACACAATAATAATAATAAGTTAATTAGAACGTTATAGTTCCTTTATTCCTCCATGTACAATGTACTGGCAAAGTTTGTCACACAAGCAGCTGTGTACCCTGTATATATAAAGTTTTATAATTTTTGTACATACATAAGTTTTACAAAACGTTAGATGCGGTCTAGTGTGATGTCGGTTTCAGAAAAACATTTTCTTTATCGTGCCAACGTTTCGATCTTCATTGAAATCATCTTCAGAGCTCAAAATGTTTGTCTTCCATGTTAATGAATCGTGTCGACGGTGCCCCGATTTGCTTAACACGCAAGAATGGCACAATTGCATAGAAGAAAAACACTTTGAGCCCTGAAGATGATCTCAATAAAGACCGAAACGTTGACACGATAAAGTAAATGTTTTACTGAAACGGACATCACACCAGTTAAAAAATTGACTTAACGACACTCGTTAAAAAAATTATTTATTATATATTATTAAAGTTTATAATTAACTTTATGTAAAAGTGATTAACTTGTAGGACGATGTCGTGATTAAGATGCAGCTGAACTAGTCTGAGTCTGAGTATGAATATATCTTGAAAAATGGTGGGAGATGGTGTAGATTTGCTGAGTCTGCAGGATCTATTATAATGACAGAAACAGCCGTTCAGGATGTGTCGTCTGATGTCTCACAGCCACCAGATAAGAATCAAGTCAGACCGTATTCTCCAATTCGGCAGAATGTGCATTGGCCAGATCGGACGATTTGATAAATTGTGGTAGAAAGGGTTCCATTTGTCCGTTGACTTTCGGGTTGGCATGTGCTGTTGAAGTGATGCACATAGCTACACCAAGGTATGGCATGGATCGATACGGGGTAGTTTTCCGAAGTTGTCCAAGACAGGCTGATGGCATTATTGTAGCTGGCACTTTGGTAAAGAAAATGGCACTAGCTCTCAGAAAGGTTTATGACCAAATGCCAGTACCGGGATGGGTTATTCCCATGGGTAGTTGTGCAAATGGAGGTGGTTATTATCATTATTCATATTCTGTAGTGAGAGGCTGTGATAGAATTAAACCAGTGGACAGCTATGTTACAGGTAGATACCAACTGCGCCCGTAATAAATTTTCACTCAACCGCACTCGTTAAAAAACTCTATTTATTATATATTATCAAATTGTACAGATATCGTGAGATGCGGTCTGGTGTGATGTAGGTTTCAGAAATTGTTTATCGTGCCAACGTTTCGATCTTTATTGAGATCATCTTCAGGGCTCAAAGTGTTTGTCTTCTGTGTATTTGTGCCATTCTTGCCTGTCGTGTTGAGAGTCGTTGAGTGTTTTTCCGACATCTACATCACACCATATCGCATCTCACGATATATGAATAATTATCGATTAACGGTCACTAATCTCTATATATTAAAGTTTACAATTAACTTTTCTGTAACTGACAACATGAGGTACACAAGAGATGCTATCACTTTAGGATATCGTCGTAGTGCAAAAATAAAAACAGTAATAAGATTATTATTGACATTATTTTAAAAATCTGTTAATATAGGTCAAGTTGAGTAGGGCGATGGGAAAAATCGTCGTGTCCGAGAGTGAATCCTTCGACCATTTCTACTTTTATCGGATTACTTTATCTTGGGTAAAACGTGAAAAGTGTTCAGAATCGATCGGGACGTGATTCCCTTGCCCCATTACGGCAATCAACAGTCTAAAAGTGAAATCAACATTGTAACGTTAGAAAGATTCAATTTCTTCGAGCACGGAGGTAGAATGCTGACAAATATATTTAGAAATTTTAGAACTAGGTAGAACGGATATGTTAACTAACAATTATATAATGCAAATGTAATGCAAATAACTATCTTTTAAATTATTACTTTTTTATTATTATTTTTTTACCGGTTTGCAACACCAAAGATGATATAAACCGCTGGATTCGAACCTGGGACCTTTACATTACAGATATGAGTACCATATCAAAGACTAAACCGACGGCCCTAATAACTATTCTATATTTTCTTTTCTTAAAAACTCTGTAAATGAGTACAGAGCGAACTATGAATAATTGTATATATGTAGAACCATAATTCTGCGTTCTATTCAATGGATATCCTCAATTTTTATGTTGAGAATTGGTCCTGTGTTATAGGGGGGGGGGAGGAGAAGGTGCGATGAACCTATAATTTGATCGCTACCGATCATTGCCTATCCTCGATGGGTTTGTAAGTCAGACGTGTTTCATCATTTCGTCATCTTCAGTGTTGGGTCAGGAAGAATTTTGCAAAGTAAAATTTCTTTTATAAATTCGTGAGAGGTCAGGGTGGGTTATCATTTCGTAATTTCTGATGAGAAATCAACACAGCATGGGTAAGCAGACCAAAATTATCGGTAACGGCCAAATTACAGAACTGCTGTTTTTTTGTTTTGTTTTTTTGATAACAGTCCGATCGATGAAGGATTTAAGAAAATAGTAAATTTAAAAAAGTATTTGAATCAATTTTTACCTGAGGTTCTCAGCACTAACGATTCAAAATATTTTCAAAATTTTCCCATAGGTATTGTATATCTCTTTTTTGGTTGGTATTCTCATAAAAAAATTTAAAAAACAATCTACTTGTAAACTTTACATATTTTATAAATAAATGCGAATTTACATTGCTTACAATAAACTAAGTTAAAAACATTTGTCTTTTTGTTGTCAGGCTTAAACATTATATTTAACAGATTCTCAATTTTTGTATTCAGAATGATATGAAAAGATGTTTTTTCTTTAATTTCTTTTAATTTTTTACAACGTGGATCAGCACGACTTAATTGGCGATAAAGCTGAAAAGAATCAGTTTTCAATCCGGGATCCTGCCATAGGAGACACTTTTCATACGAGGCCCCGATGTTGGAAGGGGAGGTTCCCCCCCCCCTCCGAAATGCGAATGTGTTCGTAGCGAGGTCTAAAGGGGAAAAAGGGCGCGCTGTGCTGGAAGCCTCGGGGAATGGGAGCTAATCCAGTAATGGTTCTGAAAGGGATACGCGGAGGAGATGGGGATAGGGAACGGTGATGCAAAATACGGAACGATGTGATTGTTTTTTTCCCCTTTCCTTCCTGGCACCCTGCTTTCAGATACATTATCATCCACGGGGCAAAAAAGATCAAAGTTCGTATTTGACAAGCCTATATACGTATACTATGAAAATACAGATATTATTGATATATAAAAAATCCGGCATTACTCCAAAGTGACATTAATTCTACCAAAATTTTCCTTTCAATAAAAATGGCATAAATAAGCTCGAGAATCGAATTGTACAATCAAAATATGTGGTTTCCATTTAAAATAACAAATTTCATACATTTTCCAGCTAGATGAGATGAGTAAGTTATGTTAATTCCGATACTACCACGCAATTCCTAGCCAAAATTAAGATGGGGTTTGTATAAACTTAACAAAAACCGTTAAGACTATCTTTTACTAAAGTTAATTGTT
The DNA here is from genome assembly GCA_039619505.1 of Cimex hemipterus. Lineage (NCBI taxonomy): Eukaryota > Metazoa > Arthropoda > Insecta > Hemiptera > Cimicidae > Cimex > Cimex hemipterus. Next base: position 7,257,427 of record CM077104.1, read on the forward strand.
TCCGAAGAAAACGCTGGGATATAGAAATATATATATTTAAACGGTAAAACAAATAAAACGACAAAATTTCTAGTGTTTTATCTGTATCTGCGAGGAGAGGATTTAACCCGTGTTGAAATAATGGACACTGATCACATTACTGGGTTCGTTTGAGCTCTACTGATTTCTTACGTTTCATTGACAAGCTTCACCCCATCTCTAGTGATGAACCGTTTCGAAGGTATCAACTAGAAATGAAAAATCCTGTAAATTCAATGTCGTTCGGCCCAAAATGAGTGATAAACAATAAAAATGACAATTTCATGTATGGTTCAATTAATTAACGTTTTTAGTTGAGATAAAAAAGTCAATGTCACGAGCGAGATTCGAACCCACAATCTTCGACTAGATACGCCGCCGCTCGGCCACTTCAGCTATCGTGACATCGACCATTCGGACACTAACTTCCCATGTGAACACCAATTTTTGAATTTTCCCTCCTTTTTGCCATTTTTCAAAGAGAAAATTTGTGCCCGAGTGGATCGATGTAACGACAGCTCATGTGGTAGAGCAGCGGCGTAGCTAGCCGAAGATCGCGTGTTCGAATCCCGCGCGTGACGCTAACTCGCCTTCTCAACCTACAACCTTTCACATTTTCTCAGCTTTTTGAAATTTTTCGCAGTTCGCGACCGTTTTCGGGTTCGAATCTCGCTCGTAGCACTTACTTTTTAATTTTAATCAATATCTTACTAAACATTAATTAATTGAAAGAAGTTATTTGGTCAATCGGACGACGAAATATGATGGATTTAATAAGTAAAACGAAGTGTACCTTCACTATACCTCTCCGTGGCCATTTCATTTATCGCGGAAAATCAAATCCTGACTACACGACATTTGAAAAATGACAAAAAGGAGGGAAAAATAAGGAAAGGTGGGGGTTGAAATTGGAAGTTGCTGCCCGTGTGGATCGAAGTCACGACAGCTCAAGTGGTAGAGGAGTTACGTATTTAACTGTCGTGGGTTCGAATCCCGCTCATGACACTAATTTTTCATTTCAACCAATACCTTACGTAAAGATTAATTAATTAAAATAATTCTATTACTTACGATTACAATACCACATACATGCCTAATTTATATTTTTATTGATTATTTCAAGCCTATGATTACTAACAACATATACAACCAGTTACTTTTTTCCAATATCAGACATATGTAAGACAAATATTACAAGATTATAACTCCTCTTTGAGTGGGAGATCAACTGTACTGGAGGCAGATGTATCCCCAGGCTTCAGGAGGAATCCCACGGACGAAAACTTCGTAAATTTTAAAGTAAATCGAGCTAGAGAGAGTTGTACTTTGTACCAAGCCAAAAATATATCTTGGCGAAGTATGAGTCTGAAATAACTTACCGGACTTCTATAGCGGTATGAAAGTATGGGATACGTTCAGAGCCTTATCTTGCGGATCAAGACCTCAGTCGGTGGTGCCGATATTGGCCACCCATGACGGTAGTTTGACGGACTAGAAATTGCGAGTGATAGAGGAAGAGAGAGAGAAAGGGGGGATAGGAAGGTTATAAGTATTTGGTTAAATGGTTAAACAGAGATGGTGTAATTTAATTTGTTTTGTCTTAACAAGTTTACGTAACCTAACGTTAAGTTAGAAATTTTTGTATATAGTAAAGGGACAAAATTGTATGTTTAATTTTACGAAATAAATGACAATTTTTTCGTTTATAATTCCTAGCAAGTTCATCATTTTTTTATTTGATTAATACTTTCAATGAATTTGGGTGAAAAAAGAAATTTTCAACAACTGGAGAACTATGTAAGAGGTCCGAAATTCTAGACACGAATCCGCCTCAACCGACAAATGTACTGTCATTTAGAAAACAATTATGTCGGCATCCTCGTGTCCTAACACTATTCCCCCGTTTTCCACGGAGAGTCATTAATCATGAAACTGTTGTGTAAGTAATAACTTGAACGATAATTGTTAAGGAAGAGAAGCGTGCGTGGGGGGGGGTTTGATTGATGAGAAACTGGAATTTCACCTCACAAATTTATTTATTTCAGGGAAATAAAAAATGTTCGACACAGAAGACAGGGTCAAATTATCGATAAAGACCGACATAAATAGTTTCAAAAGAAGCGGGGAAATACGAAAGATCCTGTACTAATTGCGTGGGAGAAGACTAGACGTCGGAGATTGTTATCAAAAAAGTTTCCCTGCTCGAAAAGAATCCGAACGAGATGGCCTGCTACTGTTCAACAAGAACAAACAGTAAATCAACAAGTCACGAACTCACCAGCAGACGGCTGAAAGCAAAATTCATTTGTCTCATATGTTTTCCGTTTATCT
>CM077104.1:7264775-7309894 GCA_039619505.1 Cimex hemipterus
CCTGGACTGGGATTCACAAACATTGTTTACATATAAGAATTACATTTTCGTATATGTAAACAATGTTTGTAAATCCCAGGCACTGAAGATGATCTCAAGAAAAATCGAAACACGCACGATAAAGGAAATGTTTTTCGGAAGCCTATATCACACCAGACCGCATCTCACGATTTCTAAATCAATATCGATTAACGGTCACTAATTACCACACATTTTTACAAAGAAATAGGCACGATTCTTTTCCTTAACCATCACGGCTATTTAAAAAGTAAGATGTTGAAAATAACTAAATTAATTAATAAAGATTACTACATTTGTATTACTAGATATTCAACTAACCTTTAGCACTTTTTAAGAAAGGTTTAGCTTTAAGTCGAAAATTTATATTACTGACGATAATTACAACTTGCCAGGGAAATTTTGTATGTAAAACTTGATGTTTATGTAATAAGGCTGATCTTTGATAGTATGCCACACACCACGAGGATATTAAAAGGCAAAATGGCAAAGAAAAATACCTGCATTTAATTTACATATGTGTAAACATTATGAAAGATTATTCGTCATTCTTTACGACACCGTTCGAAATAGTTTTAAATTGTAGCTGTACTCGTGTCGGCCTCGAGTCGGCATGGGGCGGCGGGTGCCTTATCAGAGGTACACTAGGGTAATGGTACAAGATCCTGTCTGCATAGAAGGGAAAACGTGCATAACCATCGGTACTAATGAGTAACGGAAATTTTCCAAGGTTCAGCCTCTGTTACAATGGACTCGTACTTGGCCGTGGTGAGACGCCTGGCGGGTCTTTAGAGAAGAGGCAGTCTTCTGATTTTCGCAAGCGTATACGCTTTGGGGATGCTATGATTATGCTGAAAAGCTCCCCTCGAATAACCTGAAATGGTGGATGGGAACCGGTAGTGAATCGGGTCCTCCTACTCGAGGATGGTTTGCATGTAGGCTGAGTTCGATTCGAGGCTTTTACCGTCGGCGGACTACTCTAGGGGGTGATTAGCAATTCCACCTTAAACCCGCGGCCGGAAATTTTTGTGAGAGTCCAGACTCATGGCTTTATGTGTACATAAGATAGTTCCTGGTCATAGATTTTTCCAACTGACATTCCCGAGTACTCATCGTCAACAAGACGAGAGGATCTATAGCGTCCGCACCTACCTATTCGGTCTTATCGGACGTTTTAATTCTCAAGATGAGAGCTGACGCACTTCTGCATAAGACGGGGTTGTTTACCGCATTGGTGTAGATGCGTCCCAGCCCCTAAGGGCCAAGGACAACCTCGCTGTCGGCTTGTCCACTCCGAATGTTCGGGCCTACATTGTGCATCGGGTCGTATGCCTCACTCAAAGGGCTAACAGGCTGAAATACATCAGCCTGCTCTCCCACGTACTCCCTAGATAGAAAAGGCGACTCTATCTCTTCTTTTCCAACTATCCGGCTTTGGAGCTTTCAGCTCATCATCAGGTTGAAAGAGTTCTACAACCATGTGTCGACATGAATTATAAAAGTGAATCCGCCGATCCCCCGCCAACGCGACGTACCAATGAGAAGGTGGTTTTTACGCCACTTTTGCATTTTATGTCGAAGGACGTGGTTGTAGAACTCTTTCAACCTGATGATGAGGTAAATGCTCGAAATCCCGATAGTTAAAACCAACTTACTGTGAGTAGGAACTATCGTTTTAAAAAGATCAAACACCGCATATACTCCACCACTCATTTCTGTTACGTAGAAATAAGTTAGGGATACCTAATGTAACTAACTTGCCAACGTCCATACCATCCTGAATACACCGGTTCTCGTCCAATGTAGCCCAAAAAAAGCTTGTTTACATTGTACATCTAAGTCCAGATTGTTCATGCGTAAAAGAATAGTCCATACCTCACTTTAACACTTTCACTCTGTATCTGGGTGAAATAGGTATAAACAGAAATTGATAAATTACAAAACTTAAAGGAGGGGTTGGTTACTTTCTATGATATCTAGCTTTCTTTGCGACAACAGTGGTAGACTGTATGACTTCCTGACATTTTGGTTGTTAGGAGATCGTGAGATGTGGTCTGGTGTGAAATACATTTTAGAAAAACATTTTCTTTATCTTGCCAACGTTTCGATCTTCATTGAGGTCATCTTCAGTGAGGGACAGAAAAACGTTTGTCTCACAATCTCCGAATAATCATTGACTAACTATCACTAACCAACACACAATTTATATTAAATTTATTTCCCTCTTATTCATAGCTTCCAGTCGTTGGCACAGCCCTATATACGCGACTATCTGTACACTGCGCTTGTTTTTGAGCTGTATAATCTTCAATCGCACATTTTCTTACGCACGAGACATCAATAAACAAACAAAATCTGTTTTTGTAATTCGAACACAAACATGAAATAAACAGAAAGTATTTTTGAATTTGTCACGTTAGTTATTAAAAACATGTTTACTTGAAATAGTACCGTAAGCTTTGTGTAAGTTATTACGAAATATAATTGTTGGTTAAACATTTTCTATAGTAATGAATACAACAGTAAACTATTAACTTCGAAATCCTATTGGATCGCATTTAATTCATACGGTCTTGCCAACAATAATACATGGAGTTAACTTCAAAAGAGGATTTTAGAAAAGGCGTGCGAAACAATTGTCATTTGAGCTGTTAAGAAGCGATAATTGTCCAGTTTAAACGTAGTACTTTCTCTTCGCAAACATCCTTCTAGGAGAAGAGACAAGTCATTGGGAAAAACCCGCCTTGAAGGGATTGTCTAGAGAAATTATATTTAACGATTATTATCCAAGCAATTTTGGCACGATACGTCTGCCGTATGCCGTGACAGCCATGAGTAAAAAGCCGTTTCTAGTATCACACAAACTGTCAGGGTCGAAAATCTACGTCGATTTGCTCCAAGGGCCATATCAAATGGAAAAAAAATGTGAAAGTGCCCATGTCGATGTCGTTAATATAGAAACTCACATTCATCATCGATACGACTCAAACACAAGGCGATGCCGATTTTAAAACAGCCATTAGAAGATATTTATGAAAGGAATAGCGAGAAGAAACTACCTTCTGAGCAATGTGCAGAGCAAGAAATCGTGATTGTCCGGCCGTTTAATCCACTACGTTTAGCAATTACTGTTATAATGTTATAAGTTATAATGACAAAAAACATACTGCATTAATGTTTCCAGTAGTTTCCCCTTGACTTAAGGGTAAGTAAATCTTAAGTTTTAATCCTGACCGTCACATCTACCAAGGCTAGAAAATAATGGCACTAACAAAATATAATCACGGCCCACTTACTAGATCCGAAAAATTAATATATTTTATTTTTGATGTTACAATTAATTAGCACGATTTTAAAATCTTGTTCAAAAATAGTAATCATGATAAATACTATACCAATAAATATTAATGTAATTATTTAGATATCGTGAGATGAACTTTTCTTTATCGTGCCAACGTTTCGATCTTTATTGAGATCATCTTCAGTGCTCAAAGTGTCGGTCTTCTGTGTAATTGCGCCATTCTTACGTGTCGTGTTGGGTGTGCTTCTGAGGCCTACAGTACACCAGACCACATCTCACGATATCTGAACAATTATCGATTAACGGTCACTAATCTCTAGACACTAATATTATTGGTTAAGTCTTACAAGTACTACTATCTAGTAAACTAACTAGTATTCGTGGACTGTTTGAAAAAATAATATCTTTAAAATAATTAAAGCATTTAGTTGTAAGAAAAAAGTCAGAGTAACAAGCGGAATTCGAACCCACGACCTACGGCTAGATACGCTACTTTACCACTTGAGTTATTGTGATCCACACGGACACCAACTGCCCATCCCAATCTACAACCTTTCAGATTTTCCCTCCTGTTTGTATTTTTCAAATGTGTAATCAGGCTTCAATTCTAGGAGATACATGAAGTGGCCACAAGGAGCGGTTAGTACAAAAACCTTACATAAAAAGATTAATTAATTACAAAAAGGTAATGTTTGATGTCCTCATAATAGCCACTAACCTCTCGCCTCAACCACAAAACATAAATTGAAAAATGGCAAAAAGAGAGAAAATGCAAAGCGTGGGATTGAGATGGGAGGTTATTGTCCGAGTGGGTCGAAGTCAGGATAGCTCAAGTGGTAGAGCAACCGCGTATCTAGCCGAAGATAGTGGGTTCGAATCCCCCTTGTGACACTGACTTTTTTTATCTCAACTGAAAACCTTTATTAACTAAATATAGTACTAGGAACTAGAAATTTATGGTTTTTACAGGCACAATAAAAAATTAAATAACTCGTAGATTTCTTTTTGAATTTTCTGAAGGACTTGTTGCATTGCGGCTATCTAGTCACAATTATAGTCTTCTACAAATGGGTTATAGACTTAAGGATTCGGTATTGTTACTGAACTTAATATCATACATTAAGTTCATTCGTCCACTCCCAAGATGTAAAAATAATAAGAACCAATAAGTAATTAGTTTTATATTAAATGAGTATAAAAAATACAATAAATAAAATATTGGATTATATGGAACCATCAACAATGCGAGTTTGTACCAGCTACCACTTGAGCTATCGTGACTTCAATCCAGTCGGACACTAACTCGTAACTTCCCACCGCGAATTCAAAAAGTGGGGTTGAGGTGGGAAGTTAGTGTCCAAGTGGATCGAGTCTCCGGTGGTAGTGGCTTTTCCAGCCGGAGGTTGTGAGTTCGAATCCCGCTCGTGGGGCTAGAATCGCCGCTGCTTTGAGCTATCCTCGATCCACTCGGACACTAACTTCCCGTATCAACCCCACCTTTTGCATTTTCCCTCCTTTTAAGCCATTTTTCAAATGTCGTGTAATCTATTTGATTAACTTAACATTGACTTAATTTTTATTAACGACTTAACAGAGTTAACAGGGTTAACAAAGATCGTGATCCCCTATTTCTAATTAACTATGTTATTCTAATGTTATAAGATCGGCTAGTCACAGATAAGAGTAATTTCACCATACTTTCGTAATATTTTCCTGAGTGTTGTTGGTGTTAAAACACGTGTCATTGTGTTACAAAGCGTACTGAATAAGTTAGCCAAGTTGGACTAATATAAAGTGGATTGGCGTTTTGCAATTTAAATTTTTATGTGTCAATCAAAGTGATTCGGCGAATCGCCCGAAGAAGCCACGCTCTTTATCTTAAGATTGGCGTGTATTGAAAAGTTTGCCTAATTCGCTCTTAACAAGACAGGGGCAGATTCAGACATGCGATTATCACCTTTCTCCAGATTTACGCAACGTGTTTCGAATAAAAGACAGTCCTTTTTAAAATCTGAACGGCCATTTTATGAACGGCTTGCAGGTTAAAAACATCATTCTCCAATTAGGTAAATTGGATAAATTGTTAAGATATAGATCAAAATTCTATGTAAAATTTAAAAAAAGGCGTGCCGGTAAGGTTTTCTACATTGTAAATTAATATCGAACGCTCGGTTCTCTCTCTTCCAGGTGTTCCAGTCTAGTGACGAATTGAATGTCATCCGGTCGGTCGTAAGGACAAAAACCTATCTTGAAAGGATTTTGAATAAGAATTTTTTCAGAAGCCGACATAATTGGCCTGCCTTAAGACCCTATTTTCTTCCAGGCAGGGTTTTACAATGACACGTTGTGAAAGGTAAAAGGTGAAAAATATAAATAATTAGTCAAGAGCACACTACCCTCTTATCAATTTTGACTTAATCAACTGTTTTCATAATATGTCATACTAAGATAATAATATTATTAATTGTAAGATCCATTTTATCCTTTTAAAAACAAAGCATCAGCATTAATTTTAATGAATAAACATTACTTATTTTTATTTCTTGGTTCCCTATAATATCCTACCTGTGTCTGTAAACAAAAAATTAAGAAAGTGAAGAAAGTACTTGGTAATCTCAGATCATAAGTCGTGCCGTTTGGTCTTTCATACATTTTTTGACATATCCAGCCATATTTTCAGTAGTTGGTCTGTGTTTTCAAAATCTTAAAGAACTAGTTTTATAAAAATAAGTAGACATATCTCTCTCTCTCTCTCTTTCTTTTTTCTCTCATTCTTCCTTTTCTTTCTTCCTCTCTCTTCCTTTCTCTTCTTCCCATTCTTCCTTTCCTCTCTCTCTCTAATCTTTTATTTATTACCCTCTCTTTCTCTTTTCTTCTTGTCATTCTTCCTTGTCCCTTTCTTACACTCTCTATCTATCGCACTCTTTTTCTCTCTGTCCCGCTCTCATCTTCCTTTTCTTTCTCTTTCTTTCTACCTTTTTCTCTCTTTCTCTCCTTCCCTTCTCTTGCTCCCATCCTTTTTCCTACTGTCTCATCTTCTTCTACTTTCTCTCTCATTCTTTTTTCTCTCTCTAACATTCTTCCTTTTTTTCTCTCTCTACCTCCCTTTCTCTTGCTCCCATTATGTTTTCCCAGCCGCTCATCTTCTTTTATTTCTCTCTCATTCTTACTTTTCTCTTTCTAACATTCTTCCTTTTTTTTCTCTCCCTCTTTATCTTGCTCCATTTTTTCTCCTCCTCCTCCTCTCTCTCTCTCTCTCTATCTATCTATCTCTATCTCTATCTCCTTTCGTTGTCGGTGGTGAACAAGAAATTGGATCAGTAAGACGCATTTCGGCATGCCCCGTCATTAATCGACTGTGTCATTTCTGCGCAGTCAATTCTCTTTTAAAAGAACAAAAACATAATCGGCGCAATTTACCTTATCTGCTACGTGGGCTGGTGTTTTATGACATTATTACATTCATTATTTTAATCATTAAAAGGCTGTATTATCACCAAGACAATATATATTTAACATTTACTCGCTGATTTTCTTATCTTTTCCCATTAAAACAAATCAACTGAATCGGACAGAATGCACTTGCCTAAAAGGGTAAAATATGTGAATTCCTATCAGACAAGCCTTTTTGATCAAAAAATATAAGAGGAATTGAGTGACTTTATTTAGATTAACGTAATCAGAACCGCTTAAAGATGATTCGATGTGATCAAACAACAACTTCATCTACTAGTGGATAATCCAAAGAGGCGAATTAATCCGTCAGTCGGGAAAATGCCTTCTTGACTCTCGGGCTTATGATCGCTATTACAATATTACAATATACTACTATATACTATATTACAAAGGATACAATAATTATATATACATTGTTTTCATTAAGATTTAAATCATTGTTTAAATTTTTACTGACTTAAATAAAATAATGTATATTGTAATCAAGTGGTGGTATTTACGAGACCCAAAACACTATTGATAACTAAGAGGAATGCAAAGTATACATAATTCCAAAAAATGAGTATTTTACATACCTTAAAAACAATATACCTTGATTTCCCTTGATATGGATGTTTTCTAAAAATTGATAATCAGAAACCCAACTTAATAATTTTTAATGGAATTCCCGTAATTAGAAAACAAATGTAACCCTGTACAAATTCCATTTTCAACCGCAAAATATTTTTTATTTCACAATTGTAATTAGAGTAATAAGGAAAGGTTATATCTGTTTTAATGGATTAATATTTTATGTTGTTGATAACGTTCACCTAAAAGTTTGTGGAACTCCATTATAGGTGATTGGTAAGAAATAAATTTGCTTTTCCACAATAGGAATATTTCGTCGGACGTGTTTCGGCCTAATATAGAACATCTTCAGAGACATTTTTTAAAAAGAAAGTTCTATTCGCCATATCCATAATCGTCCGTAATAATTTGAACTAACAACGATGTATCAAATCGTTAAACTACTTTTTTAATAGAAAACATTAATTTAAAAAAACGTCTCTAAAGATGGCCTGTATTAGACCGAAAATCGTCTGACGAAATAAACGTTAATAAAAATTGTGAAAAAGACAATTTATTTCTTACGAATCAACTGATATTTAAACTGTCGCAATTGCAATGATCATAATTCAAAGTTTTATTGGGATATCACATGCCACATCTTTTAGGAGCAAGGAAAAGCTATAAATAAGGCTTGTTGGTTCATTTATTCTCTCTCTTTCCCTCCCTATTTCTCTCTTTATCTGTCTGACTTTCTGTCAGTTCCTCTCTCTTTCTCTCTCTCTCTCTCTCTCTCTCTCTCTCTCTCTCCTCTCTCTCTCTCTTTCTGCGTATATTATCTACTACCTGATAATAGTCAAATTTTATAATGAATGTATTGTTAAAAAAAGTTACGCTTTGCTTTTGAATGAAGAACAAATGAGGTAATTTTGGTGTATTTCTCTCGTTGATATCTGAGATTAATAGCACCTGTGGTAACTTTCATTGATGTCCACCGGAATTCGAATCCGGCTCCACCCTTTTGCCAGTTTCATTAACGCTAATGATTCAATCATTATGAGTGAATACAATGAAGATCCGAATTGTACGATTTGATCCCTTTGTTGCGACGGAGACAATCAAATTGTCCGGGCCTATTGTCTGTGATTCTTGATCTCTAAACAATCAGCGCCACTTTCTCCGTTTACAGGTGCATTAATTAACGACAATCCAGTCGGGGGTTGAAACCGCGTAGGGGAATGATTCTATTTTAAATGGGCATCGGATTGTTACGTAAGTATATAACTGGCAATTGTGACAATCGAAATCCCTATCATGTTATGGAGTGGGCTTTGATTAACTATAAAGACTTTCTCACTTTCTTAAGCAGCAAGAGGTATTTAATCATGTTTCGTGCAGGTGTAAACATGATTCAGTAGTCAGTTCATACGATTGGATGTTTAGTTAATAACCCGTACGGTTCATTCATCGCCGCATGCGGTATGACGATATCGTATTAGCACATATCCTGGAATATAAGTCTGTCATCCGTCGTAGATTAGATTATAATTTTCAGTGCCATAATTAATTAATTTAAATGTATTGTGTATGGTTCCTTTGTGCGAAGTCAGGTTCTCTTCTGTAAGGCCAGATAGTAGAGGGCGTGTATTATTATATGTCTTAGTTATCAGCGATTCTTTCGACAATCGTACCTTGGTACACCATTTCGATTGGTAACTGTATCAGAGAAGAACATCTAACTTCTTCGTCGGTACTGCTTTTCGGTGCGAAATATTATCCCATGTCCGTAGGCTTTTAAGGGAGGCCCTTTGATGTCCGTTGAAGGGATTCAGCAGCCTCCTTCCCTTTACGATCGTCCCTGGCATTAGCTAATTACATCTCGATGTCTCATAACAATTTAAACACTATTTCCCTTTTTGAGACTGACTATAAACTTGGATGACTACAATTAAACTACAATCCATTCAAAAGACACCGTAAACTTGTCCGTTTGGGTGTTGAACAGCAACCGACCAGCCACATTACATCTACAGAATTACCGGTTTCTTTTCTTTCTTTGGTGTATGTGTATGTGTGTGTGTGTGTGTGTGTGAGAGAGAGAGAGAGAAAAAAATAAACGGAGATACGGGTACACCATATGAGGTAGATAGATCATTAGACTATCTAGATAAGAAGCAATGCTGTTAGACATGAATATACAGAAAGAAGTAGAGCAGAAAAGTGAGAAATACTAAAAACAATTGAGCTTAAGGGGCTAAATATGCTTATCCTTGGTTAAAGTTAATTATATCGATAACCGACTCGGACGCCGATTCAAGCACTCGTTCCCAAAATGCAAGAATAGTAGCAATTGATCTGTATACTGATCTTCGATATCTGGAATCTTTGAGGACTATGATGAAACTGTCAGTCCATTTAAGGGGCCAATCATTAACCAAGGTCAACTGATATTCCTTGATTATCTGCCACATTTCGTCTAGACTCTCTGCCGAGTGCTTGTGCGATAGTCTGAGGAAGAGGAAGAGTCAGAGAGAGAGAGAGAGAGAGAGAGAGAGAGAGAGATATCGCTTTAGTTGCATAATCTCTTAAGATTTGGTCTCGAGGACCACTCTTTCATCTAAAGAGAAGTACAGATTTATTTTTACAATTGCTCTACTAACTTTTCGAAGTACACAATATAAAAATAGTCCTTGGTTTTACACTTTGACCAATTCATTGTATAATCTTACTTAAACTGTTTACATATTAACATGAAGGCGAACGAAAAATAACGTAACGATTACTAAATAAATTGAATTTTGCTTTTCAAAATGAAGCATAAAATTTTTTCAGGTAGTCACAAAGTAAAATAAGTGAACTTCCGAATAAGTAACGTGAAGTTTTTACTTTTTTTTAAACATTCTGTTTTATTACATGTCTTCATGCAGTTTGGGAGTTTAGTAGATAACGTTTTGGCACCTTTCGCTCCAAAAGAATTAGTAAATTTTTTTTCAATGTTTTTGTACGTATATATGCCTCTTTTTTTATCTTGTATTAATATTATGTATCACAGAAGTGAATTTAATGTTATCATATTTTTTAAATATTACATAGAATTTTATAATCCGACATGTCTTTTATTTTTAAAATTTCTATCTCCGCATATTTGTACTGCTTTCAATTTAAAATGTACCTCATGCGCATATTTACTCGCATTTACTCTCATACATATATAATCAATAAATTTTCATGCAATTTAAGTCGTTCATGGCAGCTAGTCCGTTGAGTATGTACGGAAATATCTGCGGGGTTTGCACTGACTTTTTTTAAACATTGAATTTGCATTTACAGACATTGTATATTATTAGAGAGAGAGTGTGTGTGTGAGAGGGAGAGAGAGAGAAAGAGAGAGAAGAGAGAGAGTTATGTGTGTATCCTGAGGACTAAGTACCAAACCAAAATTCGCAAATTAAACATAAATCTAAAACATTCCAACAGCCAAACTTTAAAACTTTCAGCAACGTTTTTATTTGCACAGCATTTAGTAATAAAAAATAAAGTGTCCTTAGAGATTTTCTTTGCTTTTTCAACCGGGCGCTCGTTTTCCCCCTTTTTTCCTTCAGAAGTATTTAAAATATCCGAGTTCATTAGCACGTAGAACCCCAACCAACTAGGGCAGAAGCGGCAATTTCATGGGACTATCTTTATCTAATGACTTCCGAGCTATTAACCGCTCCCCGCTGTTTGTTACAGATACCCCCTCGGCTGCGAAGACTGGAATATAGGGAAAAGGAGGGTTTGTTTCAATCAATTCCTACGCCGAGCCTCTTCTCCGCTCCTCTTATTACCTACCTTCTCTATCTCAAGCAAACAACACAATTTCACGCTTGGGAATAATATTTCAAATTAATTCTAACGACAAGGTATTTAATAAAGCAGAAATATTGCTATCTCCGGGTGTAAATAACTCGACTAAGTAACTTTATTTTAGCTTTAAGCCTTCGGGGGAAATTATGGGAGTTTGAATATGTTTCTTTTATGATCTTCATTTAATTGATTACAATGTAACAGTTCGGGAAAATTGCTCAATTAAAATGAATCCCCTCTCAGCTAGAGAAGTGTAGTCGTACCGTGAGTAATGAAACAATAATTGCTTTGGACGCGTATTGCTCGTATGTTGGGTATTTATTTATTTCATATTAACAGATCTTTATAAGCATGGGCAGTGTGTTCATTGAAATAACATGTTGTGCTCTTGCTCATGAGAAATATACCATAAAGATTTCCATAGGTACACATAATGTTTGTATGAATTTTTTTCTAAATTTTTCTAAATCTAGTCTGATCAGGCTAGGCTAATCTGAAGAATAGTTAATATACGTTTTTCAACTATTGCGATTTACTAAATAATAAATATTTATTAAAAATAATTACTTGGTTTTAATTTTGAATTGGCTCAGGCAAGGCTGAAATGTCCAGCAAGAGGAGAAGGGTTTTTACTTAAAAAATCTATCAGTTTTGATTAATGTTAAATTCAATTTTTATATTTTACACTTTATTTTCAGAGGTTTTGTTGTCAGGAACGCATTAGCTTTTAAATTAGTTTGCCAGACGACGTTCCCATATCCCGTCAATTAAGTATAATACGTAACCAATCAAAATCCACCTTTCAGCGATTAACTTAAACCGTTTACCTTTTAATCTGTCAGGCGCAAATTCATTTATCCGTTAATTCGTTTTATTATGTTGAATGCGGGCTTAGCTGTAAAGAAAAAAAGCCCGTTTGAATAACAAATATAATCCCCGACGTTCTCATGACGACAACAATTTCAATTAATTGGATTTCAAAATTTGTTGATGGCTCTAAGATGATTTTGTTTAAATCAAATTTTATGCACGTATGACCAAAGGAATTAAGGAATCAATTACGTTCACTTAATAATATATTTCAGTAAAATTTAATGAATATTGGCTCAAACAATTTTCCTAACCTAGAAAAATAAAAGATATTGAAAAAATTACCTAATCAATAAAACTATTGTATATATATGCGCTTAAATAGTGTTTTTGGTATGAGTTAAAACTAATGTTCAAATTAATTAATCCTTTTTTTTGTAAGGTTTTGTTTGAAATAAAAAAGCCAAGTACCACGAGCGGGATTCGAACCCACGACCTTCGGCTAGGTACGCTACTCTACCACTTGAGTTAATGTGACCTTGATCCACTCGGACACCAACTCCCCATCCCAATCTACAACCTTTCAGATTTTCCCTCCTGTTGCTATTTTTCAAATGTGTAATCAGGCTTCAATTCTGGGGGATATATGAAGTGGCCACAGGCTGTCAGTACCAAAACCTTACATAAAAAGAGTAATTAATTACAAGAAGCTACTGCTTGATGTGTCCCACATAATAGCCACAGGTGCCAGGTCTGAAGGGGCCTTTTTTTTTCAAAAAACACCAGCACCCCCGAGGGTTGATATAACGTCATAGTTGAAATGCCCTTGTGAAATTTTTTTTTATACTAATAGTTATTATACCGAGATATGTCTCTAACCCCCAACATATATATACATATTTGTATGTATCATTGAATATAGTATCAACGTTCATGTATAAATAGTAGAGCAAAAAGATCACCGATGAAGCAAAGCAGGTGAAGAAAAACGGATTTTTTTTTCTACTGTCGAGCAGTCGGCTGTATTTGAATCCTTGTTGAGGACTCTACGGATTACATATATAAAAATTATACTGATAATGAAAACGTTAGTGACACCTCTAGACCAACAGATTCCATCGTGGCGGAAATAACCACACGACTTCATTTCTGAAAAAAATAAAATAGTATAATAGATCCATTATATTTACTGAACTATTGACCAAATTACTTCTTTCAATTAATTAATCTTTTAATGTAAGTTATTCAGAAATCGTGAGATGCGGTCTGGTGTGATGTAAGTTTCAGACAAACATTTTCTTTATCGTGCCAAATTTACTTTGATTGATTATAAAAACATATTTTGAATTGTATAAATTTACTTTTTTCCATATTCTACATGTGTTTGTTCTATGTAAACTATGTTTGTGAATATCAGGCCCTGAAGGTGATCTCAATAAAGATGGAAACATTGGCTCGATAAAGAAAATGTTTTTCCGAAACCTTCATCACACCTGATATCAATAATCACCGCACATTTTTATATAAGGTTTCGGTTGAAATGAAAAAGTCAGTTTCACGAGCGGGATTCGAACCCAGGACCTTCGGCTGTATGCGCCGCTTTTCTAACCACTTGAGCTATCGTGACTTCTTTGCACTCGGACACCAACATCCCATCTCAACCGCACTTTTCGAATTTTCCATCTTTTTTTTACCATTTTTCAAATATCGTGTAATCAAGATTCGATTCTCGGCGACGAATGAAATAGCCTTTAGAGCTTTAGCCAAGATATGCTTCATTTACACATTAAATCTATTACATTTAGTGGTCCAATTGATCTTTTCTTGGGACTTCTTTCAACCAATTAATGTTTATGTAAGATATTGGTTGTAATGAAAACGTTAGTGAGCGAGGTTCGAACCCATGACCTGCGAAAAATGGCAAAAAACAGGGAAAAAACGAAAGCTGCTCCAACGCTGATCTGCTTGGACACAAACTTCCCATCTCAGCCTATCTTTTGAATTTTCCTCCTTTTTGCGATAGTTCAAGTGGTCGAGC
Organism: Cimex hemipterus; assembly: GCA_039619505.1. Taxonomy (NCBI): domain Eukaryota; kingdom Metazoa; phylum Arthropoda; class Insecta; order Hemiptera; family Cimicidae; genus Cimex; species Cimex hemipterus. The sequence continues at coordinate 7,278,794 of CM077104.1, forward strand.
AGCGGCGTTTTACCGAAGGTTGTAGGTTCGAATCCCGCTCGTGACGCTTTCATTTCAACCACTACCTTACATAAGATTATTTAATTGAAAGAAGTTATTTGGTCAATCGGACTATGAATGGTAATGATATTTAAAAAACATTACAATTAGTGCGGAATTGTGGTCCTAATAGTTAGGATATTTGTTCGTATATATTTGTAATATACATACATACATATATACATACACACACACACACACACACACGGGCCAACCCAGGCTTTTAACCCCTCGGGTCCTGGTCGCCCGCCTTGCGTAATAGTTATAAAAGGTGAATATTTTTAAAAACATTTATAGTAAATGCCATCATTTGAGTTGTAGCATAAAATGCTTCGTTTCCAATGCCATTAGTTTTGTATTCAGCGAAAATTCTACTGATAAAAGAATTAATTCTTTAGAGTACCTCTTCAAAGATCTGAACAGATCATAAAACAGTCAGTTCGCTTTAACTGAATTTCAGTTTCACCTAATCCTCTGGGGTTTCAAGAGCCCCCTAATATCCTAAGATTTACAAAATGGGCGATGTTGAACGCAGGTGTTCCACAGTGCATTAGAACCCCCGCCCCCTTTAATCCCTCACCGGTTTACATTTAGACTCGGATCCAAGAAGATTGATACAATCATTACTTACTCCATAATCCTCCCGGTTAAGAAGAACGGCCCCGTCGCTCAATGCCACGCTCAGCCACGCCACCGCTCTGATCATTTATACCTGGCTCAAAGATTTAATTGCGTTCACCGTATCTCACCTTTACGCGGACGGACTAATTAATCGAACGTCAAAGGAGGACGGGTGTTATAAAAGGAAACAATTGCGTCAGAATTGAAAGCGGGTTATTTTTAAAGGGATTGCGTTGCATCAAAGGCACTCCAGGATTGACAAGAACGTGTCGGGTAAGATGGCACTTCAGCAGAATAATAATTCGTCATTCCACATCAAGCCCTTTGCTCCTTCAAAAAGGAATATTCACGAATAAACAAAATTTCTAATATTTCAAAACTTACCCAAAAAATGGCCTTGAAATTTCACTCACGCCGTTTCATGTCTGGAGTTAATGGGCTATTGATTGAACTTGCACTCGTAGGCATACTGCAGCAAGTTGCGCATAATTAAAATCAAGCCCGTCGAAACAACCCGCCTAACAAAAACGGGCCAGCGAATGCAGTATGTCTTTTCGACAAGAATACGCCAATACAAAAACCATTTATTTGATTTTATTCGAGTTGTAATATTTAAAAAATCTTTTTCACCCTCTCAAACTGCATTTACAAAGCCTTTATATCGTACAAACTGTTTTTATAATTCATTCTTTTCTAAATCTATAAAACATGACAATTATTTCCCTAATGTTACAAAATCATGTAAATCTAAACCTACTTATAAGAATCATAATAGGTTTTCCTTCATCTTCTTTTTTTATTCTAAAATTCAATCATGTTCTGCAAAAAATCAATAATATTTAATATTAAACAATATTTGTAGTAGTTAAAAATTATATTTGAATTATACGTGTTTTGTATTTTGAATTATGTAACCTTTATTTGTATGTAAGACGACTGTTCGTAAAATGTAAAATAGGTCAATGGGACCTAATTTTCCGAGCTTTTATAAATAAAATGTTCAACACTAATTCTCTCTCTCTCTCTCTCTCTCTCTCTCTCTCTCTCTCTCTCTCTCTCTCTCTCTCTCTCTCTCTCCTTCTTACCAACCTAATCTATTACTATCATAAAGATGATAAAACATAATATATGATGGGAATAGTATTTCCTCTGGAATCAGTTTTCATATTTTAAAAAGAAAATATCTAACACATATGATGGAATATAATTAAAAACACCATAAAATCATGGAAACATAAATTAATTAATAATATTATTATTTTAACCTCTCAATAACTATAATAACAAAAAATGAAAAACTAATTGGTTATCTAATTTATATCAAAAATCCTTGTTATAGTTTTTATTGTTTATCATTTATTTTTAGTTTTATTGTTACTCATTGTTTGAGTTCTACGTAATTAAATACGTATTACCTTACAATTTTATTAACCAAAAAATATAACTTTTGTAAAGTGAAATGTTGAATAAAAAATATGTAAAACTTTTTTTCTTGTATTATATTTGTGATGAAGAAAAGAGTGCATAATTTTTTTTTTATACATAATGTATCACTCCACTCAAGTTAAGTGGAAGAAAGGCCAACGAGTCCTAACTTTGCGTGGCTAAATAAAACGTTTAATCAATCATTCTCATTCTCCGCCTCTCTCACTCACACACACACACACACACACAGAGACACCCTCTCTTAGGGGATGATCTTCAATTACATATCTGTCATTACCCGTTTTGTTCCTTCTAAAAAATGCATGAAGGCATGAGTATGAATATTATATCGCTTATATAGCTTCCATTTAATAATCGAATTTTACGTACACGTATGTTTAAATATATTTTTCCCTATTTATTTGTAGGGGAAACATGAAGACGAAGGCTTTCAATTTTCCCCGATAAATATTCATTAACTTTTAATGGCGTTAACAATGCTTTTATTGTGCACTTTGGGTCGAAGGAACCATTTTGAATCGAATCCATTGTGTGCACGGCCTGGTAAATATTCTTTTAAAAAGTGCTTTTGTTCGGGTTGTAATTTTTATGGTTGGTTGTCATATTGTTAAGCATCCTTTTTTTGTTAGTACCTTAAAAATATTAATCTATTTTTTGATTATTCATACATTTGCTTTTTTGTTGAGAAGATTGGACGCATTAGTGCAGTGTCAAAATATATAAAATGTGCCACTGGAGCAATCCTTGTACACCTGGCCATACGGTGTTGAGTAATTGTACTAATATGACATTTCGTGAGTCAGTCGTAGCCACGTTTGACCCGGCTTGACACTCGTCCTCAAGTTCCGAATAAGAGAGATCTGGATCCAAAAGCACATCCCACACCCTGGCGTCTGTATTACTTCAGCAGATCCACGCGAGGATAAAGCAGGATCCTCGCCCGGCTTCGCCGACTTTTTCTTATCTTGGCTCTGTTAAAGTTTCTTTCTTCACACTATGAAGGTGGCGCAATTCTTTTCCTTATCTCGGTGCAAAAGTTTAAAATGTAACACTGCCTCTTCTGGGTGGTTGCCCATCGTCGGATATTATTTGTTTTTCTTCTCCTCAAAAAAGAACAAAAAAAAAAAAAAAACAAGTTCTGAGGGAACGAAACGAGATTGAAAAAGAAACTGAGAGTATGCTGGGCTGACAGCTAGCTTCTGAAGAATTTCTCCACCCCCTGCTAAATAACATTATAGCATGAAAGATGAAACGAAAAAGAGATAACGTTATGAAATCTCTTTGAAGATATTGTAAAAATACCAAAATAAGGTAAATTATAAACTTTTAAAATAAAGACGTAAAAACGATTTTGGCTTGACCAGTATTTTGTAAAATAATGACCGGTTAATAATTATTAATTCTTATTTTTAAAAAACTATATTTAAACGGTATTTACTAGTATAAATTTCTATATTTTTTTGCTAATCAAATAAATTGAATTTCATCAAGTTACCTTATATATTTTCAATGTATTTATCAATAAATGATCAGACTGCACCAACAAGACCTCTTTATTTGCTAACAAATTGTTTTAGGATCATGTTACCATTCATCATGCATAATGTATTTATTATATTTACTATATATATTTATTTTTACGTATTTATTTATGAGAGAGAGAGAGAGTGAGAGAGCGAAAAAGAGAGAGAGGGAGAGAGAGAGAGAGAAAGAAAGAAAGAAAGAAAGAGAGAGAGAGAGAGAGAGAGAGCGAGAGAGAGAGAGGGTGAGAGGGAGAGAGAGAAAGTGAGAGGGAGAGAGAGAGAGTGAAAGAGAAAGAGAGAGAGAGTGAGTGAGTGCATTCGTCTCTTTGTGTTTCTATTTATATGTAGAGATTAGTGACCGTTAATCTATAATTATTCAGATATCGTGAAATGCGGTCTGGTGTGATGCGTGCATCTCACGATATATGAATAACAGTTTCTATTTACTACTTTTATCTCATATATTAGCTGAATTTTAGCTTTTATGATGCAATATCATTTTACATTGATAATATAGGAAATAATCATTTTTCAAACCAGTTATTTGTTTTTTATTTTAATTTTTTTAAATTCATCGCGATGTCAATCTCTGAGAGTAAAAGTTTTGTTTTGTTTCCACATTTAAAACGAAAGACAAGTTACTTTCAAATTCCTCGATAACGAAAACTAAGCACGTTCCAAAGGCCCCTTTTTGTAGATTAGATTCAGTACGAGACAACAGGGGTTTCACCTTAGTTGTATAATGTCACAAGGATTCTTTAGACCGGACCGAGCAGCTGACGACCTATTGGCAATGTTTTACCTAAGTATCTATCATCACAATATGAAAATGTAAAACGTCAATTTCCAAAATTATTTATTGAGGGCAATAACTGTAGATATTTGAAAACCTAAAGAAATTTTAATTTTTAGCATAGTAATTTGGTCTTTTCTTCTTGCAATGCCATGCTGCTTTGTACAATACTTATAGTTATCTAGCATTATTCCCATGTACACTTTTCAAATAGTTTTTATTATTTTCCTTATTCAGATATCGTGAGATGCGGTCTGGTGTGATGTAGGTATCAGAAAAACATTTTCTTTATCGTGCCAACGTTTCGATCTTTTATTGAGATCATCTTCAGGGCCTGGGATTTACAAACATAGTTTACATGTAGAAAATACATATGGTATATGTTACAATGAATTTATACAATGCAAAATATATTTTATATTCTATCAAAGTATTTCTACTCATTCAAAGCGTTTGTCTTCTGCGAAATTGTGACATTCTTGCGTGTCGTGTTGAGAGTGGCAGTGAGATTTCTCTGTTTAATGTTTATATATGTTGGATTTTGAATGGGCGGGGAAGGAAGTCTGTATAGAAGAAACAATTTTGTATAAAGTTTCTGATACGTACATCACAACAGACCGCATCTCACGATATCTGAATAATTATCTATTAACGGTCACTAATCTCTACACATTTATTATTTTACTTTCATCTTCTCATTTTTGATTTTTATATTAATTGCTTAAACAGACGGAATTTAAAGCTTCTTTCGTAAGTTGAGTCTGTTTGCCTTTTCTATTCCCTTTATACTCTCGGTAACTTCGTTCCACTCTGTTGTGTTCTTGCCTTTTTTCTTCGCCCAATTTTCTCTCACCCCTTTCCTTGTCCTTCCTTTTCTCCTTCTGCTTACTATCCTTCATTTCTTTATGTTTTTTTGTTGTTTATTTATTTACTTATCTATATCATTTTTTTGTGTTTTCTTATCTCTTCATTTCTATGTTTTTCTGTTGTCAATCTATTCCTCTTGCTGTTTTTCTCACGCTTTCTCACTTTCTACTTTTCTACTACGTCCCTCTCTTTCTATATCTACCTATATATCTCTATAATATAAAAATCAATATATTTATTATTTTGTATCTATAGGGTTCTTTTTGTATCCCCTTTTACGCCCATTTTTATTTTTTTATATCATTATATTAAGTTATATTATATTTGTCCCCTTCCCTTTTGCATATATTTTCCCTCCTTTTTCTTTTCGTATTGTTTCTATTTCCCTTTATCACTTTTATTATCTTTGAATTTTTAATTGCTTCTTAATTTTCAGTCTTTCATTGAACTTTGTTGTTTATAGGACGTTATTCTATTTGCGCAAATACTTTTTCAAGCATTATCTGGACGTAGATGGTACTCGATATCAAAAGAAGTAGTTTCACCGAGTGAACGCGCTTTTTCCTTTTTTTTCTGTCACCGTTTTATCGTGAAGTGCATACACAACTTTTTTGGAAAAACGAATTTAAAATCTTGGGTAAGTCAATGCCCGCAGAATGATGGCGGACGGCAATGTGTTGGTGCAAAAATAATGCAGGTTTTGAAAAGACATTCAAAAATATTTTTCATTTGTATAAAATAAAGAAAATTTATTCCATCACAATTTATGACGTAATGAACGCTTTTATTCCGCTGGCATCAAAATCTTTATTCCGACCCACGATGAAGACTCAGGCGTTTTCGGCCTGAGCGCGTTCTCTAAAAATGTTCTTTCTCAAGTTGTGGAAGTGTTTAGGCGAGTGGTCGAGTGACTATGGAGGGTGCAGCCTGACGTTGTCACGGAGCATCCCCCCTTACGGTTTACCAAAGCTGGACAAAGATTTGGCAGTTTCTCGTGCATTTCGTTAAATTTTTTTTAAATATTCATCTGCTGTAATAGTTTCACCCAAATTTAGGAAATTATCGTGAACTTATATACCAGAACTAGTTAGTGGACTTAGATGCGGAACAGTATACATTTCTCATTGCACCTGATGATTCGGACGAAAAAATGTATCATTTTGGAAGCGCAACAGAAAAGAGGTTTAAATGTCAAAGCGTCGATTTTTTGGTGTTTTGTTAGTTTGTGCGATGCCCACTTGTCGAGCTTCTTTACCAATTTGCTCTAGATGGCGAGGAACAGTCACCCACTAAGCTCTTCCCCAATTTACTATGTTGTCTTACGTGCATTTTCTTCAATCAACGTTTCCAGTTGGTCGTCGTCCACAACGGAAAGCCTACCGTCACTTTCCCTCTCGTCGAGATCGAAATCTTCGACTATATTTCATTCTTTTTTTTTTTCAAAAGGTATGTCAGTTACGAGGCTGTCTGAATGCATGATGAATGCAGAGCCGCTGGAATCAAACCCGGGACCTTTACCTTACAGAAATGAGTGCCGTGCGGCCATCGACACCCCTTCATTTAAAGAGACGTTTTAACCGGGAAAAGCAGTATATGTTCGAAACTGTCGCTGATTTCTTTGTTCGTTTACTATAGTATTTAATAGTTTAATGATTTAATCGATAAAGGTATTAAGGCGTCAAAATGTAATAAACATTTAAGTAGGCTAATAAACCTGGTTCTTATGAGGATGATCAAAGGTAGGCTTTTATATTAAGGTAGGCCAAGTAGGTTGGATCTTTAATATCATGGCAGCACCCATTATAATTGGTCATGATTTTATTTATGATTTTAATATGTTTTGATAAATTTAAATAAATAATATATTGGCATGGAATCCGAGAGGACGCCCGGGAAGCGACTGACGCTTCCGTTTGGTTTGGTCGTCACAAATCTGCTTCTTTTATCCGAGATGTATTGTACACTTTTCTTGATCATTTTAGGTATTTTAATTGAGGAAAAATTTTGGTCTATAATAGTGGTGCCTTAAATAGGCCAAATAATATTTACCAAACGAAATAGGCACAGTCGTTATTACGTGAGTTTGTTCATATTCATTCAAAGCCAAGTGCAAGTTTTCTACAGCAGTAATGTCAAGATGATAGAAATAGAAAGTGACATTCAATCAAATATAAGAATAAAAGCATACAAATCTTGACAATTCACCATCGACTTTTTCCTCTTCATCTCATCAAGGAGATATCTTGAGTGTCGGATCAGTGCTCACGGATCTCACCGAGTACCGTCTGTTATTCTTGTATAATGACGGTGTTTCAAATGGGTACGGCGCATTTCTGCATAATGCCGAATATTATGAATCGGTCCCACTTGCAAAAGGGTCAGGGAAAAAAAATTTACATCAACCTCAGAACCCCCCACCCCAAAAAAAGAAGAATGTTTATATTTTTGTTGTCCTTTGTGGGGATTTTCTTACGATTATCACGAGTTGCTCAGCATGTTTGCTTCCAAGGGTGCCACTCGATCAAACCAAATATTTGCCCCAGCTTTCCCTTTTCTATGGAATCGAGTGTTTGTTTGCGAGCCCTTTGGCAAAACGTGTATCCGACAGTAAAACGCTCTTCTCCCTTTCAAACGATTTTTCAAACAAGTTTCCAAATACACAACAATAATAAAAATACACAACAAACCCACCCGACTGGACGATTGTGTGAGGTTACCCGGTCTTCTACAATTAGTACAGATAAAGGACAAAATCTTCAAACCAGTTATAACGGTATTAAAATACTTATTCACGTCCCAGGTTAAAATATTATTCTGAATTTCATATAATCAATTATAACGACGCACTAAGTATGCCCGTCCGATAGTTACATACGCCAGGCAAAGATATCTTTGCTTTATAATTTATTTTTGAGAATGGAGGTCTGTAATTTCATAACGGAGTAATGTCAGAGTGAAGGATCATCAAATCACACTACAAATTTGGCTTTTTAGTTAAATTTATCGGGAAATATATAGCGTTTATAATGTAGATTACGTCGCCGTGACTAAATGATTCATGATCTATTGTTATCAGGCAAGTCTTTGACAGAGAAAATTAATATTCTAAAGCACAATATTTGTAAGATGTTAGTTGGTGTCAACTCGAATAGAGAAATGTCTAGTAAAATCATGAACGCCTCTTTCTTTTCTTAGCAGGTTAAACGTTCATTTTTCCGTAATGCTAATTGGGGCGATTGGTAGAACCAAAACAACCAACAACAGTCCTTGACGGCTTGTTGTTTGTTTTCCTTTTCTTTTGTCTTAAATTGTAAAATGCCAGAAATTAATAAAAAAGGAAAATGAAACAACCACTTCATTCCAAATGCTATATATACACTCGAAAAGAAATAACAAATACACGCTTCCATTCCTTGTATAAAGCGTCAAATAGCCTACAACTATATACGGTATGGGATGTAACTATCAGGAATGACAGATCAGAAATTAACAAAAGAAATGTATTGGTACATTTAATTAATTCCTATTTAAAATTAAAAATACGTGTAAACAAAAACCATCTGTTAAATTCATGGCTGCCATGTTGGTTAACTACGCCCTAACGGACAACAGTGCGACTACATTTTCGATCTGGCCAGTTAGATCGAGCAATGTTAAATAGCCGATTCTTGCAAGTCTACATCATTTGTCTTTTTCTAACAGAGTTAACAGGTTTAACACAAAGATTGTGAATACCCCTATAACCAAAGAACTATCGGTAAGCAGTAGGGTTTTTCTGCTCATTTTTAGATCGCAAAATTAGCTTATTTTATTGAAGTTGTGTTTATTAGATCGAATTAGGGTTGCGGTGTTTCTTAACTGTGTATGCAATTATTTATTTTCTCACTTAAATATATCCCATCCAAGGAAAAAGTCAGAGAATCGAATTGACATACTTCAAGCAATGCTGTGCTAGTTTTCACTTTAAAACAGAATAGAAAATGTTCCGAAGCTGCCTGATTTTTATACAATTTCCATTTGAGTTGACCTCTGTTGTATGAAATTCTTCTACGGGATTGCAAGCGATGATCATAGCGGTTATAGAAGTGTTAGTCTGAAGTTCCAACCTTTCATCTTGTAACTGCCAACCCCCCATTAAAGAAGTACGTAATTTTTTTAAAAATGGAAGAATCAACAAAAACAAATATGGAAATTTGCTTGCATTGATTTTTTCATTTCATTTGCTTTAGAAATTTTTCTCCTTGACATTTAATATATTCAATTGTTTAAAATGGATGAATGCATGGTCTATTTGAAGCAAATAGTTTTGATCGTACTCGGTGTTATTATATATTTTTTATAGCGTTACGAATTGTTATTCAAATGTTAAATTTATTATACAGATAAAAAATTGGATAAGACCTCTTCCTTGAACGAAGAATGGGCCTGAACAAAGTGTTTTATATCCTATCCGCTGTAATTATCTTTTTTTTTCTTTTCAATCCGTTGATTTACTCGAACATTGTCACCCATTTCACATATCTCCAATCCCATACCTATTGAATCAACGTCATTTGTTGAAGTCCAGGGTGCAGTCGAAGCTCAACTGGGATGAGAGGAACCCCCTCCACAACAGGGGCGAGTGGGGGTTGTTGAACCACCTCTACCGAACTAGGGAGACGACGAAACATCAGGAGGCCACGTTAATCTAAGAGCTCCTACCGGGTTTCTCACCCCCACCGACATCGGAGAGGGTTGAAAACGTCCAAAATTCCGGACGTCATCCTCCCAGGTGGGATCGGCCGGGGAGCGAAGAGCCCGGGTGCTGGGTATTCGGAGAACAAGGGCGGAAAAACGAGATTCGAAACAATTGTTCGATGAAAGAACGAGAACGGGTGGTCGACTACCCACTTTGATTACTGTTTTCGGGAGTAGGATATGCCGTGGTATGGGTCGATCGACTCCCTCGTCCACTTTTCTCGTGGGTTCAATAAAACCTCAAACATATTTTAAATTATTTAATTATATTGATCCATAAAGTAAACTTCAAATAAACAACATTTTCGATTAACTAAAATCGCTGGAAAACCTTATACTTTTTGTTTGTGTATTGTAAGAAAGAATAATGCTGACCTAATTACTGATTGCTACATAAAACCCTCTAGCGGCAACTTCTCATACTCTTTTCAACATAAAATTAATGATCATAAATTAGGTAATAATCTTATGTACTAAACGGCGTGACTTTTCATGATTTCAATAATTTAAAAATAAGATGGACTTAATAATCAAAAATAAGATGGACCAACCTACTTCCATACAAAATGTAAATGTTAAATTTGCATAAGATATAACCTAGAACACTCACTATGTTCCAAACATTATTCAAGGTGGATGGAAGGTTATGGGAATTGAAATGTGTTGTGTTTAGTGATGAATGATTATTTGGAGACGGTAAGATGCGGTCTGGTTTGACGTAGGTTTGTAATATTGTCTTTGCCGTTGTAACGTTTCGATCTTTATTGGGATCATATTCAGGGTTCAATAAAAATCGAAACGTTGGCATGATAAAGAAAATGTTTTTTCTATACTGACGAGTTTAAATCATCGTTTTCCTATTGAGTACTTCCTATTGATAGAAAACTAGTAAAAGTCTTAAAAAATGACAGGAAATCTCAAAGGATTATTTTTTCCAGTTCACTTTCCTCGTATTTTAGTTAAGCTTAACAATCCCTTAATAAACGTTTTTATCTTTCTTTTTTACGATTGGACCCCCCCCGCACACCCATGACGGATACGAATTACAAAAGGGGCCCCTAGCGTGCAGGCCCTTCGAAAAATCCGTAGAATTCCCGATCCGCCCTTTCTCGCTTTGTGCCAGCCCCAGTTGCACGGGCTCTTTCATAAAAACTTCCCTTTGGTTTTGAACCGTCGGATTGGCAAAGGGCTGTGAACGCCTATTCGCGGAGTCGGGCCGCAAAAAACCCATCAAAGTGTTTGAGATTTTCAAAGAACTCGGTCCAGAAATTCGTTTGGAAATAAATAAATCAAGTTGTTTCCGCCGTTTATCGAGACTGCGTGAAATTCCCCCCCCCGGCAATGTCGATATTAATCTTGCTTAAGCAAAAAGCTATAATGACACATCTTCGCAGAAAACAAACGCATTGAGCCCTGAAGATGATCTCAATAAAGATCGAAACGTTTTGGCACGACAAGGAAAATGTTTTTCTAAAACCTACGTCACACCAGACCGCATCTCACGATCTCCAAATAATTATTAACTAACGGTCACTAAACACCACACACTTTTCAGTATATATTATCCATATTTGTTTACCGGTCATCGTTATACATAACATCCCTCAAACGAAGTCGACGCTACTTTTGCATAACGGATTTCGCCGATATCGCTTAGTTTCCAGGGGAATTGTTCATGTTACAGTCGTATCTTGCAAGTTTGTAAACAAAGTAGTGTTCGCGGATGTCATGGAATTTCCCATGACTGCTGACGATAGATTGGTAATGCAGAGTACCTAATAGTAGCTTTAACTACATTAACTTCCGGGTGATTCTGGTTCAGTTCAGATATTCTAATCAAGTTCATTTATATGACATATAGGACGAAAAGTGTCAAAAACCCTTTAACTTAGCAATATGGGGAAAAACTAGTATAGTTGGATATCTCAAATATCTAAAACTCATGCAAACTATCATATGTGCTGTGCAATTAATTAACCGTGTGTATAAGTCGTTACAACCATTATCTCTTAGAATTAATTTTAGCTGTTCAATTTTATTTTATATTTAGGCTGTTCAGCCAAAAGGTCAGTTTTCCAAATTGATGTGTTTTTTTCTGTTTCGTAGGCAGATTTCGTTTAATTTTGTTCAACGATTTGACTACAGCTTGTTTAGCAATATGATATAGGGAACATGATCGAATTGCTATTGAAAATAGGTCCCGTGCTTCTGGACAGCTCTCGTCAACTCCATAGAGCCTTTAGAACTTCTGAGTTTGAAGAACGTACTTCGACTTCATCGGTCTCCCCTTCGGTAACATCGTCATATATCCTAGCGTCCGATGTCCTGCTACCGCTGGCTTCGTTCTTGACGGACTGGCAGATTTGGTTCTCATAATACGCTTCAGAGGTGAAAGATATCCATTCGATCGTAATTCTTCACAGGAAGGTCTTCTGGCGTGTCAATACAGTAGCAGTCAACCTCCTTCTCCAGCTCTTTGTCAGTTTTGACAAAACCTCCGTGCCGAAAGCAGTTTGGTATGGTCACATCATCAACGTTATTCCATGCTTCCATGGTCAGGTTGACGAAGGCTCGAGGTTGTTTTCTTGGCGAGTTCGTTAGACTTCAAAGTCGAATAAAGTTGACTGAGATTCCCAGGTTTCATCAATAAGACCGTTAAGGTTTTTCTCATTTTTGATCTGTAATACGCTTTAAAGTTTGGAATGATTCCTTGGTCATACTGCTGCATCAGTGAAGTGGTGTTAGCAGGTAAGAAAACTAGTTTGAAGTTCTTCAATTTCAAATTTACATTGTGAGCTGTGCAAACCGAGTCTTATATCTAATGTTTTTCCAATATATTCGGATAAGTTCGGAAGGTTCTGGCGATTAAGTCTTAGGCAGTAGTAGTACACACAGGCGTTGAATCGCGCGTTAATAGGCGCTTGCGGCGTACACGCTGTGACGTTTAAATTCACGTTTTTTGTTCAGTCTCATGATGGAGTTAGTTTGCAAAGTATTTTGTTTATGGTATCTCCACCGTCGTTATAAAATAAGAAGACAAAGACAAAGGCAGTATTGGATTCATCGTATTTTGAGAGATAAATTTATACACAGTATGTTCGCAACCGCGTGAATATGAGCCAAAAGTTCTCCATTATTTTAGAATGTCAGTTAAATCTTGATAATTTGTTGGACTTGATAAAATTTCACCATCATTTCCATGTATGAAGGAAAGTATCTCGGCAGAAAAAACTAGGCAAATGTATTTATTTAAGTTTTCCTTCTTGTTTTACAATAATGATACGAAATAGAAAAGGTTGATATTGTTGATCACGATTTAAGGAAATATCAAAAACGCATTTACGACAGTATATGAATATTAAAGACTAAAAAGATCCAAAACGTACGAATCATACTGCGATGCTTGCCCGACGGTGAAAGAACCTCTGAACTACTCGCATGTGAATATCCTGTAGGTTCGTTACGAGCTGCCATCACTAGAGATAGTTGTAACTGGTATACTGGTGGCAGTCGTGGTGCCATGAAAACCAGGTTCGGCCGATTATTTTCTGAACGAAGGGAAATTATCATGGCTAGATCGAATGTAATCTTCCTAAAATTCTACCACCTAAATAATTGAATATATATAACCAATTACACAACGATTAAACTACATAATATATAACGTCGATACCGTATGTATAGGAAGCTGGCTCACGGAGTCAGATGTGCCAGCTTGTTTGGGGACCAAAAGCCAAATAAGAAAATTAAAGACATACGTTGGATCTTAAAACTGAGGGGAGAATTGCTGAACCTACGGCATAAGCCGTATGACATCCTCACCCAACAGGAGTTATGCAATTACCGGGTAAAGGAAGACATATACCACTTTATCGCTGAATGCCCCATTCTGTCCCCCTAACGTTCTGCCGTTCTGCGTTCGGCGAAAGAACCGTACCAATGGACAGATGCATCAGATTGCTCAACGAACCAGATTGGACAGACTTGGTAAATTATGCTAAAGCGGCCTGGGCCTCTCGAAGGCTAATAGTAAACGAATTTAATTAGTAATTATTTTCTCTTTTTCTCTTTTACTCCTCATTCCTTTGCCCCCGCTCTTTCTCTTGATATTTAGTGTTTCTGTTTCTCCGGTCTCAGCTCCGCTAATTGATTTTTAATTCTCGGTTTTGTGTCATTTTGCTGTTAGCATAGATGTTACACTTCGCATAGATTTAGTTTAAAGAATTTGTTCGTTTATTTTACAAGATTAGCCTATAGTTCATCCAAGCTCTGGCAGACGGTTACCTTGCCGTATTAATTTTATTTTCTTGTTTGAATTATATGTTTGTTTTTTCTTGTGTGCAATAAACTTATTATTATTATTAATTTTTAAGGGCGGTTTAACGGCTAAGGTCATTTCACGCCCTAACATCCAAATCTTCTATTTTAGGTTAGCTATATCTCTTCGGAGTACTATAATATTATTATTGGATAGTATATAAGATATTTTGTCGTTGTTATTTGCTTACATACTGTATAAATAATATATTAAATATACGTAAATTTAGTACTTACCAATCAATTTTTCTTTTCTGTCGAGTCACCAATCAATAGAACAACAAGCTCCTCCAAAGAAGACCTCATTCAAGCTTCTATTTTATAATCGGAACACTTTATTCCATACAGCCAGTCTTTTTTCTATTTCGTCGATTAGGAGATCGATATAAAAAATATCCGTCTTTTCCGTCATCGCTTGGAAACTGAACAGATGTACTAGGATTAGGTACCTCGAGACATTGGTCAATCGCGCGTTAGTTGGGGAAACTTCGAATCGCGCGTTGAACAGTCTGTTGAGAAAAAGCGCGCGTTACTATGCCCGATTCTGTTATCCCTTGATATTTCGCCTGATCACGCGATTCTACGCCTGTGCGTACTAGGCCTAATAGGCGCCTGAACCATCCGTGAGTCGTATAAGCTACGCCTACTGTACCAACCAACACCGTTAATTGTATCATTTGTTCAGTGATTCGTGAAGTAGTAGTTAAAGAACGTAGGTAGCTTGTAAGCAGGTGGATAACTTAGTTAAACTGTAATACAGTTTGCTCCGAAAACAGGTAGAAAACATGTTTGGTATAAAATAGATAGACAGTGCTTAGGTGAGAAAAATTAACGCAAAGTAAGCAAAAATAGGGCAAGAAAGGACTTTTTTCGCATAATTATGTATGGCAACTTAAATCTTGTTTAGTTAATTGCCGGTTGTGTCGATTTTTGCAAACAAAGTTATCTAATGATTTATTCTTTGACTGTATTACATAGCGTACAATTATGAATTGTTAGGTAAAAAAAAGTCTAAGCAAATCGGGGCGACGGTGTTTTTGAAAGAATCGGAAACATGGGAATAAAGGGAACCGTCGGTGGAAAAGGACCGGCCGGCTGAAAGATACCGGTATTGATGAGAGGCATTGTCTATCAGGGAATACCAATTAGCCGTGATGGATAGCGTTCGGAATTAATCACAAAGACTCCTGATTAAAACTTTTTTCCGGGCTCATTTGTTTCAATTCGTCTCGCGCGACGGCCCGTTTATATATTACAATGGATTTTGACATTTGATACAGAACATCAAAAGGGTCTTTTGTAGATTTCAGTTTATTAGCGAACGGGGAAACGAGTCCGGGTCGGTCAATCCGCAAGGTGAACGTACAAAACATATTCGCGTCGCCCAGTGTGTTAAAACGTTTATTGCGAAATTGGGTAATCCCTTTTCCTGGTGAACAAATACATTTGACTCCAAATGGGGGACCTTTGGAGTCAAAGGTATTTGTTCACGAGGAAAAGGGATTGCCCCATTTCACAATAAACGCTTTAGCACACCGGGCAACGTTATTTTGTTTTGTGCGCTTACATTAATCGTTTCCAGCAAAATTAAATTTGCTGTGTTCATAACAATACGGGATGGAATTAACATGGGGGTATTGTGTTTCCTCAAAAGTTCGAAGCACAACACGTTTTATCACTTTTAGAACATGGCATGACAACGCCATCATTTTTTAAGATAGTTCATATCACAATAAACAGGCATTCAACATGCATAACTTTTATTTAAATCAGTCGTTTTCCAAAATGTTACGTAATATTCAATAATCTTGTAAGCACGTTGTTCATAACAAAATTATTACAGAATAGTTTCTTACGTCCAAAACATGTTAAAATCTTTCTTATAAACATGTAACATATAAACATTAAACGAATTATATGATTGGCGGAGACCATGACACTGAGACTATAAGAAATATAAATACATTCTAAGAGAATATTACTTTAGTTAAAATTGTTGATAACTTGGATAGATTAAAGAAAGCAAGAAATAGGCAGAAAGTTATACATAACAATCAGCCAATGGCTTTACACCTGTGTCCTAAGATCAATCTTGACAAATGGGTCGATATTGTGTTGGACCAAAACTTTAGGTCAAAGCAGTAAGGCTATTAAGTGGCAACCAAAGACATGCTTGTCTCAGTGCCACTGGTGCCATAAACAGAACGCCAACTGCGGCCCCGGAAGTTCTGTTAAACCTCCCACCATTTCACATTTTAATTCAAGGAGAAGCCAGAGCAGCAGCCCATAGGCTCATAAATGGACAACCATCTGCTGAGGTTGGCCGTGTAAATAAACAATGGAAACTAAGGGAGGCGATAGAGGCAGATGCCATTATAGGTATGCCAATTGATGCCTCAACTCCAAAATACAACTTTACCAACAAGTGCAAAGTACCGGAATGGGGAGAATGGGCCAAAGGAACACCGCCAAAGGCAAATTCCTACTGGTATAATGACGGCTCCAAAACCGACAAGGCTAAGGGAGCTGGGTTCTTTGGGATTCATCCCAAGACCGAACTGACGGTAAACCGAAGAAAATATGCTACAGTTTTCCAGTTCAGCTATAAAAAAATGTACCGGATAAATAAAAAAACTAGGAATACATTCCCGGAAGAGCCATTTTCTCTGACAGTCAGGCAGCACTCAGAGCTTTAGCCTCATGCGAGGCGAAGGCAAAGAGTGTTTGGAATTACATGGTGTACCTGACGGAAGTCAGCGAAACTAATGGCCTGACTCTCGGATGGGTCCCTGGACATTCGGGGCATAAAGACAATGAAGAGGTTAACATGTTGGTCAAAAAGGGAGACAACATGTACTCTCCGGGACAAGAACTCTACTGCGGTCTAGCAGCCTGTCACAAAAGAGGGTATATCTTAAAACGGATCCTTAATACCTCGGATATGAGGCACTCGAAAAGATTCATAGAAGGGCCATCGGCAAAACTTACAATAGAATTACTGGAAGGCAACCGCAACCGAACCAGGATGCTGGTGGGAATCCTGATGGAGCACTGCCACTTTAGAAAGTACATGCAGAGGATAGGAGTACAGACAGAAAAAACACTGCCAGCAATGAGAAGACCGCAAAACACATTTTATGTTTCCGTGAAGGTCTATGTAGGTGCAAGCTCTTGCAAATAGGACAAGAAAAACCACAAGCAAGATCCCACACCAAGAACTGTCTAAGCTGTGGAGACTGGTTAATAGCCTAAAGCTGGACAATGAAATAAATTCTTTCATTCAAAATGTTAACTATGTATTCAAAGATATAAAGCAAATGACAAGTTTCAATTCATGCCGACATACCTAACTTGTATCCTAACGTCTAACAGCCTTACAACCTTATAGGATAGAGAATGTATCTATTATAAATGAAAGTATAACGACAGTCAAAAATGGTGTTGGTCTGATTTAATTAACGTGTATTTAAGAATAAAAATACGTGTAAGCAAAAAACAGCTGTTAAATTCATGGCTGCCATGTTGGTTAACTACACCCTAACGGACAACAATGCGACTACATTTTCGACCTAACGCCTAACATTGGCCCTGGCCTGTTAGATCGAACAATGTTAACTATCCGATTCTTACAAGTCTACGTCACCATTTTTCTGTATTTGACAGGACTTAACGGTGTTAAAACTTTCTGCCTTTCGTTGGAAGTGTGCAATGGAGTTAAAGTGGGCAGCATGGATTATAATAATAATGATGAAAATAATGTTACCGTTCATGACAACATATGTAGATATGTTAATGCAAATAAGTTTTATAACAATATTAACCCAATCGGACAGCAAGTTATTCTTATAAATCGTGTTCAATCACTTTCAGAATCTCAAATTGGGACGAACTATCATACAGTTTTTATGACTTCGGCCGAAAAATTTTATTTGCGACATTGCTCCTGCCATAAATTCTCACGCGTATTAAAACCCAGTGGTCGCGATATGGTAGCAGTTTCATTACAGTCACACTATTTCTCCTCGCATGGCCTATTACAAATAAACCAATCGTGCCTTTAATCCTGATAAGAAAAGATTCTAGAATCCAAGTATCCGCCGACTGTTTTTGAACAGCTTTCGCCCCGTCATTTATTTAGTTACATAGTAAGACGAAACGTGATTTTTTGAAAAAGGTATATTTTTCTAAACATATTCTTTTCAAACCAACATTTCCAATGCTGGAAACGGCACCCGTAACAAGCAGAGGGTGTACGCGGAGCGAATGTCACCTGAGCTTTCTCTCCTTTGTGGGCCGGCGTTCAGAATAGCGACTTGCGGCCCAAGAGAGGAGCCTAACAAGTCAAGGAGAGCCAAAATCCTCTCAGGGGAAAGAGAGAAATAACGATCTACCAATCCATTTGAAAAGAAACATCGTACCGAATGCTAAATTGAATCCACGCTACTTATTCTAATAGAGGACTTCTTTTATGCTTAAAGGAAATCCTGTATTTTGAAGAAAGCGACTCAATCCTTGACGGAACGTTGTTGAAGCTCATACCAATTTAAAGAAAATCTAATTCCAACTAATAATTTGTTTATAATATCTAAATAATAAAACGTCGGTTGACAGTCGCTGATAATCGGCGTTTAATTCTTAACGATCTTAATTTATTTAAATCACTAAAATCTAAGAATATAGAAGAGTATAGAGACTATAACGTGTTCAGATGTATTTTTTCTCATACTACGTCTCATGCCTCAAACTAATCTCCGCTTCATTAGTGAACACATATTTTAAATGAAGCGTGAGAAAATTTTCGAACCAAAAAAGCTTTACTTCCGTTAACATTGATTTAACTGTGTTTCCCGTAAAATATACGAGAGTCTGTTCTTGAAGATGTTTTTCTAAGTTATCTAGCCAGTACCTTTGATCATCCACGGTAAGGCACAGGTTAATTTACTGCAAGATTCCTGTTATCCAGGCTGCCTCTGTGTTTTGTATTCTTCAATATCTATTTCTTAGCCAAGATTCAGATATCGTTTTGTGCATTTTTTTACTAGTTTAATGTGAATTTGTTTATATTTTATGATTATAATTTTATTTCAATTTTCTCATGTATGTATTTACCCTAACGTACACTATTTTTGCGAAACTCTGTCATTAGTTGCCAGCTTTCAACCTTAAAAGACCATCGTGTATATATATATATATATATATTCGCAACAGCAGAGGTCATATAAACCCTCAGGGTGTCGGTGTTTTTCAAAAAAAGCCCATCTGTAAGTATGTCGGGTTCGAATGCAGGGCCGCTGGATTGGAAACCGGGACCTTTACCTTACTGTGATGAGCGCGGTGTCAAGGACGAAACCTTGCGGCCACCGACGCCCCTATTATTATTATTGTAATAGGTTATTATTCGTCTTTTTACGATGGCTCCCAACAGCAGAGGTTAATCCTCCTGGTGCTGATGATTTGAAAAAAAGCCCATTTGTAAGTACGTCAGGTTTGGACCGCTGGATTCGAACACGGGACCTTTACCTTTCGTACTAGCTTATGTACCCGTAAAGAGTAGCGGCGCATCAAGCCGAAGGTCGTGGGTTCGAATCCCGCTAGTGACAATGTCTTTTTTATCTCAACTAAAAACCGTAATTAATTTAATGCTGTTAATTGGTCAAACAGAGCACGAAAAATATTGAATTTTTTCATTTTTGGTGATGTCAGAGAAATCAGAGAACGTTTGTGTTCAAATGCAGACAACCTGAAGACGATCTCAATAAAGATCGAAACATCAGTACGATAAAGAAAATGTGTGCGCCTGGTATATGGGATACTGCGCATAGGTTGGATCTGTCTCAGAATCAGAAACACAATATTTTCTAAAAATAGTAAACAAGATCGTTAAAATATTATCATTTCTGTTTATTGAGTGATAGGGAAAATGAACAAAAGTGTGGTGATAGTAGGGGATTTTGCCATATTCAATGTAAAACGGTTTTTAAAATATTATTAATAAATCTCTCCTAGCAAAATAACTTTTAATTGTCTTTTTATTTTCCTTACCCTTTTTCTTGGTTTGAGGGGGAGAACATCTTACTCCATACACTGGTAAACACGACCCGTATACTTACTATTAAGGATTTATTATTTTTGTTGATTGTCATTAGCATCAGGGGTATTTTTACGTTTACGTTTAAAGTTAACATTATATTTTATTTGTTTTAAAAAACTGCACTCGCTGGTATATTTTCCTCACATTGCACACACATGAAGCATTGCTCCCCCAAAAAATGGTGAAATTAAAAAATTATTTTAGTACTATTGAAGAAGGCGGAAAATCATTTTTATCTCTGTGTAAACTTGTCATACTAACACACATGGTCTTATACCTGAAAAAGGCAAGACGAAGAATCTAACAAAAAATGTCACACTTAACAGGAATTTAAAAGTGGAAATGTGCGATCCTGGTAAATAGCTCAGTTATATAAAAATGTACGCCCAAACGTCGAAGTGAACTTCTTTTTCTAAATGCCAAACCATACGTCACGAATATCATTGAATAATGCCCCGCATGTGACAAGAAAAAGGGAGGACTTTCTATGCACCATGTTCATCGATTTTCTACGCACATGCAGTATTTTCATATGGTCGAGGTCTATTGCTGACTATCGGCCAATACAGAGTTGTGAAACGGCCGTCTATCTTTAATACCATCTTGCTTCATTCTATGACACTTCAGGCTGGTAGATGTTAACAAAATACATACTGGTTGGACCAAAGTAAAAGGTTAAGTTTAGCAGTTACATCCTTTATATTTGAATTAATTTTATCTGTTAATAGTCTTGATTGTTTTTATATTGACGGTTCTTAATAAATGTTCACTAGTTTTCGTGGTCCGACCAATTAACGGTTAACCAATTGTTTAGTTGAGTTAAAAATGTCACGAGAAACTCAAGCGGTAGAGTAGCCGAGGGTCGTGGGTTCGAATCCAGCTCGTGACACTGACGTTTTATCCCAACTAAAAACTTTAATCAATTGAAAGATTAATTGGTCAAGCGGACCACGAAAAGTAGTAAATTTACAAAGTTATAATGTCAAATTCAATAAAATTCTCCGTAGCAATTTCATTTGTTGATTGAGAATCAAATAGATTACACGACACTTGTAAAATAGCAAAAAAAAAGGAAAATCAGGAAAGATATGTGGGGCTGAAATTGGGAGTTGGTGTCCGAGTGGATCAAAGTCTCGGTAGCTCCCAACAGAGTAGCAGTGTATCTACCAGAAGGTCGTGGGTTCGAATCCAGATCGTGACACTGACGTTTTATCCCAACTAAAAACTTTAATCAATTATTTAACCATAAAGAAGTAGTTTTTTTGTAATACAAGCGTTTTCATATCGACATTTTTTCAGATAAATTAAATTTTACTCCTAAATGAAAAAAAAAAAAAAAAACAGTATATTGGAAGGTGTTGCTTTTTTATTTGTATATTATTTAAATTATTGATTTATTATTTAATAATTTAATATATAATTTATTAGAATAGAATAGAATATTTTTATTGTATTTTAGCATTCTGTAAATGCATATACAAGAGATGCACATTTTGTTTTCTCATATAGTTTAACGTAATTACAATACTTTGTCTATGTCAGAAATAAATACATTGGAATATTGTACAGTGCAACATAATAGTATACATAATTTTCAACTTAAAAATAATTATTATCATCTACTCACTACAACTAAACAATTTTACATTTATATAGATACCTAACATTAACACAGAACATATTATCGATATATAGAACCTTTGGCAGACTGCACTATTCATCCATTACAAAAGCTCTTAACTTCAATGCACCCAACATAAAATAAAATAAATCATTTATTTTTTCTTTATCCCAGATTCCATTTAGCAACCATATTAATTTTTCGTCACTATTATGCAGTTGAGGTGCAATCATTAAATAATTCTGTAAATATTTTATTCTTAAAGACAAATATATTGGGCACTCCCATATTATGTGTGCCAAAGTTTCGTTGACCTTGAAATTGCAGATTGTGCATAATTGAGTACAATCAATGGAGTAAGTAATGCCATTATAAAACAGTCTAATTGCTGCGGTACCCGATAGCCTTAGTTGTACTATAATTCTCTGCTTGGCCATGGAAACATTTTGAAGTAAGTAGTTTTCGCATAAACAAAGAGAGGAAATTCGCCTGAAGAGGGGGTTAAAAACGGAGCCAATGCATCGGTCGATGTTAATTGAGTAGTGATTATTCTCCCAACGCTCTATAATGTCTCTTTTGTGCTTCTCCACCACACTTACGTCACGGAAAAAAAGCGAAGGTTCATAACCCAAACGAGCCAATATACCATGCAAATGAACAAGCCAGTTACCATTGCAATATTCCTTACGAGGTGATGAGAAGTTCGTTGTGGACAAAACAGATTCAAACGATCTCTTCAGAAGGGATTTTTTATCTGAAGCTAACACTTTACTTAGCCAGTTTATGACCCTAGTCAAAATTTTTGTGCTAGTAGATTCAAGACCAAATTCAATTTTTATATAATTTATTATTAAATGTATATTATTTAAACCTGTCTATTTTTCATCTAAGTTTAAATTACTGATAGTTCAAATTAGAATCACAATATTATCAAAAGAGACATATTGTATCTAAAATACACATATGTATAAAATTAAATTTAAAACATTATTTTTTGAGCGACAGCATATAAAAGAGATAACGATGTGGATATTTCCATACCGTACCTGAACATGTTCTGGTGTATCTCGATTCTGTCAAACTCGTATCAAACCAAAGAAGCCCAATATCGTCCTGAAATAGGATATATTCTACCTAACCGAATGACAAAAAAATAATTTTTGAAGGAGTTCCAAACGCTTCTGGGCTGTACTATTGGGTTGTCCGGAAAATAATGCAGGATTTTAAGTTTTCATTAAAAAAAAACTATATAAAATATTCTGTTTACGTTTACAGGATTACTCATTTGTATGAATGTCAACACTTATTAATCCTCTTCCAAATGATATTGTTTGTTTACCTCTGTAGCATTCCGCTACTTGGAAATAATTCAGTCATCCTTATAATGTCAAAGCGAGAATTTCGTACGATTTTCTTTTACGAGTTTAAACTCGGCCGAAGCGGAGCCCAAACGGCTAGAAACATTAACCAAGTCTGGGGCGAGGGTTGTGTTAATGAGTGCACTGTGCAAAGGTGGTTTAAAAAATTTCGGGAGGGAGATTTCAGCCTTGAAGATGAAGAAGGTCGTGGAAGGCCTTCCTCTCTTAATGATGATGTTCTGCAATCAGTGGTGGAAGAAAACCCCAAAACAACTGTTCGAGAACTTGCAGAGCAACTCAAAGTCAGTAAAACGACCGTCGCTGACCACCTCTTTGGTCAATCGGAAAGGGCCCATTTTGTTGCATGACAACGCTCGACCACATGTGTCACGTGTAACGTCACAACAATTATTGGAGCTTGGCTATGAAACTTTGCCTCACCCACCCTACTCTCCGGACCTCTCGCCTACTGACTACCATTTTTTTAGACACCTGGACCACTACTTACAACACATAATATTCAAAAATCAAACGGAACTGTTAAATGCATTTATTGACTTTATCAATTCTAAAAATTCTGAATTCTACTCAGACGGAATTAATAAGTTACCAACACGTTGGGAGAAATGTATTGAGAGTATGGGAAATTATTTTGATTAAAGAACATTGCTTTAAAGTAACTAGTTTCTTTTTTTTGTTTAATACCAAAATCCTGCATTATTTTCCGGATAACCCAATACAACGTACTACGATGCTAGGTTAACAAATTAACTTTTGTATCTAGTTCAATTTTATATGGATCGTATGCGGATGTTTATGTTAAGAAATTATTATGCGTCTACGGTGCTATTCGCATTTTAAGCTGATGAATAAAACAGCCTTCAATTCTTCCAAAAAACTTTAAATTAATTATTCACCTATCGTGAGATGCGGTCTGGTGTGAGGAAGGTGTCAGAAAAACATTTTCTTTATCGTGCCAATGTTTTGATCTTTTATTTAGATCATCTTCAGGGCTCAAAGTGTATGTCTTCTGTGTAATTGTGCCAGTCTTGCGTGTTGTGTTGAGAGTGCCCTTCCCCGTGGGCATCTCACGATAGCTGAATAATTATCTATTAACGGTCACTAATCTCTACACATTTAAATTGGTCATATATAATTGCAGATTTTACAAATTGTTCGTTTATTGTACACTCAAGAATTACGTTTTGGCGTGGAATTTTCCCTCAAACAATCGCTCATCAAACTGAGAAGGTTAATTTACCGGCTGGATATGTAGTAAATTTTAACGTTTTGCCTATATTTTCATGGTTTGCAGAATACAATCGATATTTTCTTGTTGTATTTGTTCAATTTATAATCGCAAGCAGTAATTCATGTAATATAAATTCAGGATAATTTGTGAGAGATGATTTTGTAGCATTTAAAACTGATTTAATGCCTTTCATTAAATGAAAAGGGTAATGAACTTAAGTTGTATTAAACAAACAAATTACTGGCCAGTATAGTTTATT
This sequence comes from Cimex hemipterus, assembly GCA_039619505.1. Taxonomy (NCBI): domain Eukaryota; kingdom Metazoa; phylum Arthropoda; class Insecta; order Hemiptera; family Cimicidae; genus Cimex; species Cimex hemipterus. The sequence continues at coordinate 7,303,718 of CM077104.1, forward strand.
ATGCGTTTCGCTATTTTTGCTTTTTGGAGTGTTTCCTCCTTTTATACTTAACCTTTCGTTTGTGTTCGAGCTCTGCTGATAGTTTTCCTGGAAGATCAGTTCTTCATGAAGAATTTTTCACTAACTAGGCGGACATTGTTCAAGAATGGTTTCGCTCGGCACCAGAGCATTTCCCAAGGTATTACGACAATTGAATAAGGGCATATTCGATATTGGACATTATCAGTATCAATCAACTTTCACATTTTACTGGAGTATGTCCTGTAAATAACCCGTCATCGTAACATTAGTAAAATTACGGTCGTCCGTATCAATTGACCATACTATTCCTCCGTGGGTGGTATCTTCTCAACGGCGCATACTTTGGTCTATCTCACTTAGTCGGTTACTCTATCTTTCAGTTTAAAAAAAAAAATTGTCTTAAAAAATGAAATACGAACCTCTACTTATAGTGTTAGTTACGCAAAAGATTCATATAATTCAGAAAAACATCTTGCCCATTTTCCCACATCCTACATGTTTTTGTTAAATTTAAAAATTGTTTTAAATCCCAGGCCCTGAAGATGATCTCAATAAAGGTCGAAACGATAGCACGATAAAGAAAATGCTTTTATGAAACCAACATTACACCAGATCGCATCTCACGATTTCGACTAACGATCACTAACCACCACGCGTTGCATATAATTGTCATATCTCTCTCATTTTTTCCCATTTCTCTTTCATTATTATTTTTGTTGTTTCTTATAGTTCGTTTTCAGTTCACCCTAACTGTTTGTATTCGTTCTCTCTTCCTCCCTCTCCCCTTCACTCTCACACTCTCTCTCTCTCTCTCTCCTTCACTCTCACACCCTCTCTCTCTCTCTCTCTCCTTCACTCTCACAACCTCACTCTCTCTTTCTCTCTCCCCTTCACTCTCACTCTATCTCTCTCTCCTTCACTCTCACACCCTCTCTCTCTCTCTCTCTCTCTCCTTCACTCTCACACCCTCACTCTCTCTTTCTCTCTCCCCTTCACTCTCACTCTCTCTCTCTCTCCTTCACTCTCTCGCTCTCTCTCTCTCTCTCTCTCTCTCTCTCTCTCTCTCTCACACACACACACACACACACACACACACACACACACACACAAACTTTCTTTCTTTTATAAGACGTAAGTATAAAATAATGATCGATGTAATTTTTTCTTAATTGTCAGTGAGGACGGTAGTCTACCTCCTTACCTCATGTTCACCGCCTTCCGACCATTTATTTTTTGTCTATAGTTAACTTTCTTTGTCTTTCAGCACATCATTGTTTATTTATTTCTGCTTTATTGTTTTATTTTTATACTTGAACTTTTTGTCTGTATCTCCCCCCTCTCACTCTCTCTCTCTCTCTCTCTCTCTCTCTCTCTCTCTCTCTCTCTTTCTCTCTCTCTCTCTCTCTCTCTACCCCTTTCTTCATCCTCTGTCCTCCTTTCTATAATTTTTGATATCTGGCCCGGTAGAAAACGTTGTGTTTTTGTTTTGTTTTTTTCAGTGCGTGGGCCACATTATTCATGAAATCATTGGAGGCCATCAATTGTACCGTTTCGTACTTTGACAGAGACAAGAAAAACAAACGGGCAAACAAAGGAATAGAAATAAATGATCAGTCCATTAAAAGGCTGTCGGTTGGTAAATCATGACATCTGAAACAAAACGCCAACTAGAAAGTGGAGAGAGTGTTTTCTAGGGTCAGGACTGTTCCGTTCTTGATGCACGATTAGACTTTTCTTTAGATGTCTCCCTGATCTTTACGGTTAATCTTTCACAAGGGGAGAAAAAACGATCAAATAAATCAGCCAGGCCAGTGATTCACAAATCGCTTGGAAATCCACCCGTTATAGATAAGATTGATCAAATTAAATTTAACGAAACAGGGGTTCAATTAACAGCCGATCTTCAATTTAAAATGAGGTATTTCATATTAACATAAAGGTTGACAAACGCGCAGTTATTTTAGACTTATAATTTGTTTTTATCTTCTTAGATGGATATTATCATTTTCCGTAGAAGAAATTGTTCTGAAATTTTGCCCAATTCAGAAAAAGTTCTTTTTCTACTCAAATATCTGTTTAGCATTCAAAGTGCGACGGCAACGATTGGTTATATGCGAGACTAGTGATGAGGCGTGAATAGTGAAAGGGAAACCAAATAATCACATAATGGACTGAATTTCACCAAATATCTAGGAATTTTATGAAATTTTTGAAAAAGGAATTTTCTTGGGATTCTTTTATACATGAAATTGTCCTCAAATTGACCACCTGTTTGCTATTGATTAATATGATGAAAGGGGGCGTCGGTGACCGTGACCTTTTAGACGTTGGCACGGCGCTGATCACCATAAGGTAAAGATCCCGGGTTCGAATCCAGCGCCCTGCATTCGAACACAGCATACTGGTTGGGTCAAACTTTTACAAATTTCGATATTTATATCATAACCCTAAAAACTTAAAAAATCATTAATAATAATTGAAATTATGACTGATAGAGTGAGTGTGATGTTCAATCCTTTTTAAAAAGATAGGTCCTACATACAGTATTTTCTTTTCTAAAGAATTGTTATACCAAATGTACGTTTAAAATTGGTGTGTTTTAATTATTTTGTCAATTTTACTTGCAAGTTTATAGCATAGAGAATTATAATAGGACATTGTGTATCTTATAGGTGTGTTTGAATGAATTTTGCCTGTACCGTTTAATATTGGGTGTTTAGGGTTCATTGGTATTAGGTTTTAAACTGCATATTGTCATCTGAGAAAAACAAATCACTATATTTTTTGAATCAGATATCGTGAGATGCGGTCTGGTGTGGTGTAGGTTTCAGAAAAACATTTTCTTTGTCGTGCCAAAGTTTCGATCTTTATTCAGATCATCTTCAGGGCCCAAAGTGTGGCCCTCTCAACACGAAACGCAAGAATGGCACAAGTACACAGAAGACATACACTTTGAGCCCTTAAGATGATCACAATAACGGTCGAAACGTTGGCACGACAAAGAAAATGTTTTTCTGAAACCTACATCACACCGGAACGCATCTCACGATATCTCAATAATTATCGATTAACGGTCACTAATCTCTACCCACTATATTTTATGGCTGATTGAATTTGAGTTTTTAATTTTAAGGTGGGATCTTTTTTCTTTACACTCATTATTATTTAGGAATTCCTCTCCTTCAAAAACGTAATTTTCATGTTCAATGATAGCTATATCACTTCCTTTATCGGCTTTTTAAATAACGTCGTTGTTACTTTTTAACTTTTTATGAATAGACCTAATTGTACGTGGGATATTAAATTTTTTACCGTTAAGATTTACCAAGGTTTGTTTAATTATTTCAGCACATTTATATTTTATATTCGTATTTATGTTACAATAATATACGATGAACCAAGGAATAGTAGATTCTTTTGTATCCAATTCTGTTTTAGCTACAAATTTTAAGCATTCGTTTAATAAATTGTTTTCTTTGTTATTTAGTACCATGCTTGCTAAGTTTATAACCCTTGGGAAAATTTAACTGAAGTTTTTGTATCTTTATGGGTATTTTTTTATTTTTTAGTGTTTAAATAGTTTTTGATCGAGTACCGTGAGTAGGAACTTCCTTTTAAACAAGGATCAATAATAATTTTTATGTTATAATAGCAGGTACGTAAAAACTATAATAATAGTGGTAATTAAAAATAAGAAAAATTCAACTTGATGGTGGAGTAAATTCGGTTTTCTTAGTTTACAATAAGCTTTTTGCAGTTGGATTTTCTCATGCCGTTAAATCATGCCATTTTTATCTGTATAATTTATTTTGTCAAATTATTAATATAAGTATTTTAGGAGGAAGGAATATTTAAACTAAGTCTAATCAGGTTGAACAACTTGCAGCCCGCAACTTGGGGGCCGCGGTAGCCGAGTGGTTAGCGTGAGAGACTCTCGGCTAGTAGAACCGGCGCTGTCGCGGGTTCAATTCCCGCCGTCTCCTCTGGCCCTTTTTTCACGATACCCCTCCCCCCAAAAACAAACCCTCAATAATACATAATTATAGAGAGTCTGGTTAGATATGCAATGTTCATGAGGGCATTAAAAATTTAAAAGAAAACTTGCACCACTGAAAGGTACTGAAAAAATTTTGTTAGGCACAATGAAAGACAGCTTTATTATAAAATAACACCTAAATTGACAAATCCTTGTGTATTCCTCAACATTAATTAATAAAACATAACATGTAATTAATAAGGTAAGAAGATAGTACTACTACTAAACAATGCAATACTAAGTAGTAGGTAGGCTTTGGATTTTGTTCGTTTTTTCATCTAGTACGTCAGACTCTTTAGAAAGTTGGCACTTCCTCGCAGTTCACATTAATCAAGTATTCCTTCAGTATGTCTCGGCTTCGTTTGAATTTTAGTATTTTTTTTTTCCTTCGGGATGACATAGAAATGCGAAGGTATGGTCAGTAACAAAGAGTGATTGTAAAGCTTGTAAAATTTCCAGGTTAGCTGTTATCAACAAGGTTGATAAACTACAAATGATCCTTGTTTTTTTTTAGTCCCTCACGGTGATTATAGAGCAAATGATCAAATCCGGGTTGGCGAGGGTAAAGTGCAACGTTGACAGCAAAAGTCGTTAGCGATAAGAGGCGGACCCATAGCCCACCGACTTTCATCCACAACCTAAATACTTAGGCAAATCTTCACCGCACGGTAATTGCCTGGATCCGCCTTTCGAATGGATCTTCGTGTTCCACGTCACAGGTTATTGTCATTAACTTTGTACGAGGCCTTAAATTTAAATTTTGATACGGATATCAATGCCGGGCTTCGAGCGTAACTGAGCCGACATGTTGAGCCGAAGGTCAGCGTTAATGAATTAACAATTCCACGAATATGTAAATGCGATTAATAAAACGTAATAGATAGATAGACTACACCTATAATAGATTATTTAAATAGTTTTAACCTTCTGGGGCAATCCTAAAATTTGTTTCACAACCTGGACGAGCTCGTGAGTTCTAGATTGAGATTTGAATCGATATGTAATGAAAGCCATCCGTCAGAAGTCAGTTCTATAAGACTTAGTGGGTCTTTTGGTAAACTTAAAAATTTTTTAACCATCGCCAGTTTGCAAAACTTTAACGCCTATTTTGATTCAGTCTCTTACATTAGAAAGATTATCAGAACTCTTTGTTTTAAATGATAATTTGGTCGGATTTTTTTTCCTTCAAATTAAATTGAAGAAGTTTTAATTGATGTTTCTACCTGGTTTTTACCTTTATTTCCCGTGCGTAAAAACTATTCGTTCCGAAGGGATTCAGTCGAAACTGAAAATTTAAAGATCTCAAATTTACGATTTTTGTTTGAGTTAGTTCGAAAATATACCAAAGCGATCTTTTGTACCGGCAAATATTTACTACAATAGAATATTTTACATCACGTCAACAAAAGCGCATATTTCGCGTCGGAATTGAACAGAAATTAAAATTTCACTCCCCTACTCCGTACAGACTACGGACGGATACCGGACTTATTTTGTTGTTTATAACTGCGTAATTATGAGCAAATCATTTTTTTACCTTCAACTGCCGTTTAATTGGCCTCGAACGCCTTGTAAAAATATGCAAGGACTGCTAACAACAAAGAGCTTTTAATAATATGTAAAACGGGATAGATAGATAGACAGATAGATGGGGCGATAGAGAGAGAGAGAGAGAGAGAGAGAGAGAGAGAGAGAGAGAGAGAGGAAGAGAGAGAGGGAACCAAAGAATGAGAGAAAAAGGGAAAAAAGTAATATTATCATCATGTCTCCTTTTCTCTGAAGATGGTATACAAACGTATTTTATCATGATTTAGACAATACTCAATATAATAATTGAAAAGAAGTCTAAGAACTGTATTAAAAGAAATAATCCTTGAATCTACCACAATAAAAAATAGGCCAAAACAATTAATTACAAAAAGATTATGGATTGGTGAAAGAGAGGGAAAGAGAGAAAGAGAGAGAGAGAGAACGACAAAGCGAGAGAGAGGAAGAGTGAGAGAGGGGGAGCGAGAGAGAGAGAGAGAGAGAGAGTGAGAGAGATAACCAGAAAGAGAACTAGCGAGAGAGGGAGAGAGAGAGAGAAGTAGAGAATGAGAGGGAGAGAGAAAAAGTAGTCT
>CM077104.1:7309904-7329449 GCA_039619505.1 Cimex hemipterus
TGAATATTGAGTATATTTTATCATGATTTGGACAATATTCAATATAACGAAGGTAAAGAAGTCAGGTAAACCTTTTTAAAAGAAAAAAATCCTAGAATCTACCACAATAAAAAATAAGTTAATTAATTACAAACATGATTATTAAATGGTGACTTATGTCTATTTATCGTAAATTTAAGAATTTATTTATTTTACTACCCATCTATAAATATTTTTATTGAGATTTCTTTCTTTACCATGTCGTTCGAAATAATCAGTACTGTATCTACTAGTAGTTTTGTCTTAATCCAATTTATCCTTATTCTTCAAGGATTTCTTAATTTTATCAACTATTACGTTATCTTGTTGTTCCCAGTTTTTGAACATTGTTATGCCATTTTATGCACCCGCTTCTGATTTAGTTTGCTGCTTTTTTTTTGCTTAGTCGTACCGTGGCGCAAATTCTCTGTTTGTTATTAATTTTTCGGATACATTTAACTTGATTATCGGGCTTATCACCGATGATCTTTTAATACGAACTTGTATATATGAATAGTGATAATACTGTTTAGGTCGTTCACCATCAATTGTAGTTAAGTGCACCCGAAGTGAAGGGTACTCACGTCCAGCCTTAGGCCTTGTCCAGCCCTCTATAATCAGATTACACCAAACATACCTGACGTTGCTTAGGACGGTGGAGTGCACCATGACCGCAATTGCATAAGACAACAGCCGCCCGGCTGGGTTATATCGATTTAAAAACATCTCCCACAACGCAATAAAGACGGGGGTTTAAAAGTGGAAAAAATCGTTAACTCGGCCCATGCACAACTTTTTTCCAACCCTATAAACGTGCCCCAACTTTTAAAAGCAGACAGCTGCGAGTTGGTGCAACATTCATGTATATTACATGACCCAAACAGTACAGCAGTATATACTAACTTGGAATTGAACAAAGACTTTATCGGCCGTAAACTAAGTTTCGCGTTGAAGGGGGTCAGTGGGCAATAGATGGAAATTCGCCCAAGTTGGACACTGGGTTGTAAATTTAATAAATGTACCCACCAATTCAAACACCGCTTCTTTATCCTGTAAAGTGGGATTTATTTCCTCTATCGAACGTTTAAGGGTGATAGTAAAAAAAAAAGTATCTCATTAGGTGAAAATACCGTAAAAAGCTATAATATTTTTATTGCCCTTTTCACATCGGTCGTAAATCTGTGTTATGGCGTTTAATGACACCCCTTCTAATGTAACTACGGTGTTTCTTAGGAAAGTACAAGATTCTTTACTCAACCTCGCTCAGGGGTTTGACACCTGCATAACACGTCCCTCAAACTCACAGAGCAAATGTATGAAACGACAGAATTTTTTTAAACTTTCGTCATATATTAAACAAATTTTCTCTGATTAATCTATCAATTTATTTTATCATCTAGGTAAATAAACAGTATCGGTATCATCACAATTTAAAATAGTGTCAATTGTTTTATTTTATTATTTCTATCGTCTTCCAACTATTTATTTTTAAAACTTGTAACTAATTCAATACTGTTAGTGGGAGAGCGCTGGAAACATAATATTGGTCAGTAGTAAAGTAAAGTAAAAAAAAATCTTGCTATAAATCTTGTTGCACTTGGGAAGAATTTCAAATCCATCTGTAATCGGTATGACTTAAAAGATGGCGTACCCAAAATTTTAAAAAGCTACTTTCAGAGGACAATGAAAAATTGTTAAATAACATTTCAACGATCGCTTCAGAAAAATATGTTCCTAATCCCAAAAACCACACTTCACAAACGGAGAGTCCTCATGCAACTCAGATTGTCAAATACATATTACATAAAAATATTTTACTATGGAATACAATTCATAATAGATGGCGAACAACTCACGGTATGCGACATGCATGAACCGTAGAATTCCATTTATATTTACTTCACAAATCTTCGAAAAAAAAATTTTCCGGGGTAAAACAGCGCAGAGGCACACCAATACATTCACACCTATATACATTTTTTATTCTGTTTGTCAGTTGAAGAACTCGATATATACCTTCAGATAATAGAAAAATTAATTGGAAATATGTCTTTTTAATATCAACCGAAGATGAAATATTATGTTCCTCCTTGGTATTACCTTTGTTGACCAAACAAATTATTATTTTTTCATTATTGCCTGAAGGGTAAGCTACTTTATGTTCAGAGGATTTAGAAGGTTTTGTAATATATTGATCTGAGTTTGTTAAAACGTTGAACATAATACGATAACTTTTTCATAGACTTTCAAAGTTAAATGAATAATAGTTGTTGATTAATATGTATATCAGTAGCAGACCCTTGCATAAATGTAGTAGCATCTAATACAATAAAAATGTTTACTTACTTAATTTTGTTGCAAAAATAATACATTTTACCCAGCTGGCGTAAAAAGTAAACTTTACTTTTCGAAGACATAAATTTAAAACATCGTGAATGCTAATAGAAAATTGATTAAATTCGATAATTTCATGGTCCACTTGACCAATTAATATCTCACAATTAATTAAGGTTTTCAATTGAAATGAAAGTGTCAGTGTCACGGACGGGATTCGAACGCTCGATCTTCGGCTAAATACGCCGCTGCTCTACCACTTGAGCTTCATGCTCTCGGACCCTAATTTGCCATCTCAAGGAGGCTAAATTAAAAAGGTGGGGTTGTTATTTTATCAAAAGTGGGACATACATGTCTTGATTTGTTATTTTATCGGAGACTACTTTGGAATGAACTTTTGAGTACGTAAGTGAAACGAGCTGGCAACTTGCAAATGCCTTTTCGAAAGCGACTAAATTTTCCAGAGACTATTCCTATGTTTCAAACCCGCGTATGTGATAGCAGTCATGAGGCCTATCTGCTTGTAACAACTACTCAAAACTTGAGGTGGTTCAACATAGTCACAACAGGAAAGGTAGTGACCTGGTTGGATTCCCCAGCGATGGCGAAACAGTTAAAGACATTCGCATAACGATAGCATCATTCGAAATTCTGGTATACCGATACCATTTGTGTCTTGAAAAGCATGTCTGATGCATCTTCCCATAATTCCACTAATTGAAATGAAACAAAGAAAGCTTGCCTTACTCCAATCTCAATATATCCCGCTTTCATGGATAGGGGTCATATTGATATAAGTGGTAATGAAATTGCAGAGGCGTTGGCGAATATTGCATCCAGAGACTTTAGAACAGAAATAAGATATCATTTTCCAGCAGAGGAAAATTCATTCAGGGGCTTACCATGGTAAAGTGGAGAAGTATTCACGACCTTTGTGTTGACCCTGCAAAGGCTGTTCATATTCTGCTCAATACACGCCAATCATAAGATCACTTTGATTGACACATAAAAAATTAAATTGCAAAACGCCAATCCAATTTATATTAGTCCAACTTGGCTAACTTATTCAGTACGCTTTGCAGCACAATGACACGTGTTTTAACACCAACAACACATAGGAAAATGTGTAGAGGTTAGTGACCGTTAATCGATAATTATTCAGATATTGTGAGATACGGTCTGGTGTGATGTAAGTTTCAGAAAAACATTTTCTTTATCCTGCCAACGTTTCGATGTTTTATTGAGAACATCTTCAGGGCCTGAGATTTATAAATATAAACAATGTTTGTAAATCTCAGGCCCTGAAGATGGTCTCAATGAAAGATCGAAACATTGGCACGGTAAAGAAAATATTTTTCTGAAACCTACATCACGCCAGACCGCACCTCACGATATCTGAATACTTAGGAAAATATTACGAAAGTATGGTGAAATTACTCTTATCTGTGACTAGCCGAACTTATCGCCTGAGAATAACGTAGTTATTTTGATAATAGACATGATTTTTACGATCTTTATGTTAACCCTGTTAATTCTGTTAAGCCCTGTTAGATCGAGACAAATGATGATGTAGACTTGTAAAAATCAGCTAGTTAGCAATGCTTGATCTAACAGGCCAGAGACAATGTTAGGCGTTAGGTCGAAAATTAAGTCACATTTTTATCCGTTAGGGCGACGGTAACCAACATGGCAGCCGTGAATTTAAAAGCTGGTTTTCCTTTACACATTTTTTTTATTCTTAAATACGCATAAATTACTTCAGCGTAATACATTTATTTTGTTAATTTCTGACCCTTCATTCATAATAGATACATCCCATATCATTGCAAAAAAATTAACGTTAACATGCTAAGAAAAGAAAGGGGCGGTCGGGATCTTACTGGACATTTCTCTACGCAAGTTACAAATATTAAACACATCTCTACTGATAGGTTGAAAAATTACAAGTTCTTCGTGGTTGAAAACATTTATTCAATTTTGTAAATTACTTTGTGTTTCGGACTCCTGGCCCATCATCAGAACTAAACATAGAGAAATCCTATGGTATAATGGAATGATACATATATTCGCACAGGATAAAAAATTGGAAATTACTGATGGGTGTGCCTTCAGATTTGGAATTATACCATGAGATTTCTCTATGTTTAGTCTGACGATGGGCCAGGAGCCCGAAACGCCTATGTAATTAACTAAATTGAATAAAGGTTTTCAACATGGGAGAACTTGTAATTTTTCAACCTATCAATAGAGGAGATATGAACCGTTGGTAATATATAAATTAATATTATTAAGAACATGGTGAATACCCCTATTTACTTAAAGGGGGGGTTAACAAAATAAATTCTTCCCGCCTATAGCTGATAAACTTAGAAACGGTTATAATTCAAATTTTAAGCAGCGGACACGGCAAGATAGCAGCCTATTTTTATAAGTACAAAATACTTGATAATTTGCATGATGAACGTCCGGATCGGACGTGTGGCCTACCGGCTGGACAACAATGTACTCGGGGTACCGTTGGCCCCTGGCATGTTCGGCGCTTTTCGACAACAAAATATCCCACGATTCAAAAATATTTAAAATAACAAGTCCCGCTTGTTGAAGAATTCAGTAAGTATTTGATGTATTTTTAAATGCATGACAACACAAGTGGATGAGAAAATAAAGTGATTAATTTTTAAAAAACACCCCAGATTGACATACACATATAAGGCCTAACCAAAAACCCACAAGTACTCCTAAAAACGTTCCCAGAAATGAAAGAAGGTAGAAAACGTTTCCTGGTGGCTTAAAAATGTAGGAAATCTCTGGGTAGTATTATCCGTTAATAAGTCTTTGAATGGCTATTGTCACGGGAATCGATCCGACACGGTAATAATCGTTTAAGTAATAAGCGCCGCGTATAATTTCCAGCATTGGGCAAGGTACCGGCCTGAATTACAGAACTGCTTACCAAACGATTCAGTCTCGTTCTTTACAGCAATTAGACTTGTTAATCCGCTGTTTCTCTAACGGTTGAGAAACGTGTCCTTGTGCCTGTCGATCTATCATTGTTGTAGTCTTTTCAGTCTAGCTATTCCAAGATTTGAACAATGCCAACATCCTGATCGTGGGAATTTCGGAATCTTTTGTACGCCCAAAGTGGGCACTATTAACTTCATTTTTATGTTTTGAAAACAGTTCGCAGTGTAATCTCAATATGAGAATTTCCTAGGACCTTTTTCGTTAAAGTGCCTCCGCGGTCGGTGACACAGATCGAGACAAAGGTCAGAACTCTGGGCTTCCACCCTTATCCTATCTTATGTTTTTAGTCAAGGTCATTGCTGTATACCACTGTATTGTGGGATTGTATGTATTGGTGTAGTGTGATGTACATCAGTGGTCAAAGAGTTTGGTGTTAAATAAAAATGAACTTTCTAGTTTCTGGCACAGTACGACGATGTCAAAACCTAGGAAACGGCCGTTCGTTCCTTCGGGAAAAAGAACATTTTTCCACCAGCTGTGCGATGTTCAGGAGGACACTACGCGAGGTTGAAGTTGACAGGATCGCGTGACAAGTGGTGTTACAAACTTGGGTGCAAGGCGGAAGAATGGCGTTAAGATGTAACATTTATCTAATTGGCTAAAGACTGCTATATTCGACCATCGTGCTTGGGCATACAGAATGGTAATCGTTAAATTTTGTGAAGGAGAGCTAACTGTAAATCAGAATACTTTCGTTGATTGGTGCAACTTAGATGCACGAAGTTTGTTCGAACTCTTTTTACGCAGCCATTCCAGCGTTGGTAACCCCCATTGCACTGTGTAAATTGATGAAACGCTGTTTTCGCGCCGGAAAACCATCACCGGGACAATCTTACTATAGTTTTTTAGTGGCATTTGCCCTCCATACGAGAGAAACTTGGTAGTTGCCGTTACGTACAGACCGCCAATGTCATCTCCATAATTTGGGATCGGATCCCAGCTGGGTCTGTCATCATCTCCGATCAGTGGAAGGCGTATGAAACATTGTCCCAGGATCCTAGTTTCCCCCATATGACAGTGAACCACTCTCTCAATTTTGTCGACCCGACCGCACGTTCACATGAGAAGTCCATGAAAGTGCATGGGGAAAAGCAAAGGCGAGTAACAGACAGAGGGGTACACGCCGAAGTTTAGTGAACTCCTATCAATGCGAATTTATATGGCGGCTATCATGTACGCCAAGAAATGAGGATGTTTTCGAAGACATCTTTAGTGATATAGTTAAATTTTGGCCCCCGAGGGACTGGAATGTGATTTCCTTTATTACCAACCTATACCTTTAATTACTATTACACGAATTACCTAACATGAAATGTTTCTGTATTTATGATTTCCTTTAAAGGAGCATTTCTTTATGGGACCAGAGAGAGTGGGGCTGAGTCGAGGGAAGCACATTACTGGACCCAATCCAATTGGACTTTGGATTGCGTCGGGTAGCGATCCACACTGACGACATCCCATTGAGAGTGTATGTGGAAAAGCAAAGGCGAGTCACAGTGGGGGGGGGACCCGCCGAAGTTTATTTGACTCCTATTTATGCGAATTTATGTGGTGCCAGCAATATGGATGTTTTCGAAGACATCCTTAGTGAAATAGCAGAATGTTGGTTCTCAGGGACTCAAATGTGATTACCTTCAATACCTATTTATCATTAAATTATTACATAAAAATATATTAAAATAAAATCCATTTGAAGTTCGTGGTCCGATTGACCAAATAACTTCTTTCAATTAATTAATCTTTATGTAAGGAATTGGTTCAAATGAAAAAGACAACATCACGAGAGGGGCTTTTAACCCACGGCCTTCGGCTAGATACGCCGCTGCTGTGACCACATCAACTTCGATCCAATCGGACACCAACGTACCATCTGAACCTACCTTTCGAATTTTCCCTCTTTTTGTCATTTTCAAATGTCGTGTAATCAGCATTCGAGTCTCACCGAACTGGCCACTGGAGCTTTTAGTGAAGCTATACTTCGTTGTACTTATTAAATCTATCGTGACTTGGATCCCCATTAACTTCCCGTCTCAACCCCACCTTTTAAAATTTACCTCCTTTTTGCCATTTTTCAAATGTGTAATCTATTTGATTCGTTAAAATAAAATCAATTCGAAGTTTGTAGTCCGATTCACCAAACAACGTCTTTCGATTAATTAATCTTTATGTTAGGTATTGGTTGAGATAAAAAAAAAAGCGGGATCGGGTATTTAGCGGAAGGACGTGGGTTCCAATCCCGCTCGTGACACTGATATTTTCTTCCAACCTATACCTTACATAAACATTAATTAACTAACATAAAAATTTTCAGTACTTATGGTTACCTTTAAAGGAGCATTTCCTTAAGTGACCAGAGATCTTAGAGGTTGAGTGGGGCCGAGGCACATTAACGGAAAAGGACCTCTTTCTAATATATTTTATGTAAATATTTGTATATTTTATATAAATTGTATAATATCAGATTATAATTTAGTTGTTTTAATTTGCACTGGCACTGGCTCACTTGGGCGTCAGTCTACACTCGCGGGTTTCGATGTTGATCAAATGCGTTTTGGCTTTACGTCATTTTCTGTGAGGAGCTGTCACTAAAGATTACCGACTCGCCCAACAGGACGGGAGACGACTGCCGCTCTAAACTCCTGGGCGGATTATTAGGAATACAGTAAAACCTCCATTAACCGGGGAAATGACGGCAAAGGGTGGGTCCACGGAAAAAAAGCCGGATAATGGAATTTAGTTTTTTATTGCGATAATTAAAAGTGAATCAAGAACAAACTTGTAATTTTATTAATATGTAACTAACGGAAATTTTTTTAATTAATTTTTTTCTCAAAAAAATCGTGAAATTTTTACAATTGGTGCAATCGTTGGTAAAGCAGTACTAAAGGATAAGCCTCTGGTATCGATTCTATTCCATAAATACCCACGGCACCCAATGACGAAAGCGGGTGTTTTCCGGGAGAGACGTGTCGTTCTGGAACGATGTTCTTAAAGGGGAAAGGGTTAAGTGCGTCGTTCTGGAACGAATGTGTTCAATGTAAACAGCCTGGTCGGAGTTTCATAGTATGTCAGGATGAGGGCGGAATTTTTGGAGGTGCTAAGCGAACAGAAAAGGTTTTTCTTAGTTTGATTTCACCATTGTTTAGACGTGCGTGTTGATTTTACATTTAACAGGTCGAATTTTATATTACAAGTTGATTTTGTTTAATCATTCGACGTTTTCATTTTTATTTTATAAGTGACACGGCGATAAAATGCGATTTCGTTTTCAAAATCACTCTCACTTTCCAAAAAATACGCAGAGTCACTTGGCAGGCTATTCAAATCATCCTTATTGAATATTTTCTCCGGCCGATTATCAATAATAAATCACTTGATTTTTTCAATCAGAAAAAAAAACAAATTATAACAAATCGCGGCTAAACGGGTCATCATTTTGTGTGAAAGTTCTGTGATTTTCTCACGTTTTACCTCGCATCAACCTTTTTACAATTTCTGAACTGCAGCCCTCCTAAATCCTCGAGGATAAACGCCTTCCTTTAGGCCTCGGTAATTAAACGGCTTGTAATTAAATTTTTAATTAATTGCTCTTAATTAAAAATGTTCAAAGGCATTTCCGACGGAAGGGGCTTTCTTCTATCTTCAAAAGCGCTTATTGGGCTAGGTTGTGATGTATTGCGTCTACAAGTTTAAAACTGAATAAATCCCCTGTCTTTTCGCGTTCTTACATTCAGCAGCGCCTCTTATTTAATGAAAGTTCACCGGAATATTCATGGCGGTTGCATTACTAAATCAATATTGAACTGGCACTTGGTAATATTAACTTTTTGTCTTTCACATCTCGCCGGCCATTTTCTATTTATTTTTGACATTAAGATTGTATGTTGCGTTGTCTCCTCGAGTACAGGGTGTTACGGGTATCACTTCTGTCATGAGAAATTCTCTAAATAAAACATATTTCAGTGCCACAAAAACGAGGTTCTATCTAGACCAGAGATATTAACATTTTTATGATTTGTCTGAAATTAGTTGTCTTTACATTTTTTTAAAAATAAATCGTAATTGTAGATCATTAAAATACAAGTCTGACCTTTATTTGGAAACTACATTAAATTTTCTAGAAGATAACATTTCTGTTTAAAAAAAATCGCGCTTTCAAACAGTAGCCGCTCCAAGAATACCTAAAGGCAAAACGAATGCATTTTCGGAAAAATTCAATTGTGGCTCGTGCAATGACTTTTTCATAAACATTTTCGGGGATTTCACCAAAATTGTCTATTTTGAAAACATTCTAAGGACATGACTTTTACATTTTAGAACATTTCTTGGTGATATATCCTTTGTAAGTTTAAAATTCTGTGATTTCGAACCCAATGATATCAAAATACGTGCCTGACCTTTATTTTGAAACTACATTAAATTTTCTACAAGATAACATTTTTGTTTAAAAAAAATCGCGCTTATAATCGCGGATAATCGGCAGCCGCTCCAAGAACAACGAATGGCAAAACCAACGTATTTTCGGAAATATTGAATGACTCGTACAATGACATTTCCATCAAAATTTTCGGGGATTTCACCAAAATTGTGAATTTTAAAAGTATTCTAAGGAAAGACTTACATTTTATTGTACAATGTTTAATATTAATGATGTCGAACCTAAAGAGAGCACATTGTATGTATATGTATGTAAACAGTTTAGTTTGTAACAAAAATAAATTTACTTAAATTGTGTTTTTTTTACATGTTAACTGAAGAATTGATCGAAATATTTTTATTGTTTGTACTTTGTATTGATTATAGAAACGCGAACGTAGAGCAACGAACGTGACTGCATGGAGGACTTCTTCCTTTCTTTCTTTCATGTCGTTGCACGTGATTTCAATTTTCTCTACGAGCGTTTCGATAGGTATGCTGTAAACTGTACTTTCCACAGTTCACCGTATGTAAAAATGTAGAGTGGGGTCAAATCGGGGCACCTCGCTGGCGATGCCACAAAAAAAATGTATCTAATTTTTGTTACAATGTAATAAAAGTGTTAATTAAAAATATGGTATGCGATATTCTTGAGTTGCTGCGCTTTTTGATTTCGATATCACCTTTTTCATCCTTGCAAAAGAGATTTCACTGAGAAAAGTTAAAATAATATAAAAGTGAGCATATCCTCGGAATACTTATAAAGTAAGGCAACGTTACCGAAATCCCTGAAAATCTTGATTAAAGTTTTTAAGTGAAATCATTTTTTACCCAATTGTATTATCTTGTCAAAAATGTATATGTAATGTTTTAATAAATCTAGACACTGATGATGGCGATATAAGATGCCGAAATTTCGGTTGAACCAGGAATCTGTTCTTTTTATTTTATTTCATCCGCCTTTTGACCTCCCGAAGATCCAACAAGTAACATTAATTGCTGCAGGTCGATAACTTCATGTTCACCATGTTGAAGAGTTCTTTCAGGATTTTTTTAAAAATTTGTTTACTCGAAAAAGAATTTAGACACACTCTCTCTCTTAAAGACAATATTTTAAATAATTGTGATTATTATCGCTTTCTTATTATTCACAGAGAATATTTGTTAACATTAACATTTTTTAATATCAGTAAATCTTTTCTCAAGTTCAAAGCAGTTTCAGTTCATTTATAATTTAGATGATTTGTAACAATTCTGAACACATAATAAAAGCGCATGAGACTCCCTAACTTAATATTATGTGCCTAGAATAATATATCAATCTTTATTTACTTATGTATATGATTTAAGATATAATCAGAAAATTGGAGCACGCGACATCTGTGTCTTTCCGTGTCAGAACTGCGCTTGCAAATTGAAATATATCGGCTTTGTTGCTTGGAAATTGCTGTAATAATTCAAAAAATTCATTTATATATTAGGCCCGTTTGTCCCGGTACAGAGCAATCTTGTATTTGGCGTACATAGCGCAGAAAATTGTAGAATCAAAATCCATAGCTTATAAAAAGATTCTACAAAGGAACTTGTCAATAAATATGATAAATTTTCAAAATGAAGTGATTCACTTTCTATTGAAGAAATAGTAATTTTTATAATTATTTCATTTATTTTCTTAAAATATCAGTATATGTTTTGTTTTTCAGATTAAAAAAAATAAACAAAATCATTAATTTTCACATTCTAATTTTTTGTAATATTCACTAGTTTTTGTGGTCCGCTTGACCAAATGATATCTTTTTAATTAATCTTTATTTAAGGTATTGGTTGAGTTAAAAAAGTCAATGTTGCAAGCGGGATTCGAACCCTCGACCTTCGGCATAGCAAAATGGAGGGAAAATTCGGGAGGTGAGGTTGAGAAAGGAAGTTAGTGTTCAGGTGGATCGACGTCACGACAGCCCAGGTGGTCGAGTAGCGGCGTATCTCGCCGAAGGTCGTCCCGCTTGTGACAATGACATTTTTATATCAACCAATACCTTAAACTTCAAATTATATTTTTTATTTAGATCAAACGTATTTTATCCGCTTGTCGCTACTTATATAGATGGAAATAAATAATAAATTTATGCATTGGACCAGTGGAGTAATGGGTGGAAGAAAAATTTAATGACTATGTTTGATAGGAAACAAATTTTTTCGATTAAGCAGCCCATCATAGAACAAAACCTAGAAACATACAGGGTGTTATAGTATTAAATGTTAATACTACCACAGTGCATTCACTAAATAAAACATAGTTAATTGCCACAAGAAATAGTGTTTCTATAGTGGTATGGTACGGTATGGTGGAAAACGATACTAGGTTTGTATACCCCAGACACTGCCGTCTTGTGGCTTATTGTATCTTCCTCGTTCCTTAGTTTAGTCAATAGACTCAAACCTTTTTCTCAGACGTATCAAGTCATTTACTGTTATTGCTGCAATTTGGTTGTCTGAGTCTTTTTCATACGTTAGGTTGAACCTCCATTGAGCCGTTGCATTTTAAGATGATATGAGTGGTTGTTTCTTCCTCCTCATTACATAATCTGCAAATGGGATCATCATTGTATATGCCCATGTTGTGCAGATGTTTTCTTAGATGCCAGTGGCCGGTTAGTAGTCGCATCACTTCTCCGTCTTTGCCGTCTAGCGTTTTTTGCTATTTTCGGTAAGGGGTGTTTTATCACAAGTTTACTGTGTCTAACAATGCTAGAGTTTATCGACTTCTCTCTTGGTTTTGTTTGGATCCATTCTGCGATGGAGGATTCTATGTTTGTTTTTGATATCCCAAGGATAGGTCCGGGGTATGTATGGTCTTGCGGATCCTCCTCTGTCCAGTCTGTCTGCTTCTTCATTACCCAAATCCCCTGTGCCCTGGCACCGAGGATACCGTTAGCTTGTTGTGTTTTCCGAGGCTTTGGAGATTTTGGATGCATTCACTGACTAATTTTGATGTGATTCTTGTACATGTTAGTGCTTTGATAGCTGCTTGGCTGTCTGATCTTATGAGGATTTTTTTGTCAGTGTAACCTCTTTTAAGATTTTCCAGGGCACAAGCATTGATAGCATGTATTTCTGCTTGAAAGACCGAGGTGTACTTCCCTAATGAGTTTGATTGCTCATATTTTGGGCTTGTGCAGAAAACACCTGATCCGGTTCCTTCATTTGTTTTGGAGCCATCCGTATACCATATCACTGTATCCGATGTTCTCCTGTGTTCTTCCTCTCCTTTGTAGTCTGTTGAGGTTTTGTAGGAGGTCGTGAAGATTGTTTCCAGGACCATGTAGTCAGTCCCCATTTCTAGCAATGGGTGTCTGATTTTGTTAATTATAGTTGTATGCCCGAATTGCTTGGTTCCTTTCCAATTTAACTGTTTCTGGAGCCTGAATGAGCTTTCCCTAGCCTCTCCCTGTATAAATATTTCTAGTAGAGGTAGGTTTAGCAAGGTTTCTAGTGCGGTTGTAGGGGTTGTTCTCATCACCCCTGTGATACATAGGTCAGTCTTTGTAAGCTGCCTAATAGTAGCTACTTTTTGTTGAGCTTTGTTCCACCAGATTAGAGATCCATAGGTTATTTATCTTACAGCCGTGTATAGCCAATAGGCCATTTTTGGTTTCAGTTCCGAGGATTTGCCTAAGGTTCTTCTTGTGGTTATTAGCGATATTTTACCTTTTGCTATTGTATGTTGGAGGCGAGAGTTCCAGGTTAATTTCTTGTCAAAGATCATTCATAGATATTTAACCTCATTTTCTTTAGTCACACTTTCCTGAGATATCAACATTCTGAAGATTGTAGTAGATGAAAATTTGATATTTTTACATAAAATTGTAATATATGAATTTTCTCCTCAATAAAATACGAATCTGATCCTTGATTTCGCAAATGTCCATTGAAAAATTTGCGCTTCTGAATACACAACAGCCGCTCGAAGTATAACAAAGAGCAATTGAATTATTTTGTCAAAAAAACGCATATGTATTGTTTTAATAAATTTAGAACTTTATCAGGGCGATCTAAATGAAAGAAAGCTCAGTTGAACTTGGAAACTGTTGTTTTTTTCATCCGCCATTTTACCTCCCGAAGATTTCAACGTAGTTTAAAAATGTTTCTTTGTAGAATAGAAATTTGTTTAGAAAATTGTTATTTATATGATGGAGAGTTTTGTTGAAGTGAGCTTGATTGAAATCTGCCATTACTTTCACTCCGACCAATCTTCAAACATTGTCTTTACAAAACAAATGTTTTAAAGTGAAAACTAAACAATCGTATACTGCCGTCGCCGGTTTCTTTTTTTATTAGTAGAGAAAAGAAATCTTTAATAAACGCAGTTATTACTACTATCATGCGTGGACGTGGAAATGGGCGGAAAATAGGGGAATAGAGCGATAAGAAACGGTTTACGGATGGCAATAAAGTGAATGGAAGGCTCAGATGTTCCTGGAAGACTGTTATAGATGGGCTTGGATATCTCTAAGTGACCAATGGCCCCAAAGCCATAGATTCCAATTTGCTGCCACACTTCCGCCCCAAACAAAACCACAGCCGCGAGACGCTTCTCTATTTTCGACCTTCGATTTCTTCATCGGGAAAAACGCTGAAAAATAGCAAGCGAATAACTTTTTCTAAAGATAGGAAATAATAAAACTAAAAAGACTGTCGTGGATTTCCGGTACATGAAAAATCAAGATATATGCTCAGCGGAGCGTATTTGGAGTTAATGAACTGTTCCCAGATTGATCTTACGACGTCCGTCCTCGCTGTCTCAATTGGTACGATTTCACGTCAATCCCCTAGGATGGCTTCGTAAACAAGAATTTTTCATTACAACTGAGCAGGCTCACTCTGACAGAACGATGATTCACTTGGTCTAATCAAAATAATAACTTTGAATGCACATATTTAAATAGATTGGAGGATTCAGTATATCCAATTAGGTTATATAGAATCGACATAGGAGGATGGATATTTATAATCAAAAGTTTGTACATTTTTAGGGAATGATTTAATGGTATAGTTGAAAAATGGTAACAGGAGGGGAAATTCGATAGGTGAGGTTGTGAAGGGAGGTAGGTGTCCGAGGGATCAAAATCATGATAGCCCAAGTGCTGGAGCAGCGGCGTATTTAGCCGAGGGTCGTGCGTTCGAATCCCTCTCGAGACTCTGACTTTTTAACTCAACCAATACCTTACTTAAAGATTAATTAATTCAAAAAATCGGACAACGAACTCTAATAAATTTAGAAAGAACGTTCATTATATATAGTATGTATATATATATATATATATATACACATACTTTGACAGAATTTGTCATTTGAGTCTTTTGTAGGAAATGTTGTTGGTTGGCGACATTCCTTCTCACTGAAATCCTGTCAATCTTCACTTAATGAGGTCTCGGGACCACTTTCGCTTCAATCGTCTTAGAGGATTTTCTGGTAGAGTTGGAAACGATAACTTTCGTACAGGCAGATTATTGTGAATGCTCAGTTATCGATGAGATATTTTATAGCGGATTTTGATGAGTCATGTACAAACGGGATGTGTTCGTCGTTACAAATAGTATGATTTAAAACATAAAAAGGAGCATTGACGGATGATTTTAGGCTGAATTGATTCGAGACGTTGGAATTGGAATTATGGTTGATACCCCATTTCATAATCGACCACCCAGTTCTAATAAACTAAAAGTTTGTTTACAATATCAAGCAGTCATTTTAATAATTTATAACGTCAGTTTGTGTCTTGTCTTTTCAGTATTGCCGTTTACCCTTGAAACTTGAAGATAATGCAATTCTGTGTTAGGCAATGAGATTTAAACATACTGCAACACTTTTACGCACGGTAAAAATTTTCTGTACCCTTTTCGTTAGGTTTATTTTCATTCTACACTTTGCGAACCATTGTTAATTCATTTGCGGTCGATTTACGTATAATGTAGCTGTAGCAACAGCGAATATCTGTCATCTTATAAATATCTGCAGTGTACATAGAAAATAAAAATGGGCTGAGTATGCTTCTCTGAGGAACACCCGTCCTAATGCGTAGACGCCCGAGCAAAGCCGGTTATATTCGGGGGAAGGGGCGATATTGTTAACGACTCCATGTTGAGTTTTCGCGTGAAATAAGGGGAATCTAAACTGACGAACTGGAATTATATTAGAATTTTCATTTATTGAGAATAACCGTCGGAAAAGTAATGTTTCTAATACTTCGGCAAGATATATTGGAACTTAATGGGCTGATAGGAACGAAGAAGTTCAGAAGGTTTATTTGGCTTATGAATAATTTCATTTATTAAGAACTTTTACGGCAATGGGTAATATATAGTCCTGGGTACAGCGGCGTATAGATTTTTTGTATAGGTATAGGCTTACATCAAGTATGCATATTATTATTAAAAATATTAAACCATGTACCAAATTATGATTGTAAAATACGTGTTCATAGTGTGAGGTGTCAATAACATTTCCTTGTGATGATTTTTACTTTTATGTAATTAATTTCTTGACTTAAAAGTTAAAACCGCATCTCAAACAATACTAGTTAGTGGTTCTAAGATTTATAGAAAACTAGAAAAATAAAATATTTCTGTTTTTAAATTTATTCAATTAATTCAAAGGTTTAGGTATTCGTTTATTGTGTGTGTGTGGGGGGAGGGGGTGAAAAATAATATAATTATCGTGTCGTGTAATTGTTTTTCGATTAAAGGCTCAGTTCAAAATAAAATTCCTATTGTTATATTTTCCAATGTTAACAAAATCCGGTGTAACTGCTCAATGACAAGTGCATTATTTTTAATGCTCAACTTCTGAATTTATTTCAGTTCAATTATGAAACTTGGAGATTTCCGAATTAAGTGCAAAATTTGCTGTATCGTCAGAGAATGAAGGCATTGGAATATTAACGTGTGTATGAATTACCTGAATAACCGTCTCGTGTGTGTGTGTCTGTAGTTTTTCGAGTTTTAATGATTTTCTATCTGTTTTTTGGTTTGTTTTTCTATATACCTGTTTCTCCAATTCCGTATTATTTCATTCGGCTACTTTATCGCTCTCTCTACCATTACTCGCCCACTTTTTCTCTCTTTCTCTCCCTATCTTCCTCTTCATTCCATTTTATTTATTTTTTCTTGTTCTCTCATTCTAATTGTCAAACTTTAATTATTGGGCATCAAAAATGGAAGTTCAGTTCACTTTTCCCTAGCTTTCACTCTCTCTGTCTCTCTCACTCACTCACTCATTCACTCTCTTTCTTTCACTTTCTCTCCTCTCTCTTTACTCTCGCTTTATTTATCTCTGTCCTTGGCTCTCTCTCTCTCTCTCCCTCTCTCTCTCACTCACTCACTCTCTTTCTTTCACTTTCTCTCCTCTCTCTTTATTCTCGCTTTATTTATCTCTGTCCTTGGCTCTCTCTCTCTCTCTCTCTCTCTCTCTCTCTCTCTCTTTCTCTCTCATTGTTGCATTGCTAATTAAATAATTACATTTCGTTGGTGGTTGTCAACGTTGTGGTTTGATTAATTATTTTGTATTGGCTATACATCATACGCATATTCACAGTGAAGTTGATGTATTAAGTTACAAATAGTAAAATACTAGTTAATGACACAAAGGAATCGTAATTTCTATTAGTCACTTCATTGTATAAATTGCCTAAAACGAAAAAAAAAATTATTCAGGTTAAAATTTCTTTGGCGTTTTAATTATATTTTTAACATCTTCTTGAAAAACTTAGATTATTTTAATTACATTGAAGCGAAGTATTTTTAACTAAATTTAGTTTAATTTTAGGAGCTCTGTTTGTACCTCAAATGTTTCACCTTTTATTAGGTTGTCGCCAGTACGCAGTAGTTTAAGCTGTGGATAAGGGAAAAATTCAATTCTCCAGAAAACATGTTTAATAGGCGTAGCTCATCCCAACAAGTTAATTAATACGTCAAATTAATTTTTCATAGGAAGAGCCCCTTGGAAGGAGTTAAAAGATGTACGACTTGAAAGGTCGTACGGCCCGAGTTAATTTTTGTACTTTTTAATGAACGTCGAGTCATTTTTACGAGCCGGGAGGCGGTAATAAACGTAAGGTTGAGGGGCGCATCAACGGGCCGGGCGTTCGCCCCTCGGGGAATATCTACCACCGTACACCCGTACCACCGTACCACCGTTACCTAAATTTCAAAAAGCCCAGCCCATCAGTTCCCCCATAGCAGCGCCGGCCGAGGTCTGTCCCTTGATGAAAGTTTATTAAACAAGTTTAATATTAAGATATAACGTCCTGCCAGGGAGCACTTTAATAAGAAAACCCAGCGGCAGTTTTTAACAAATATTACCTGGCACAAATTTAAACTTTTAATCTTGATATATATACTTGTCGTGTTTTAATAGAATTTTATTTCCTACTCCGTCCCATAACTCTTTTATTTTCGAATTTCTGCCCTTCTGACCATAATAAAAATAGAAATGAAATTGGACCGGCAGAATATGTGTCTAAATGGAAAACAGCATATTACTTCGATTAAGTACTGAGTTTAAAATAACATTTTTTAATATTAACAAAAACCAATGTAACTAATAAATTACAAATACATTTTTTAAGTTTTCATATTCAGAATTTTTTCAGTTTTATTATAAACAGTGAATTTATGTGTTCAAATGTTAATGTGTCGGAAAGTAGTATTTTTAAAATTTTGGCAATAATCGATTGAACCCTTCTGGGCTGATAGGAACTAAGAAGATCAGAAAGTTTATTTAGCGTATGAATCGTTTAATTATTGATAACTTCTGTTGCAATGGAAAATATATCCTATATACATCTTTGTACAAATTTGTCAAGAAAAGTAAACATATTAGGGGTATTCACGATCTTTGTGTTAACCTTGTTAAGTATGCCAGGTCCTGTTAAAAATTATGACGTATACTTGTAAAAATCTTGTTAACATTGCTCGATCTAACAGGCCAGAGCTATCAACTCGTGTTAACTCGAATAGAGAAATATCCAGTACGATCGTGAATGCCCGATCTCTTCTTAGATTGTTAATCGTAATTTTTCCGCAATGCTTGATACAACAAACAATAAACCAACAACAATCCTTGAAGGCTTGTTGTTTGTTTGGTTTTGTTTTGTGTTAAATTGTAAGATGCCAGAAATTAATAGACAATGGAAAATTAATCATCTCTTTTATTCAAAATGCACTCGTAAAATACTAACAAATGGCACGCTTCAATTCGTGCTGACATACCTAACCTGCACCTTATCGTCTAAAAACCAACATCTTTAAAGCAAAGGGGATGTATCTTTTATGAATGAGAGTATAACGACAGGTCAGAAATTAATAAAGAAATCTGTTGGCCAAATTTAATTAACGCGTATTTAAGAATAAAAATTCGCCCTAATGGATAGCAGTGTGAATACATTTTCGACCAAACACCTAACACTGGTCCTGACCTGTGAAATCGGTCAATTGTAACTAGCCGATTATTACAAGTCTACGTCATCAATCTTCTCGATCTCACACGACTTAACAGAATTAGCACAAAAATCGTGAATGCCCCTCTGATTATTAAGCTAGTAAGTGTGACATATATAAGATGGTTTGAGGATTCATAGAAAACAAGAAAAAAAAACATTTCTGTTTTGAATTGATTACAGTAATTCAGAGCTTATGGTGTTGGTTTATTCTCTCTCTCTCTCTCTCTCTCTCTCTCTCTCTCTCTCTCTCTCTCTC